>OZ038383.1:39104293-39603741 GCA_964036045.1 Eutreptiella sp. 'Long Island Sound 2002' | reverse complement strand
TGAGGGCTCCGGCCCGTGAGCCTAGTCTTCGTCGGAAGCGAGGGTGTGTTTTTGGGGTTTTTGGCTACTAGTCACCTCTGCGCATGTTGTGGTGTGGCCGCCTCGCGCCCGCTGCTGCGTGCTCGTGTGCGCGCCGTTCGGCACGGAGGGCGGGCACATGAGCGGGAGCACACGGAGCAACGGCACAAGGGTATATGTTAGTTGGCGTGCTGCATATGGTCCGGCTATAGTTCCCTGGTGCCTGTCCTCGGGTCCCGTGTGTGGGAGGCCGCGCGGCGTGGCCGGCGGGGGGTCGAGGTCTGGGCCGGGCGCGTGGGTAGCGGCGGGCGGCCAAGACGGAGGCGATGCCAAGTGGGCGCGGGGGCCCTTGGCGGCCGCGGGGCGGCGCGGGCGGGCCGCCTGGTGCTCGGCAGCTTCACTGAGTGCCGCACACTGTGGGGTCGACGGGCGTGCCGGGGGCCAGTGCGATGTGCAGGTTTTGTTGGGTGCTAGAACGACCGGCCTCACACTTGTCAATCCGGTTTTCTTTTGTTTGAGAAAAACCAAAGAGCAAATGCGATACCCGATTTCGAAAGAAAATGAGCGGCGAATGCAAAACTTCTTCAAAGTCCAAACACCCAAACTCTCAATGAAATCTCCAACACAGGATCAACAACGGAGCAACACAAGAAAGCGGCTAAGACGCGTTTCGGTCAAAAGACCCTGATCAGTTCCCTAAATGCGACACCGTGTCATATGAAAAGAATCAAGTTCCAAGCAAAAAAGCAGGACCACTGAATATATCATCGATCACCTTCATCGCGGGGCTTCAAACCGGCAATTATTTTCAACCTATTCCACAAAGCCTACGCTGAGCTAAAATGTTCACACCACCAAACGGCACAGCAAACAGGCTGGTCTGGGATAAAGATCTTGGCGCCAACATGCGCCATGCATTTCTAACCATCACAGGATCAATGCGCTGGTTTCTAGAAAAATTATATCTCAAGGCGTGCACACGCTGACCATTTCCGGCGCGCTGCGCGCGCGGCTGCAGATACAACGATTGATCATCCCAGGGTAAAATCTGTCGCCGAATGAAAGGCATAGTATATCCTATGGAAAGTAGCCGGCTACACAGACGGTCTACCGCACAACGATAGAAAACTTGCTCCGTACACAAGCGCAAACAGCGAATGGACTCGGTCCTAATGAACCCACACTTGATATGCTTAGGCACATAGGCTTCGGATGGGATGTAGATGGCCCGGTTTGTGGACTTGAACCATACTGCAGTGCGCAGCGGGTACAGCTGTACCACCCACAAATCTAGTGCAGTGAACGAGGAAACTCCCACAGCCTCCGGGGAAAATGGCAAATCAGGGGGATATATATCATGCAGGGTGTTCAGCACCTGTCCCCCCTCATCTCCTGCGTGTAGGACTGTCACGTCATCAAGGTAGCGCAGTAGGCCCCAACGTGCTGGCCAGGGCCCACGATCCATGGCGCGGAGTTCCCAGGAACGAGGGATCATATTAGAGAGTTGTACCGCACAGCTAACGCCCATTGGGAGCGATGTTTGTTTGTACACTCCCTTCGTGGGAACCCACACCACCATATTGGTAAACAGCATGTGGCAGAGACTCATGAGGAAGAAGGGGTAGGACGGGATCACAGATTCGCCCCAGGCACAGTCCTGCAGATGGATATCCGGTCCCGGGCTGGTCATAGCATCAAACAAATCTCCTTGCCATTGTTCCGGCAGGGGAAGGGGGGGGGGTCCTCATCCTGATTTGTTAAACGGTCGCACCACCAATAGGCCCCTTCAAGAATCTGGTGGAGCATCATGTGTGGGTACAGTCCATCAAAATCCACGAGGGTAGCCTTCTAATTCGAGGAGCGTGCCAAGCGCGTTTTCAAGTCGAGAGAAGACCGCAACGGGATGTGGTTGGGGTGGTTCGTACGATCAACCAATTCGATGTAGTTGAATGCACATAGGATCAAGAACGAAGGGTAGGAGGTGACCCAGCGTGAGGCAGAGCAAATCGGTCTGACTGGGAATGGGGAACCGGGTTGAATGGGGACATCGACATCGAACTTGTGGGTCTTCACCAACAAATAGAGTTGGGGGAGGCGCTTGATACCACGGTCCACGTAATGGGAACCCACTGGGGGTGGGAAAGCTTGTCGGGCCAAGTGGTCAAAAAAATCGTGGCCAGCGCCCGCCCCCCCCACATTAGCTCTCAGCATGTCGTGTTCCCGGCGCAACCATTCGGGTTCGCACTCTAAGTCTAAATAATTAGCAACGAAAACGTAGCCGGAAGAGGGGCCCCCACGAACCACCGCATCTAAGGAAGGGTGGTAACTACTCTCGTAGACGAGGGAAACACCTCCCTCTTTATCGGCACCTACCAACAAACAGCGAATCTCATGCAGAGCACGACTCACCAAGTGTGTGGCGTTGTACCGTTGTAACCTTGCTGAATTGGTTCGAAACCTGGAGTCCCCTTCGAGTTCCCTATGAAAATTTGATGCACACCACACTTTTTCCACCGTCTCACGCAAAGCCATGTCCAAGGTGAGGGGTCCGGGTGTGCTTCCAGCATTTTCTTTCGGGCAATGGCACCCGTTGAGCGTAATAGCAGTGCCGGAAAATTTTGTTCTGTCGGAAAATTGCGTTTCGGTTCATTGATTTCGAAAACCACATCCCAACATGAAACACGGAACAATTCCGGCAATTCACGGACCCACACACTTCTCTCCGCTGTTGCACTTTGGTCCCGTTCGAGCACCATTTTAGGACCGGACGCTAAGAGCGTGGGAAATGAGAGGAATATCGGGCGGGGCTTCACGAGTGAAATTGCGCAAGAAAGAGGGGAAGGGAAGGGATTCCAAATTTCAAACCAAGCTTTCTACAAACTCTCCACCGGGCTCGGCGATCTCTAGACTTCAATAAGGCCCGTGCCTTGGGCTCTTGCCCCGTCGTTTCTCCCGATGGGCAGAATGTTGTGGGTTGTTCGGATAGTAATTTTTGTTGCTTCTTTTTGGCAAGCGCCTGGCGGATCCGGGCGCACTCTCGTTTTTCGGTTGGGCGAAATCAGCCTTACGCTTGCGGCCACGGCTTGAACAAGATGATAGCGAGCTAGCATAGGAAGTATGCGATGAGTCATCACGCCGTGTAGAGGCACGCGAAAAGGGAACGAGAATGAGAGCGTGAACGGGGCCGGGAGCGTGACTTGGAACGTGAGCGTGAGTTAGGGTGGGAGTGTGATCTTGAACCACCGCGTTTTCAGTCTTTTGAGCGACCCCGTGCATGTCCTCGGGGATTTTCGTTCCGTGAGCGGTGGGAATTTCGTTGAGAATTTTCATGTCTTGGATGACCGGTGCGCGCTTGGACGATTCGTTCCGGTCCCATAACATGGCCACTTGCAATGATAATTGTTCATTTCGTTCATCGTTGGTGAGAACACTTTCCTGCGCTTTTTTCTCCAATTGTACCAAATGTTCATGCCTCGAAGTTGTAGTCTTCTTTGTGTCCAAGCGGGTTTTTGTGGCGACTTGCTTGGCTTGTTGGTGACTTTTCCAATTATGAAACAAGGCATTTCCATATGCACGAAGCGATCCTTCAAGGGTACTCAAGGCCACATGCACCACATTCACTCTTTTTGCGATCGTAGCATCGAGGCCTTCTGGGTGTACACCTTGGAATGTTTGTGAAAGCACATCTTGAAATGCCTTGCTCGCCATTGTGCGATTCACATTCCCCGGTAATAAATTTGCGGCATAACAATCAAGAGTATTGGACTCCGACACGCTTTTGAAATGTTCCACCACTTTTGTCAACATGTGAGCATGCAAAGAAGTGCAAGTAACCAATTGAGCGTTGGATTGTTCACGCGCGGATTGAATCCGAAGGCGAAAATCTTCATCCCAAAGTTGTTTTTGTAAATCTTCACGAATGATTTTCCTTTCGGCCTTCCCATTTGCATCGTGCAAGACCTTCGAAACGGGTGTAAATAAATTATCTCTCTTCCACTCCAATTTTTTGATAGCCGTGCTCCTTTCCTCGAAGCGTTGGCGTGCAAGAAGCCACGGTTCAACGAAAGTCCAAAGGTGTCTTGAGATACGTCCGGGCTTCTTCAAGAAATCTTTGGAAATTGGGAGCTTAGTGGATGAGTTGGATGCTTCCGGTTGATTTGCCATCTTTGCAATGAATCAATTCGTTGTATTGTTGGGTGCTAGCACGACCGGCCTCACACTTGTCAATCCGGTTTTCTTTTGTTTGAGAAAAACCAAGGAGGAAATGCAGTACCCGATTTGGAAATAAAATGAGCGGCGAGTGCAAAACTTCTTCAAAGTCCAAACACCCAAACTCTCAATGAAATCTCCAACACGGGATCAACAACGGATCAACACAAGAAAGCGGCTAAGACGCGTTTCGGTCAAAAAACCCTCATCAGTTCCCTAAATGCGACACCGTGTCATATGAAAAGAATCAAGTTCCAAGCAAAAAAGCAGGACCACTGAATATATCATCGATCACCTTCATCACGGGGCTTCAAACCGGCAATTATTTTCAACCTATTCCACAAAGCCTACGCTGAGCTAAAATGGTCACACCACCAAACGGCACAGCAAAGAGGCTGGTCTGGGATAAAGATCTTGGCGCCAACGTGCGCCATGCATTTCTAACCATCACAGGATCAATGCGCTGGTTTCTAGAAAAATTATATCTCAAGGCGTGCACACGCTGACCATTTGTGGCGCGCTTTGCGGGCGGCTGCAGATACAACGATTGATCATCCCAGGGTAAAATCTGACGCTGAATGAAAGGCATAGTATATCCTATGGAAAGTAGCCGGCTACAAGACGGAGGCGATGCCAAGTGGGCGCAGGGGCCCTTGGCGGCCGCGGGGCGGCGCGGGTGGGCCGCCTGGTGGTCGGCGGCTTCACTGAGTGCCCCACACTGTGGGGTCGACGGGCGTGCCGGGGGCCAGTGCGATGTGCAGGCCGGGCAGTAGGAGGCGCACGTGCAGGGAGTCGGCGTGCCCGATGAGGACATCACTGAAGACCGAGGGATTCGCGGCAAGCAGGGTGCGTTGCCCGGGGGGGTGGGCGGCGAGGAGGGGGAGGATGTACGCTGCCCGCGACGAAGGGGAGAACACGACGTGGGCGGGGTGCGGCCCCGGGAGAGGGGCTGGGGGGAGTGGGACCACGGGTAGGCGTTCCACTGTGAGGTGCCACGTGGCACAGTGGCGGAGGAGCCAGACCAGGGCGATGCTGTGCCGCAGGGTGAGACGTTGGGAGCTGGGCGGAGTGGGGACGTGCGGAGAGAGGGGGGGGCCGGGGGCACAAATGTGGCTGGGGGCCTAGCGGAGGATGCACGTCAGCGAAGTGTGTGTCGTGCTGAGGGTGGAGAGGAGTTCAGTGAGGAGCGCTCACCTGTCGGCCAGCTGAGCAGTGGAGGGGTGCCGGGGAGCGGGGCTGCGGGGAGGTGGCTGGTGAGGAAGACAGTGGCGGTGGCTGTGTGGAGCTTGAAGGGGGAGCTAAGGCATGGGGCGTGGCCGGCTGTGGCCACCAGCACCGGAGGGTGCGTGAATAGGCGCCACGCTAGGAGCAACTACATGGCGAAATGGGGGGGGGGCGGTGGACGTGGGCGGCGGCGTCCGGGTAGGGGTGGTGAGGAAGGGGCATGTCACGCCCCCGTAGCCGGGGGGCCGGCTTTGGGAGTCTAGCAGCCGCAAGTGCATGATGCGGTGGAGGGCTAGTGCGGGGACCTCGGCTCGCTCGTATGCGAGGCGGAGCAGGTGGAAGGACGAGCCCGGGGGCTGAGGCCGGAGAAGCTGTGCGTGGGTGCGGGTGGCGGCGGCCGCGTACGCCGCCTCCGCGGCGCGGGCGGGGCTCAGGAAGAGCGCGCCGTCCCGTACCACGATGCGCCCGTGGTACAGTGTACCCGGGGGGAGGGTCCCCGGAGAGGCTGTGCAGAGCCCGCGGCAGGTCAGGTTTCCGGCCTCGGCGTTGACGATGGCGAGGTGGCTGCTGCAGCGCGGCGGAGCGTATGAGTGGGGAGGGGAGGAGGAGGAGTGTGACGTCGAGGGGGGCGAGGGCTTGCGCCAGGGCGGGCCCCTCGGTGAGCCACAAAGTGGGACGGCGTGGGGAGATGAATGACGCTGCGGCGGCCACGGCGAGGGTGTTGGGGCCCTAGGAGGCACGTAGGTAAGTGCGGAGGAGGTTGAAGGGGGCCCGGTACCCGAAGAGGGGGGCGCCGGGGCTGCCGAGCTGGATGGGGAGGTGGAGGAAGGCTGTGTGGGTCCACGGGGGCAAGCGGAAGGTGTGGCAGTACGCGTCGTTGATGGCGGTCTTGTGGGGGCGGAGGGCCGGGGGGGGGGGGGGATGAGGACGCCGGAGGTGACGTAGTCCCGGGGGGGCGGGGGGGCAAAGGCATGTGGGGGGCGGGGTTGGAGGATGGGGCAGGCCTCGCAGTTGTGGCTTGCCTTGCGAGCCCGATCGAGGGCCGCGCGGGATTTGTTGGTGACGCGGAGGAGGGGGAGTTCGGGGAGGATGGGGATGCCGACGACCTTCGGGGGGGGCGGTGGAGGTGGTGCCGGTGTGCTGCGGGACTTCGGCGGCGACGAGGGTGGGGCGTCTCGGTTGCGGATTCGGCATTGCTTGATTTTGAGATCCTAAAATTGTGCATGACTTGCAGGGCCGCATGGCATCCCCTGGTGGAGAGTTGCACACACGATACACACACCGGAAGCATTTGACCCCTTGTGTGCACAGTGCATGCACCTACTAGCCATAGCCGGGGCACGAAACAATGTCGCTGAGGAGCTTCTCCCCACAGGAGCCACATGCCGCCAACTCGGATGCGGGGGTAAAGAATGTCAATACCCCACCTTGGCGTTGTCCCGAATCTGGTGCCATGTCCTCGGAGGTTGCAGGAAGTGAGGGGACATCCGCATCAAGCCAGGTGGAACGGAACTCCCAGCCATTGCGCGTCTTGGCGTTCTTGGCCACACGGGAGACTTGGGTAGCGAACAACTCAATACCCTGCTCCTTTAGGTGAGCGGTGGCGTCGGCAACAGAGGGGAAGTAGGCCCACGCCCCGCCTGCTTCGGGGCGTAGCCACACAGGAGGCATGGACTAACAAAAGAAGCCTGGAGACAGGGGAGAAACAAAACGCAAATGCATGTGAGAACGAATAATACCACGGGACCCTTTTGTTAACTAACCGCGTTCTTATTTGTCAACCATTGTTCTCATTAGTGCACTTGCCACACACCCATTCATGCACATTTGTTGTTTTGCACTGACTATTCCTTTAAATAAGACGTGACAGTGCAGCATGGCGGGATGAAGGAAGGAAGGAGGACAACACGGGTAAGCTGATGAACCTGTTCAGACCGGTGCCAAATAAAAACTAAAAACAACAATTTTGTCAAATTGTGAAAATTCTAGTTTTCAACAAATGCTGGAAAAGATGGGACATGCGCAAAAACAGTCAAAAAACACAAAAAAACACCGAAAAACGCCGGGAACCGGCGAAAAAACGGGGGGAGAACAAAAAAAACAAAAAACATCGTTTTTTTTCATTTGACCACGTGCTAGGGCACCTATTGCAAGAGGCCTGGCGGGAGTCCATGAGGGAGAACTCTTGCTTGTCCGGGTGGATGATGCGGCCGGCACGTCGGGAGCACTCGCGGCAGTCCGTGGCCATGGCGGCCACTTCCGCGAGGGAGGGGGTGATGAAGCGGCGGTCTTCGCTGTACGTGAGGTGGGTGGCGGGGAGGGCTACTGAGTGGCCGGGGATGTTGAGGGGGAGGGTGATGGAGGAGTTGGGTCGCATGGCCCTGGTGATCACCAGGCTGGGGGCCTGGTAGTGGAGCTGGGCGAACCCGTCGCCCTGATTGCCCCCCTCCTCCGTGCTAAGGGTGGGCAAACCCTTCGCGGGTGGCCGTGCGGATGACCAGGCGGCTGTAGAGGCCGTTTGCCTAGGGGCCAAAGTCCCACGAGGCGCGGAGGTGGGAGCAGAGGCGAGAGTTGTCTTGGCGTAGTACCCGGAGATACGCGTCCCACTCGTCCCAGTCGCAGATGGCGTAGGTGCCGTGGGTGGAAAGGGCGGTGTAGGTGGCGGCGCGGGCCACAAGGGCGAGGTCGAGGGCGGAGTGGCTGGGGCGGTAGGCGAAGGAGGTGGGGGTGTAGGTGGAGGTGAGCTCGAGATCGGCGGCTAGGCGGGTCGTGGCGATGCCGGAGGCCGCGCCAGAGACGCCCGACTCCACGTCGACGGGCCGGAAGGAGCGGGTGAGGTGGCGGGGGAGGGGCTTGGTGGGCTTCCCCTTGTAGAGACCGTAGCGGACGGTCTCGTTGGAGATGGCTGGGGTGCCGGACTCCAGCTGTAGGAGGAGGTGCAGCAGCCCGAGGTGTACGCCGCCGCCGCTGCGGAAGAGGGCGGCGCGTGCTACGTTGTCGGTGGACACGATGAGGGAGCATTTGCCCATGCGACGGTGGGCAAGGGAGGTGGTGGTGATGGGGGGGGGGTGACATGCGGACGAGGGCGTAGGCCATGAGGGAAACGGGGGACTCGGGGCGTGCGTTGGCACGGAGGGCGTCGCGTAGGAGAGGGAGCGTGAGGTTGGTGGGTGGGTGAAGGAGAGGGAGCCAGGGGTTTGGGAGGCAGCGGGCACTGAAGAAGGCATGGTCCACGGAGACGGGCCGGTTGGCTGTCTAGAACCGGGACCGGGCAGTGATCTCGGCGAGCCGTTCCTCGCGCGTCGCGAGGGCGGCTCCCGGGTGGGGGAGTATGCCGTGGAACGGCTCCAGGGGCGGGGAGGGCAGTCGGAGGACGGTCGGGGTGGCGGAGGTGATCGAGGGGGAGGCTAGGACTGCTGCCCGAGAGACGTGGCCGCGGGCAGCAGACGCCTCGAGGAGGGCCGATGACTGGGCGGCGAGGTCATGGGTGGAAAGGGGGAAGGTGAACTGAGCAAGGTGACGTAGTAGGGCGGGGGTGTCGGGTGGGTGTGGGAGGACTTGGTGCGCGATGAAGTGGTGGGTGGCGATGTAGTGGTCGGGAAGGGCGGAGGACAGGGAGAGCCAACCCCATTCGAGATCCAAGGCGGCGGATAGGGAGTCCGTGTCCTCGGGGGTCGCCAGGCGCCACCGGAAGAGGCGCCGGGAGTGGGCGTCGCAGGACCGGTGATGCAAGGTGACCTGTGCCAGCACCATGGCGTGAGAGGTGTGGCGTGGGATGACATGGTGGGTGTGGGAGGCAATGGGGCCGGAGGCGAAGATGTGGTCGATGGCGGTGGCACGGGGGGCGCCGTGGTGGTGGGTGAAGTTGGTGGGGGTGGCTGGGGGGATGAGGCGGTGCCAGGAAGAGAGGGGGCCGAGTGCGCCTAGTGCGGAGGCAAGGGGGGTGTCCGGGGCGTCTGTGCCGTTGAGGCTGCCGAGGAGGACGCACAAGTCGGGGCGCATGCGGGCTCGCAAGTGGTTCATGTGCTTGACCTCGGACAACCACTCGGCGTAGGAGAGGCGTGGGGGGAGGTGAGCGTTGAACAGGAGGGCGCGGCCTCCGAGAGAGAGAGCTATGGTATGGTATGGTATGGTATGGTATGGTATGGTATGGTATGGTATGGCATGGTATGGTATGGTATGGTATGTTGTTGTTGTTGTTGTTGTTGTTAGGGCACCCAGCACGTGCCGGCGGGAGAAATTGCCAAACACGCTCTCCCTGGGCAGGGCGCAAGGGAGCAGTCGGCCGGCGTCACGCTGGCCGGGCGTGTGCCGACAACGACCGAGGGGGGGGGGGGGTTCCGCCTTCTGTCTGGGGGGGGGGAGGGGGCGCGTGTCGCTGTGAGAGGGACCACCTGCCCATGCGACCCTAGCTCCCTCCCCCGCCGTGGGGGGAGGGCGTGCGCACCTGTGCGAAACGGAGGCGGGACGGGGGGCGGGATGGAGGGACCACCTGTCCGGGGACCTGCGGGGCCCCGGTTCCCCTTGCTTCCAGCCGCCACTCCCCCGCGACAGGGGAGGGGGCTACGTCCTGTGCGGAGGTGGAGTAAGGTGGGTGGAGGGGGCGGGGACTATGTATGGTCTATCCCCTGGTGCCCGTCCCTGTGTCCCGTGTGCGGGAGGCCGCGCGGCACGGCCGGCGGGGGGGCTCAGGCCTGGGCCGGGCGCGTGGGTAGCGGCGGGCGGCCGAGGCGGAGGCGGCGCCATGCGGGTGCGGGGCCCGTGGCGGTGTGGGCGGACCGGCCGGCAGCCGGCGGTGGCCCTGAGAGCCCCACTCCATGGGGTCGGCGGGCGCGCCGGGGGCACGCGCGCCGCACAGGCCTCGCCGTGGGGGGCGCGTGTGCAAGGGCGTCGGCGCGCCCGATGCAGGCCCCACTGCGGGCCGCGGGACCAGCGGCTAGCTGGAAGCGTGGCTTGGGGGCCGAGGCCTGGGCCGGGCGCGTGGGTAGCGGCGGGCGGCCGAGGCGGAAGGGGCGCCATGTGGGTGCGGGGCCCGTGGCGGCCACGGGGCGGCGCGGGCGGACAGGCTGGTGGTCGGCGGCGGCCGTGAGAGCCCCACTCCATGGGGTCGGCGGGCGCGCCGGGGGCACGCGCGTCGCGCAGGCCAGGCTGCGCGGGGCGCGTGTGCAAGGGCGCCGGCGCGCCCGATGAGGGCCCCTCTGTGGGCTGCGGGACCAGCGGCAAGGCAGGGGCGTAGCAGCGTGGGGCCGCGCAGGGGCGCAGCGTGGGGCTGCGTAGGGGCTACGCAGGGGCGCAGCGTGGTGCGGTGCACGGTCGCAGCCGTGCGGGGCGGCGCACGGTCGCAGCAGTGTGGGGCCGCGCAGGGGCGCAGCGTGGGGCTGCGTAGGGGCGGTGGGGACACGGCGTGCACGTTGGGGGGGGGGGGGGGGGGCTGTGGGCTGGTGCGTGGGTGCGCGCGCGAGGGGGCCGGGGGTGCGGTGAGCTCAACCGCAGAGCGTCGCCGTGTGGCCGACCGGGCGGAGGACGGCCGGGGCTGGCCAAAGTCGGCCGGGGAGCCCGGGGCGCTCAAGGTGTCGGGTGGGCCGCGGTCAGCGGTGGGGCCCGCACCCCGCTCGGCGGGGACGAATCCCGCCGAGCATCATCCACGGGGGCGAATCCTGGTGGAAGCGGGGGGGAGCGCCACGCCGTCCCATCGCGGCCGAACCGGACCAGGACGGGCCCCGCCGGAGGGATACCGGGGGGGCGGGCGGGGCTGGGCACCGGTGCTCCGGGGCCCGGGTCCCTGGTGGTCGTGGGCCGGCGCGGGGGAGACCGGGCGGGCCTCTGGGCAGCGGCTGGTGAGGGCCCCCGGGGGCTGGGCGAGGGCTCCCGAGGGCGGCCGTTCCTTGAAGGGGGGGGGGGGGTTGCTCCCTGCCCGGGCTGCGCAGATGCGCAGCGTGGTGCGGTGCAGGGGCGCAGCAGTGTGGGGCCGCGCAGGGGTGCAGCGTGCGGCCGCGCAGGGGTGCAGCGTGGGGCCGCGGAGGAGCGCGGCGTGGGGTCGAGTATGGGCGCGGCATGGGGCCGCGCAGGGGCGCGGCGCGGGGCTGCGCAGGGGTGCAGCGTGGGGCCGCGGAGGAGCGCGGCATGGGGCCGCGCATGGGCGCGGCATGGGGCCGCGCACGGGCGTGGCGCGGGGCTGCGCAGGGGCGCAGCGCGGGGCTGCGCAGGGTCGCATCGCGGGGCCGCGCATGGGCGCAGCATGGGGCCGTGCAGGGGCGCAGTAGCGTGGGGCCGCGCATGGGCGCGGCATGGGGCCGCGCAGGGGCACGGCGTGTGGCTGCGCGGGGGCGCGGCACGGGGCTGCGCAGGGGCGCAGCAGCGTGGGGCTGCGCCGGGGCGCGGCATGGGGCCGTGAAGGGGCGCAGCAGCGTGGGGCTGCGCAGGGGGGCAGCGTGGGGCTGTGTAGGGGCGCAGCGTGGGGCTGCGCAGGGGCGCAGCGTGGGGCCGCGCAGGGGCGCAGCAGCGTGGGGTGGCGCAGGGGCGCAGCCGCGTGGGGCTGCGCCGGGGCGCAGCGTGGGGCTGCGCAGGGGCGCAGCATCGTGGGGCTGCGCAGGGGCGCAGCAGCGTGGGGCTGCGCCGGGGCGCGGTATGGGGCCGCGAAGGGGCGCCGCAGCGTGGGGCTGCGCAGGGGCGTAGCGTGGGGCTGAGTAGGGGCGCAGCGTGGTGCGGCGCAGCGGCGCAGCAGTAGGCGCTGCGTAGGGGCGCGGCGCGGGGCTGCGCAGGGGCGCAGCAGCGTGGGGCTGCGCAAGGGTGCAGCGCGAGGCCGCGCATGGGCGCGGCATGGGGTCGTGGAGGGGTGCAGCAGCGTGGGGCTGCGCAGGGGCGCAGCATGGGGCTGCGTAGGGGCGCAGCATGGGGCTGCGTAGGGGCGCAGCATGGGGCTGCGCAAGGGCGCAGCGTGGTGCGGCGCGAGGGCGCAGCAGCGTGGGGCGGCGCCGGGGCGCAGCAGTGTGGGGCTGAGCCGGGGCGCAGCGTGGGGCCGCGCAGGAGTGCAGCGTGGGGCCGCGTATGGGCGTGGCATGGGGCCGTGAAGGGCGCGGCGCAAGGCCGCGCAGGGGCGCAGCAGCGTGGATGCAGGGGCGTAGCAGCGCGGGGCTGCACCGGGGCGCAGCATGGGGCAGCGAATGGGGCGCAGCGTGGGGCTGCGTAGGGGCGCAGCAGCGTTGGGCTGCGCAGGGGCGCAGCGTGGGGCCGTGCAGGGGTGCGGCGCGGGGCCGCGTAGGGGCGCAGCAGCGTGGGGCTGCGCAGGGGCGCAGCAGTGTGGGGCTGCGCAGGGGCGCAGCAGCGTGGGGCTGCGCCGGGGCGTGGTATGGGGCCGTGAAGGGGCGCAGCAGCGTGGGGCCGCGCAGGGGCGCGGCGTGGGGCCGCGCAGGAGTGCAGCGTGGGGCCGCGTATGGGCGCGGCATGGGGCGGTGCAGGGGCGCGGCGCGGGGCCGCGCAGTGGCGTAGCAGTGTGGGGCTGCGCAAGGGCGTAGCAGCGTGGGACTGCGCCGGGGCGTGGCATGGGGCGGTGCAGGGGCGCCGCAGCGCGGGGCTGCGTAGGGGCGCAGCGCGGGGCTGCGTAGGGGCGCACTGTGGGGCTGCGTAGGGGCGCAACGGTTAGTGGCGTAGCAGGGACGAAGGGCGGGGCTGCGCAAGGGCGCAGCGCGGGGTTGCGAAGGGGCGCAGCAGCGTGGGGCTGTGCAGGGGCGCAGCAGCGTGGGGCTGCAAAGGGGCGTAGCAGCGTGGGGCTGCGCAGGAACGCAGCAGCGCGGGGCTGCGTAGGGGCGCAGCAGCGCGGGGCTGCGCAGGGGCGTAGCGTGGGGCTGCGCCTGGGTTGTGCGTTGCGCAAAGGTCTAGCATGGGGCTGTGCAGGGGCACAGCGTGGGGCTGCGCAGGGGCGCAGCAGCGTGGGGCTGCGCAGGGGCGCAGCAGCGTGGGGCTGCACAGGGGCGCAACGCCGTGGGGCTGCGCAGGGGCGCAGCAGCATGGGGCTGCGCAGGGGCGCAGCAGCGTGGGGCTGCGCAGGGGTGCAGCAGCGTGGGGCTGCGCAGGGGTGCAGCAGCGTGGGGCTGCGCAGGGGCGCAGCAGCGTGGAACTGTGCAGGGGTGCAGCACCGTGGGGCTGCGCAGGGGTGCAGCAGCGTGGGGCTGCGCAGGGGCGCAGCGGCGTGGGGCTGCGCTGGGGCGCAGCAGCGTGGGGCTGCGCAGGGGTGCAGCAGCCTGGGGCTGCGCAGGGGTGCAGCAGCGTGGGGCTGCACCGGGGCGCAGCAGCGTGGGGCTGCGCAGGGGTGCAGCGGCGCCGGGCTGCGCATAGCAGCTGTGTGGGGCGGCGCAGTGGTGGGGGGGCTGTGTAGGGGCGCAGCGTGGGGCTGCGCAGGGGCGCAGCGTGGGGCTGCGCAGGGGCGCAGCTTGGGGCTGTGTAGGGGCGCAGCAGCGTGGGGCTGCGCAGGGGCGCAGCGCCGTGGGGCTGCGCAGAGCAGCGGTGTGGGGCGGCGCAGTGGTGGGGGGGCTGTGTAGGGGCGCAGCGGCATGGGGGTGCGCTGGGGCGCAGCGTGTGGCTGTACAGGGGCGCAGTGCGGGGCTGTGCAGGGGCACAACGTGGGGCTGCGCAGGGGTGCAGCAGCGTGGGGCCGCGCAGGGGTGCAGCGGCGCGGGGCTGCGCAGAGAAGCTGTGTGGGGCGGCGCAGTGGTGGGGGGGCTGTGTAGGGGCGTAGCGTGGGGCTGCGCAGGCGCGCAGCGTGGGGCTGCGCAGGGGCGCAGCAACGTGGGGCTGCGCAGGGGTGCAGCAGCGTGGGGCTGCGCAGAGCAGCTGTGTGGGGCGGCGCAGTGGTGGGGGGGCTGTGTAGGGGCCACACCACTGCGCCGCCCCACACAGCTGCTCTGCGCAGCCCCACGCCGCTGCGCCCCTGCGCAGCCCCACGCTGCCGCACCCCTGCGCAGCCCCACGCTGCGCCCCTGCGCAGCCCCACGCTGCGGCCCCCCCTGCGCAGCCCCACGCTGCGCCCCTGCACAGCCCCGCACTGCGCCCCTGTACTGCCCCACGCTGCGCCCCTACACAGCCCCGCAGTGTGGGGCTGCGCAGGGGCGCCGCAGTGTGGGGCTGCGCAGGGGTGCAGCAGCGTGGGGCTGCGCAGGGGTGCAGCAGCGTGGGGCTGCGTAGGGGTGCAGCAGTGTGGGGCGGCGCAGTGGTGGCGGGGCTGTGTAGGGGCGCAGCGTGGGGCTGCGCAGGGGCGCAGCGTCCGGCTGTACAGGGGCGCAGTGCGGGGCTGTGCAAGGGCGTAGCGTGGGGCCGCGCAGGGGCGCAGCGAGCGGCGGCGCAGTGGTGGGGGGGCTGTGTAGGGGCGCAGCGGCATGGGGGTGCGCTGGGGCGCAGCGTGTGGCTGTACAGAGGCGCAGTGCGGGGCTGTGCAGGGGCACAGCAGCGTGGGGCCGCGCAGGGCCGCAGCGCGGAGCAGCCCCGGGGGGCAGTGTGGGGCCATGGAGGGGCGCCGCGTGGGGCTGCGCAGGGGCGCAGCAGCATGGGGCTGCGCAGAGCAGCTATGTGGGGCGGCGCAGCGGTGGGGGGGCTGTGTAGGGGCGCAGCAGCGCGGGGCCACGCAGGGGCGCAGCAGTGTGGGGCTGCGCAGGGGCGTAGCGTGGGGCTGTCGTGTAGGGTAGATGAAGGGGTGGCGTGAGGGCGGCGGGGGGTGCAGGGCCCTGCTCGACAGACTACGGTCCAGAGTCGGGCCCCCGGCGGGCGGCCGGGGGCGGCGTGGGGTGCGTGGAGGGCGTGCCGTGGGGTGGTGTGGGGGTGTGGCCTGCTACCTAGCCTTTCTCTACGAGGATGTGGCGAGGAAGACGCAGGGGAACTGAGGCCGGAAAGCCTGGGGATGGGGGCTGGAGCGCTGGTGGCGGGTTATCCCCGGCTGGGATGGCCGGGGTGCCCTGGGGTCCCGTTGGGGCGGAGGCTCCCCACGTCGGCCGGGTGGGAAACCACGACCTGTGTTTCCGTCACCGAAGTTCTTAGGGTTCTACCCCAGGAACTTACCCGCGGCGGGGACTTTAGGCCGGGGCGGCCAAGGGGGATGACAATGAAGAGGAAATGGGGGGCCGGGATGAGCCCGGCGGTCGGCACCTTCCCTCGGCCTGGGGGAGGCCGTTGCACGGGGCTATTCCCTTCCTCCCGTGGCCGTGGTGCTGTGGTGGGTGGTGGACTGGCTACCTCCCAACGGGTGTCTATGCCCGGTGCCGTGGGTACAGACCCCCGTTGGGGGCGGGTACGAAGCGCCCGGTCGCCTCGCCCCCCTTGCACAACAGCCCGCCAGGCGCCGGTTGGCCTTTAGCGCCAGCTGCCGTGGGGGGGGGCGCTCGGGGCAGTGCGGCGCCCCTCCGCTCTCCTGGCGGCCCGCACTGCCCGTATAATGCAACAAGGGGCGGCGCGGGCTCGTACCGCACGCGCGGGCCGCGCCGCCCCAGCCGGGGGGGGCGACAGGGGGGGGACAGGGGGGGGGGGTCAGGGGGTCGCGGCAGGTGGATGGAGGGTGGCGGGGGCTCGTACCGCGCACCGGCGGGCCCCACCACCCTCCGGTCGGGAGGCGCAGCTGCAGGGGTTCTGGGGGCCCCACCCAGGGGCCTTCGGCCCCCCCGTGCGGTTTCGGTCTGGGGGAGGGGAGGCAATGGCCACTCGCGGCCATGACACATGGCGCATAGGGAGGGAGGTATGACACATGCAACGCCATGATGCGTGTGGCAGGGGGAAGGTGTGCAAGGCCTGGACCCCCACCGCGTGCGGGGGGTCCTCTTGTTCGTAAGGCGGCCGTCCGTCGGCGGCTGCGGCAGCCCACCTCGGGGGCTTCGCTACCTGAGAGAGGAGGGGCGGGAGAGTGGGGGCCGGTGGGGGCACGGCGTGCACGTTGGGGGGGGGGGGGGGGGCTGTGGGTTGGTGGGTGGGTGCGCGCGCGAGGGGGACGGGGGTGCGGTGAGCTCAGCCGCAGAGCGTCACCGTGCGGCCGACCGGGTGGAGGAGCGGCCGGGGCTGGCCAAAGTCGGCCGGGGAGCCCGGGGCGCTCGAGGCGTCGGCGGGGCCGCGGTCAGCGGTGGGGCCCGCAACCCGCTCGGCGGGGACGAATCCCGCCGAGCATCATCCACGGGGGCGAATCCTGGTGGAGGCGGGGGGGAGCGCCACGCCGTCCCCTCGCGGCCGAACCGAACCGGGACGGGCCCCGCCGGAGGGATCCCGGGGGGGGCGGGGCTGGGCACCGGGGCTCCGGGGCCCGGGTCCCTGGTGGTTGTGGGCCGACGCGGGGGAGACCGGGCGGGCCTCCGGGCTGCGGCTGGTGAGGGGGGGCGTGGAAGGGCCGGGCGGGCTCGGGGGCAAATCCCGAGAGGCCCCCGGGGGCTGGGCGAGGGCTCCCGAGGGCGGCCGTTCCTTGAGGGGGGGGGGGGTTGCTCCTTGCCCGGGGGACGACGGGGGCCCCTCTTGAGCGAGGGGGGGGGAGGGCGTGTATCCTCCGTGTAGGGCCATGTCGATTCATGGCCACGCGGCATGGGACTATATCCCCAACCCTCCGCGCCGGAGTCCCTTTTTGGGGGGGGCTGAGGGGGGGGGGGGCTGGCGGTTGTTGTGTGCACCCTCCCTCGTGGGGGGGGTCGCCGGTGGGAGCTCCGTCCGGCTTGGCCGAAAAAACCCGGTGGCGTCCCCTGGGCACGTGGGCCCCTTCGAGGAAGAACCTCGGATTCGCCGGGGGGGACTCCGCTATATGGTATGGTATGGTATGGTATGGTATGGTATGGTATGGTATGGTATGGTATGGTATGGTATGGAATGGTATGGTATGGTATGGTATGGTATGGTATGGTATGGTATGGTATGGTATGGTATGGTATGGTATGGTATGGTATGGTATGGTATGGTATGGTATGTTGTTGTTGTTGTTGTTGTTGTGAGGGCAACCAGCACGTGCCGGCGGGAGAAATTGCCAGACACGCTCTCCCTGGGCAGGGCGCAAGGGAGAAGTCGGCCGGCGTCACGCTGGCCGGGCGTGTGCCGACAACGACCGAGGGGGGGGGGGGGGCGCCGTGGTGTGGACGGGGGGGGGGGGGCGCGTGGGGGAGGGTGAAGCCACCTGTGGAAAGTACCCTGGAGCCCTCCCCCGTCTCGCGGGGGGAGAGTGACTCGTCCTGTGCGAAGCGGCTGTGGTGGGGGTGGAGGGCGGGGCGGTGACCTTGGGGTGGGGAAGGCACGCCCGGGTCCACGGACACTCCGCGCCTTGCCCGAACATGCCGCCGAGGTGGCCGTTCCTGGTGTGCGGCCGTGGCGTGGCCAGGGGCGCTGACCCGTGCTTCTAGCCTTCTACGGGGGCGAGGGGAGGCCCGGGAGTTGCTATCTGCCGGCGCCTAGTCACCTTTGCTCGTGCTGTGGTGTGGCCGCCTTGTCCCCGGTAGTGCGGGCGCGCGCGCGCGTCGGTCATGGGGGAGGAAGGGCACATGGGCGGAGGCACAAGAGCACGATCATGGGTATACAGTTGCTGGCGTGTTGTGTTTGGTTCGGGTTCGGTCCCCTGGTGCCTGTCCCTGTGCCCTGCTTACGGGAGGCCGCGCGGCACAGCCGGCGGGGGGTCAAGGCCCGGGCCGGGCGCATAGGTAGCGGCGGGCGGCCGAGGCGGAGGCGGCGCCATGCGGGTGCGGGGCCCGTGGCGGTCGCGGGGGGGTGCGGGCGGTCCAGCCGGCGGTCGGCAGTGGCCCTGAGCGCCCCACACAGTGGGGTCGGTGGGCGTGCCGGGGGAGGGCGCGTCCTGCAGGCCAAGCTGCGCGGGGCGCGTGCGCAAGGGCGTCGGCGTGCCCGGTGCGGGCCCCTCTGCGGGCCGAGGGACCTGCGGTGAGCAGGGTGCGTTGCCTGGGGGCTGAGGCCGGGGCCGGGCGCATGGGTAGCGGCGGGCGGCCGAGGCGGAGGCGGCGCCGTGCGGGTGCGGGGCCCGTGGCGTTCACTGGGAGGTGCGGGCGGCCCAGCCGGCGGTCGGCAGAGGTCCCAAGAGCCACACACAGTGGGGTCGGAGGGCGTGCCGGGGGACAGCGCGCCGTGCAGGCCAAGCTGCGGGGGGCGCACGCGCAAGGGTGTCGGCGTGCCTGTCGGGGGCCCCCTCCGGGCCGTGGGACCTGCGGCTGGCAGGAAGCGCTTCTCGGGGGCTGAGGCCGGGGCCGGGCGCGTGGGTAGCGGCGCCCACCGGCACGAGTGCCCAAGGCAAACGCGGGGCGGTGCGTGCGGGCCGGCCGGTGGCCGGTGGCCTCACTGAGAGTCCCACACGGAGGGGTCGACGGGCGTGCCGGGGGCGTACGCAACGTGCACGTCGGGCAGCAGCGGGCGCACGTGCAGGGCATCGGCGTGCCCGATGAGGACCTCACTGAGGACCGAGGGGTTGGCGGCAAGCAGTATGCGTTGCCCGGGGGGGGTGGCGGCGAGGAGTGGGAGGATGTCCGCGGCCCGCGACGTGGGGGTGAACACGACGTGGGCCGGGTGCGGCCCCGGGAATGGCGCCGGGGGGAGCGGGACCACAGGCCGGCGGTCTACCGTGAGGCGCCAAGTGGCGCAATGGCGGAGGAGCCAGACTAGGGCGATGTTGTGGCGCAGTGTGTGGGGCTGGGTGCAGGGCGGTGTGGGGACGTGCGGCGGGAGGGGGGGGGGGGCGGTGACGTGGGAGGGGGCACGGTGGAGGAGTGACGCTAGCGACGTGTGCGTCGTGCTGAGGGTGGAGAGGAGCTCGCGGAGGAGTCCCTCCCGGCCGGCGCTGTCCAGCAGTGGGGGGGCGCCGTGGGGGGAGGTGGAGTGCCACATGCCGAGCAGACTGAACCCCAACTGCGTCGGGGGGCCGGGTCGCGGGGCGGCTAGGAGGTGCTCGGAGAGGTACACTGCGGTGGTGGCCGTGCGCAGCTCTAAAGGTGTGACGAGGCGGGGGGAGTGGCCGGCAGTGGCTGCCAGGATGGGCGGGTGCGTGAGCAGGCGCCACGCGAGGAGTAACTGCAGGGCGTAGTGGGGGGGGCAGTGGTACTGGAGGTGGGCGGCGGAGTCCGGGTAGGGGCGGTGACAGAAGGGGCACATCACGCCTCCGTAGCCAGGGGGATGGTCCTGGGAGTGCAGTAGCCGGAGGTGCATGATGCGGTGGAGGGCTAGTGCCGGGATCTCGGCGCGTTCATACGCGAGGCGGAGTAGGTGGGAGGACCAGCCTGGGGGCAGGGGCCGGAGGTGCAGCGCGTGGGTGCGGGTGGTGGTGGCCGCATACGCTGCCTCTGCGGCGCGCGCGGGGCTAAGGAAGATTGCGCCCTAACGGAGCGCCACGATGCGGCCGTGGAAGAGTGCGGACCAGGGGAGGGTCCACGGGGAGGCGGCGTGGAGCCCGCGGCGGGCTAGGCTGTCGGCCTCGGCGTTGAGGGTGGCGAGGTGGCTGGCGGAGCCGGAGTCGTGTTGCGCGGGGAGCCAGGCCTCCTGCATGCGGAAGGAGGCGGAGGGGAGGGCCGCCCGGTACGGGATGGAGAGGGCGGAGGAGGGGGGCGGGCCCGGTGAGGTCGCAGAGTTGGGAGGCGGTGGAGTTTGAGGCGAAGAGGGCTTCGCCGGACCAGCCGCGGACGGCGAACATGGCGGCTATTTTGGCGATCCACTCTGCGTCGGTGGAGTGGCCGGCGAGGGCGTGGAGGCCAAGCCAGCCGCGGTAGAGGGTGCCGTGGTGGGGGTGCCAGAGGAGGAAGCCGGCGCCAAGGCGGGTGCCCTCTTGGCTGCCGTCGCATGCGACCACGACATAGGGGAGGGAGCGGAGGGGGGCCAGTGAGCCGGTGTGGTGCTGCGGGGCGGGGCGTACGTGGGGGGAGGGGAGGAGGTGGACGTGATGTCGAGGGGGGCGAGCGCCTGTGCCAGGGCGGGACCTTCGGTGAGCCAGGGGGTGGGGCGGCGTGGGGAGATGAGGGACGCCGTGGCGGCTACTGCGAGGGTCTTGGGGCCCCAAGAAGCGCGGAGGTAGGTGCGGAGGAGGTTGAGGGGGGCCCGGTACGCTAGGAGGGGGGCGCCGGGACCGCCCTGCTGGAGGGGTCGGTGGAGGAAGGCCGAGTGTGCCCAGGGGGGCAGACGGAAGGCGTGGCGGTATGGATTGTTGATGGCGGTCTGATGGGGGCGGAGGGAGGGGGGGGGGACGAGGACGCCCGAGGTGACGCAGTCGAGGGGGGAGAGGCCAAAGGCGTGCAGGGAGCGGAGCTGGAGTATGGGGCAGGCGTCGCGGTTGCGGCTGGCCTTGCGCGCCCGGTCGAGGGACGCGCGGGACTTGTTGATGACGCGGAGGAGGGGGAGCTCGGGGAGGATGGGGATGCCGACGACTTCCGGGGGGGCGGTGGTGGTGGTGCCGCAGCTATGTGTATAAGGTTTGCTGTCTGATGTCTGATAAGGGATGTTGTGTGTGCGGTCTGTCCACGAAGATGTCTGATATTCTTATGTACTGGAGGTGGGTCTAGGGGTCCAATGCCCCCCCCCCCGCCATTGTCCACACCAAATTCTTCACAGGAAACCCCCCCCCACCCATCCCCCCCCCCCCACTATCGGGTGCTTTCCAGCCTCCCCCCCCCCCCAAGGAGAAAAGGCGCCACAGAAAACACAGACCCCCCTGTTTGGAAAGAATTGCACACCTGTTGTTGACAGTAGTGTATGTGACAACTTCAATTTGATTCTGATTTTGGTTGTTTGAGCAGACAATTTGTTTGTGTACTTTGGGAAAGGGGAAAGGGGAAAGGGGAAAGGGGAAAGGGGAAAGGGGAAAGGGGAAAGGGGAAAATGTGGGACCAGGAAAAGTGGGAAAATTGAACAACCACCACACAAAAAAGCCAAATGGGAAACATCTCAAGGGATTGCATCATGACCATTGCAACCAGCATCAGTTAAATTCAGATCCACAAATAAAATGGTCGTGGTAATGCCACAGAACATCAAATCAAATGTGCAAACAGGGAAAATGGGAAAAATCTTCGAAGACAACACACAAAAACAAAAGGGCACATGCAAATACGTGGGCATCCTCTCATTCATCGATGAGTCCATGCATGTCATCCACTGGCTGCGAGCAACTGGGCTGGGAGCTGCTTGGTGGTGCCGCAGAACGGGTGACACGGTCCGTGTCCGGCACAAAGGCATCCCATTCCTCCAATAATGGCAACGCATGCTGCGTAGCAAGGTCCCGCAGTTCCTGCCGATCGCTGTTACCTGCCACCTTCACACCAAGCACATCCAGACAGTTCAACAGCGCCCCCTTTGACCAATCACGCAGCATGCCATTCTGCGTGGCCATCACCAATTTCGCCTGCATCCTGGCCACACCACGCCTCTTATTTGGCTTCCGTGGTGTGGCCAATTCGTCTGCACTATTGTTCTCCCCCTCATCACAAACATCATCTGCAACATTCACCACCACGTTCCCACAAGGACGTGGACTTGCGCAAAAGCATGCATGGCACAGCAGACATGTATTGCACCAGATGCGAACCTCCTTCTTGCATGTGGCACACTCCATACCTCTGCGAAAAGTGATGAAGTCATGGTTGCCAGCATGCGAGTCTGGGGTCCCATCAGGTGCAACAATGCTGACCACATCTGCCTGGTGCCGTTCTGTACCCTTTCCTGAGGGTGCCGTTGAGCTCAGTGGTGTACCCGGCCCTCCAAAGAAGGGCAGGCTGTCACCATCATCAGCCACTGCTTCATTACCTTGCAGACATTGAAGCATTGCAGCCTCCACAGATTCTCTGTCCCCTACCTTCTTTGAAACCCTTTGTCTTGGGCGCAGATCGAAGCGTGCATGGGCAGCCAGGTGGCGTGCCACTGCAACGCCTTGTCCCTTTGCCCATTGCTGTAAAGGGGGCAAGTTGGAATGCAATGCCATGCACATGCTCAGGACATGTGTCTCCACAGTGTCATGCATACTACTGTAGAACCTCCCACGCAAAGAGATGGCACGCTCTACTGCAGCTTCAGCGGGGCAATATGTTCGCAATAATGCGAGAACGCGCCACACATTCCCCCACTGCGCATGTGCCAGGTGCCAGTGCCTCCCACATCTTGGACATTTGCACAGTTGCAAAGTGCTGCACCATGTGCTCCTTAAGGCCTTCCCACTCTACCAAGGCACGGTCACAGTTCACATTGGCCGCACCCGACTCTTCTTGGTGTGAAGTCATGAACTGACGCAACTGCTCCACCCCATATGCAGCACGCTCATTGACCGGGAGGGCAACGAAACGGCCATGGTCCAACAAGACTGGGCACTCCAACACCCCCCTGGGGTCAATGGTTGCCTGCCCCTCCTTGATGCCTGCAAGCAACACATCGGTCACTGCACGCGCCTGAACGCCTGGAAAAGGAGGGGTTGTTGCACACTTCTGCCCACCTGAGTCAAACTGGACCAACTGCACACCACGCCACACACCAGTTGCAGTCTGCTCCTTGAATTGCAACCACCCTGGACCCTCCTCGCGAGCCACCCTCTGCAACCGGGCTTCTAGCATACCCGTTGCAGTGGCTAAGTGCGCACCAGTGAGCGCAAGTAGTTGTGCCACACTGTTAAAACACCGCATGCCATGCAGGATGTCCCCGTAGACCACCCCCCATGCAAGCAAACTGGCATCATGGCAGTCCTCCCACACATCCTCCTCCTTGGTAGAATGCTGCACCTTGGAATCCAAGTGTCGTGCCACCCAAGGGACATTGGCCAAAAAAGCAATGTTGCGCCGTGCATGCGCCTGTGACGACTTGATGCGATGACTTGTGGGGATGAGCTGCAAGCCACTACGTTTATCCTGCACATGCCTTTGCACACACTTTTGCAACTCCTTCCACTGCCGTGCCCCATTGTACAAGCCTCGTTGCCGATTGACGGCCGCCAAGTAATCAACATGGGTTGGGCCAGCAGCCTCCAATGCAAGACCCAACTTGCGCTGCAACACATGGCACGGCTCACCCAAGGGTGTCATCAACACTAACCACTTCCCAATCAAGGCGAACACATTGCTCTCAATGTGTGAGACATCAACAACCTGCCGCGCACTGGCACCCCGCACACCAAGGTTAGAAGCCCCGTCCACTGCAAAGGTCACTACCCTCTTTGCCCACCAATCACGGTCAGGAATCCAGGACATCAGGACGCATTCTAGCTGCGTTGCAACCTCATGCGCATCACCACAGGCCACATCCACCAGAACCCAGGAACACCTCACACATGCCCCCAGGGCCAGTCCCCGGGAAAATAAGCAGAATGGCGTACTCATTGATGCGATGCCTCTGCCTATCCGAGCCGTCAAGCAAGACTGCAATGAACGTTGCCAGGAATAGGGCATGCGTTACCTCATCCTGCATGGCATCATGCATTGCGGCAATAGCCTTCTCAACTATCCACCGCCGTGATGCATGGTGCCCAGGGGCGGATGTCAGAGAACAGTGCAGAAGGATGCGCTCACTTATAGCACGGATGGAAGTGCACATGCGTAACCCTATATACACCTCAACCAACCGTGACAGAATGGCTGCCTCAGCATCCGACACTGCCACACCAATGTCCATGGCTTCCCCCCTGACGAACACAACGGTCGCTCCCACCACCACAGCTGTGGCACCAGCAGTGGGGCACAATGCGCGATACCGCTCTGCACAATGCAGCTTGAAACTGTCCTCAACCAATCGGTGGTGGTGCCCTGGCCTATGCAGATTCTTTCGGTTTGATGTTGTGCCACGTGATAACCCCAAGTGGCTTTCCAACACCTCCTTCCGCCACGTTTTTCGGCCGGAGGTCTTCATGCGCATCCCTACAGCATATGTTCCCAATACCAGGGCTTCACTTTTCTTAGGGGGACGCGCCACCCCAGGAATGCCACACACATTTGCCCACGCACAACACACACACTCAACACCCCCACTTGTCGTGAACTGATACTGCCAATGAGCGGCTACAAACATTTGTAGTGTCTTTGGACCACTGTCCAGTTGCATGGGAGTGGCCTGCATCAACACGCACAATGCGTCCTTCCCCGATGCGGCCAATGCAACAGACCTCAACCTGTCTTGCTCGACTGATTGTGCCACTGAGGATTGTGACATGCCATGCTCTGCATGCCGCGCATCCCACTCTTTTGCATGCCGTGCTCTCAGTTGCATCTGGTGTGCTTCAATACGCACTCTCAGATGCCTTGCGACTCGCACCTTGCGCTTCTGCAGCAACTGTGCCACTGCCTCAACAAATTCTGAGGACGTCTGTAGCGGCGCCGAGGCAGCCACACACATCTCATTAGGCATGCTCTGGGCATGCGTACTCATGTCCCCTACCCTTGAAGCACTCTGTGTTGCAGTTGGGGAAGGGGGGGGTGCGCCTTGTGCCAGCGCCATGGCTGGCACAGAGGAGTCCATAGGCACGCTCTGGGCATGCATAGGCCTGTTCCTGATGTACCCCACCCTTGATGCACCCTGTGTAGAAGGAGGGGTGGGGGGGGACGCACCTGGTGCCAGCGCCATGGCTGGCACCGAGGTGTCAGTAGGTACGCTCTGGGCATCCCGTGTCTGACCGGGGGCCGGCGGTCCTGTCCGTTGGGAGGCACGCTGCGACATGTCTGGTACAACCAAATATGTCTGTTTCCGCTTGTATAGCAGAAACGTCGCCTTTCGCGGGTCGGGGGGGGGGGATTCATGGCCTTCACCGTGGTGTCGTTACACAACCACCACCTGTCGTTGAAAACGACATGCACCACAAAGTGACCCTCCTCCCTCGTCGCTCCAATGTGCAACACCATGGCATGCAAGGACCATTGCCACCCCAGGCAATCGAGAAACTCATGGTCCACAACCAACTTGTACTCCTGCTGGTTGTGGACATGTAACCCCACGACCTCGTTGTACACCACCGATGTATACATTGGTGCCTCCCTCAGGTCATCCCCACACGGACACGGGGGGGGGGGTTGTCAGGTAACCCAACCGGTCTCCCCTTCATTTCTTCCTTCACACGCTGGCGCACACTCTGTCCCTGGTTCGTCACATGCAATATCTGCGCTGGCATGGCTGTCCCCCCCCCCCTCCCGCAGAACCTTCACCCCACAGGCACCACAGTATTGCCAGAACTGCTTGTACGACAAACAACATGACAGAGCAACCACCCCAGCGGCCGTGAGCTTGGGCACCATGTACTTCCAACACTCGGGCATCTCCGCCTGCCGCATCCATTGGAATTTTGGTGCAGGGGCTTTGCACTTGCATCGCCCGCTGCATCGGCACCACGTCTCACAGATGGCATCCTCCATTGCCAGCCTCTCAGCAATGTCCTGTGGATTGTATGCACCACCTCCTCCATGTGCCACAACACCCTGCCACAATGGTCCCCAGACACCCTCCTCGTCCGGGCATCCTGCGTGTCCTGCGTGTCCTGCATGTCCACCCGATGCCACCAACAGACACTGCAGCGTGGTACCCAACCAACACCAGTTGTACCCATGTGGATTCTCCATTCCCCATGGTCGCCGCGGTGCTCCACCAAGTGGCCCACTATGCACCTGCATGTAAGCGGAAAGCGGTCTCATTGAGGAATGCACGGTCACGCGGCGGGAGTGTCCACCAGTCACCACGGGAGTACAACACCACCAACCTCCTCTCCCCGTGCCAAGAACAAGTGCCATGCCATGCACCCGTACGCACGAGAACCGGTTGCTGGCATACATCGTACGTGGCGCCATCCCGTGTAACACTAGCCAAGCATTCCATACTACATCTCCGTCAACCCCGACCATTACATACACCACCTACCTCCACCCATATGTGTCCCCGTGTGTGCTGGCCGGTGGAAAACACTGCCGACCAAGGGGACGCGTCATGCACATGCTGATGCGGTTTTGCACATTGCAAGACAATTGCATGGTGGTCCATGTGAACCAATCAGGCAACATGTGCCTTGCCATCTTGTTCACCAGGGTCACCAGTGGCTTGTATTTGCGTGTCCGTTGCACTAGACGAGTGCGGCGGCAGTCTGTTGCATTGGTGTGGCCCTTCATACCACCAACCCCTAGTTGCAAATGCCACGCTGTAACCCCCCCAACCGGCCCACGCTTGTATGCCAAGATGCCCATCATCCCGTGCAACGTGCAAAAGGGGGCTACCTGCAGCGAATGGTCAAAGACTGCACCCCGGAAATGACCACCTCCTTTGACACCATCTCGTTCCGCCTCGGCAATAACCACCACCGTCGCCCGGTGGCACTGCTCCTCCATATCCCCACAGTCACGGTAGTGCAGCGGATGCTCCCGTCCAGGCACCCAAACAGTAGCGGATGTCAACGCGCTGTCGATCCCAAACCCTGACGTCACAATGCTATACCTGTTTGATCTCGGCAACACCACACTACCGTCCACGTGCTTCGCCAAGGCAGCAAAGTGGTCAGCCATTCCCCGTTGGGGCCGGCCACGCCATGTGTCCTTCTCAAGATCCCGGTTCACGGATAGTGAAGACTCTTGAATTGAAAGCCCAGACATGTCGCGAAACACCGCGATGGCCCTTGCCCGCAGCGATGCGCCGTCCAACGGGGTGTTGCTGGTGATAGCATGCAGGCTTTGGGCCACGGCATAGTAGAAACATGCCCCGGCAACGTATTGGTCGGGAAGAATGCGAAGCTTCAAGGACCTTGCCGTTGGTAGGACTCTGCCAACCTCGGCCTTGCTGGGCTTTTTGTCCACGTGGTCCAATGCCAAAGCATCTGGATCTATCGGCGCTGTCTTTGTGCCTTGCTCTTTCTTGCCACGTTTCACGGCAGCCCCATTACTTGGTGGGGGAACCCCTGGGCGCTTCTTGCTCCGTGGGCTCTGTCCCGCAGAACTGGGGTGTGCAACCGGGGTGGTCGCTGACTCTGCACTGGACTGACTGCAAGCTCTCACTGTCGCCAATGACCTAGGGTGTTCAACCGGGGTGTACCCTGAATCCGCACTAGACTGACGGCAGGCCTTCACTGTCGCCACAGTGCCTGTGCTAGAAGGACTGCAGTCCACAGCAGCTGGCTCCTTAGGTTTCTGTGCAAGTGGTACAGGAGACTCCTCCAAGGAACTTGCCACCCCTCCATCACTAGCCGCCGGTGTCAGACACACAGGGTGGGGGGCCGGGGAGTGTGACTCACCGGCGGGGCAGACCTGGGACCTGGGGTCCGGTGTTCCACGTTCAACACATGCCGCGTTCGCACCACCTGGGGGGGGGGGCAGGTGGAGTTAACACCTCACCAGCCTCCACCCTAGGTGCACCTGCCGGGGGACCACGCCCTTGTGCCAGGGAGGACGAAGTGGGAGTCACAGACTCATCGCCTGAGGGGTCTCTTGCCATGCGCACCGCCGCTCCACCCTCCTGCGCTACAGCAGAGGACGTGGAGTCACTTGGGTCACCTCGGGGGTGCCCTTCTTGACTTAAAGGTTGGGTGCATGGTCGCTGTACACCGGCCGCCTCCATCTCCTCCATGCGCACCGCCGCTCCAACCCCCTGCGCTACGGCAGAGTACATGGAGTCACTTGGGTCACCTCGGGGGTGCCCTCCTGGACTTAATCGTTGGGTGTATGCTGGCTGTACACCGGCCGCCTCCATCTCCTCCACTAGTACCTGCAGCATCTCAAGCCCCGCATCATCCCTCCATGCATTGTCCATAACCCGTACGGCCGCATGCAGACGACCGGGATGACTGTCTGGCACCTCTGGGCTAAAGGGGCTGCAACGCAGCAAGAGCTCGTTGCAGTCTTGCATAGGCACCCGCATGCTGTTCGCGAAGTGGCGGCCCAGCGTGTATGCTGGCACCAGGCTGTCCTGAGTCAATGGTTCTCGGGATGCTCTTACAGCCCTTGGCATGCAATTGTGAGGCAGCGGGCTGCCCCATGGGCGGCTTGCAGCAACGCCTGGTCAAAGCGCTCTTGCCGTGTCTGGGTGACAGTGACACAGGCACGTGGGACCGCAGCCTCAGGCAGCAACGAGTTGCGCCGACCGCTAGCGCGCGCCTTGGGGCTTGGCAACAGGTCGCTCACCAGTGGTTTGGGCCCACTTGTCGCTTGGGGCCACAGATATGGGCCAGGCGTCACATGGCGAATAGCCTTGTCATAGAAGTAACCCATGGTAGGGGTGGGATACGCCACGTCCCCAGTCCAGAACGGCCACTCGTCGACCAGAGGTAGGGCACGCACCAGTTCACACCAAACGTCCCTTTGCTCTGCTGTCTTCACACTTGACGGCCAACCAGCAATAGCACCGGCCTTACGACTGCCTGGTCGGCCAGTGTTCCGTTTCGCAAGTCGTTCCCACAGGTCTGTGGCAACATCCCGGTAGTGCACGAGGCCCCCCCCATCATGCATGGTGGGCTTGGCAAACCCATGCTCGGTGTACATGAACCGGCACAATGCCCTGCAACCATGCAGATTCACCACGTCAAGGTCACACGAGGCCATGCGGTCCCTCAACCGTCGCCATAGGCGCCCGGCCACCTCCGGTGTGGCCTCCCACCCCAATTGTCTTGTGGCAAGCATTAGGCCATACTTCATTCTTGCTGGCTCCAGCAAGTGCTCCGGTGGCCATTCAGCAGGCTGGTCCATTGCTTGGCTCGTGCACCACGACTGTTAGTGGTTTGGGTGACCTTCGAGGCTTGCAGGGTCCACAACCGTGACCACTATGGGGCTCCCACAACTCGGGGGGGCAATCAAGGGCAGGTCCTTGGTACTCAAAGTGCCAGCCGGGCTGGTCCTCAGGCGGACCGGCTGGTCCAGGAGACGCCGTTGCTGGTGGGTTTGTTGTCGAGAGCGCTAGGGCTATGACAACAAACGAAGTGCTGCTGCTCAGAGGCACGCAGTGGCTACGTCAAGGCTTAGTCGCGAAGCGCAATGGCTTGGACTGAAACCGAAAGCTGAGGCTCAAAGGCGCACAGTAGGCGATCAAGGTTTAGTCGCGAAGCGCAATGGCTCGGACCGAGCCAGGTAGCTGTGGCTCAAAGGCGCACGTTAGGCGGACTGGCAGAACGCGTACTCGCACAGGGAAAGGTGTAATGAGGCAAAAACAAACTACAAGGAGAAAAAATACAGATTAGACCACAGAACTTGGACGCGGCATACCCCCGAAATGTTTTGGAGGTGAGATATTGGACCCCTTCCGTGAAATATTTTGGGGGTGTAGAGCCCCCAAATATTTGACGGAACCCCTTCCGTCAAATATTTGGGGGGTGTAGACGCTCTAAATATTTGACGGAACCCCTTCCGTCAAATATTTGGGGGCTGTACACCCACCAAATATTTGACGGAACCCCTTCCGTCAAATATTTGGGGGGTGTACACCCACCAAATATTTGACGGAACCCCTTCCGTCAAATATTTGGGGGGTGTAGACCCACCAAATATTTGACGGAACCCCTTCGGTCAAATATTTGGGGGCTGTAGACCCTCCAAATATTTGACGGAACCCCTGTACACCCACCAAATATTTGACGGAACCCCTTCCGTCAAATATTTGGGGGCTGTACACCCACCAAATATTTGACGGAACCCCTTCCGTCAAATATTTGGGGGGTGTAGACCCACCAAATATTTGACGGAACCCCTTCCGTCAAATATTTGGGGGCTGTAGACCCTCCAAATATTTGACGGAACCCCTGTACACCCTCCAAATATTTGACGGAACCCCTTCCGTCAAATATTTGGGGGGTGTAGACCCTCCAAATATTTGACGGAACCGCTGTACACCCACCAAATATTTGACGGAACCCCTTCCGTCAAATATTGGGGGGCTGTAGACCCACCAAATATTTGACGGAACCCCTTCCGTGAAATATTTTGGGGGTGTAGAGCCCCCAAATATTTGACGGAACCCCTTCCGTCAAATATTTTGGGGGTGTAGACCCTCCAAATATTTGACGGAACCCCTTCCCTCAAATATTTGGTGGGTGTAGACCCACCAAATATTTGACATAACCCCTTCCGTCAAATATTTGGGGGCTGTAGACCCACCAAATATTTGACGGAACCCCTTCCGTCAAATATTTGGGGGGTGTACACCCACCAAACATTTGACGGAACCCCTTCCGTCAAATATTTGGGGGGTGTACACCCACCAAATATTTCACGGAACCCCTTCGGTCAAATATTTGGGGGCTGTAGACCCTCCAAATATTTGACGGAACCCCTGTACACCCACCAAATATTTGACGAAACCCCTTCCGTCAAATATTTGGGGGGTGTAGACCCACCAAATCTTTGACGGAACCCCTTCCGTCAAATATTTGGGGGGTGTAGACCCACCAAATATTTGACGGAACCCCCGTGCACCCACCAAATATTTGACGGAACCCCTTCCGTCAAATATTTGGGGGCTGTAGACCCTCCAAATATTTGACGGAACCCCTGTACACCCACCAAATATTTGACGGAACCCCTTCCGTCAAATATTTGGGGGGTGTAGACCCACCAAATATTTGACGGAACCCCTTCCGTCAAATATTTTTGGGGGGTGTAGACCCTCCAAATATTTGACGGAACCCCTTCCGTCAAATATTTGGGGGCTGTAGACCCTCCAAATATTTGACGGAACCCCCGTGCACCCACCAAATATTTGACGGAACCCCTTCCGTCAAATATTTGGGGGCTGTAGACCCTCCAAATATTTGACGGAACCCCTGTACACCCACCAAATAATTGACGGAACCCCTTCCGTCAAATATTTGGGGGCTGTAGACCCACCAAATATTTGACGGAACCCCTTCCGTCAAATATTTGGGGGGTGTAGACCCACCAAATATTTGACGGAACCCCTTCCGTCAAATATTTGGGGGGTGTAGACCCTCCAAATATTTGACGGAACCCCTTCCGTCAAATATTTGGGGGGTGTAGACCCACCAAATATTTGACGGAACCCCTTCCGTCAAGTATTTGGGTGGTGTAGACCCTCCAAATATTTGACGGAACCCCTTCCGTCAAATATTTGGGGGGTGTAGACCCACCAAATATTTGACGAAACCCGTTCCGTCAAATGTTTGGGGGCTGCAGACCCACCAAATATTTGACGGAACCCCTTCCGTCAAATATTTGAGGGGTTTAGACCCACCAAATATTTGACGGAACCCCTTCCGTCAAATATTTGGGGGCTGTAGACCCTCCAAATATTTGACGGAACCCCTTCCGTCAAATATTTTGGGGGCTGTACACCCACCAAATATTTGACGGAACCCCTTCCGTCAAATATTTTGGGGGCTGTACACCCACCAAATATTTGACGGAACCCCTTCCGTCAAATATTTGGGGGGCTGTACACCCACCAAATATTTGACGGAACCCCTTCCGTCAAATATTTGGGGGCTGTACACCCACCAAATATTTGACGGAACCCCTGTACACCCACCAAATATTTGACGGAACCCCTTCCGTCAAATATTTGGGGGCTGTAGACCCTCCAAATATTTGACGGAACCCCTTCCGTCAAATATTTGGGGGGTGTAGACCCCCCCAATATTTGACGGAACCCCTTCCCTCAAATATTTGGGGGCTGTACACCCACCAAATATTTGACGGAAGCCCTTCGGTCAAATATTTGGGGGCTGTACACCCACCAAATATTTGACGGAACCCCTGTACACCCACCAAATATTTGACGGAACCCCTTCCGTCAAATATTTGGGGGGTGTAGACCCACCAAATGTTTGACGGAACCCCTTCCGTCAAATATTTGGGGGGTGTAGACCCTGCAAATATTTGACGGAACTCCTTCCGTCAAATATTTGGGGGCTGTACACCCACCAAATATTTGACGGAACCCCTTCGGTCAAATATTTGGGGGCTGTACACCCACCAAATATTTGACGGAACCCCTTCCGTCAAATATTTGGGGGCTGTACACCCACCAAATATTTGACGGAACCCCTTCGGTCAAATATTTGGGGGCTGTACACCCACCAAATATTTGACGGAACCCCTTCCGTCAAATATTTGGGGGCTGTACACCCACCAAATATTTGACGGAACCCTTGTACACCCACCAAATATTTGACGGAACCCCTTCCGTCAAATATTTGGGGGCTATAGACCCTCCAAATATTTGACGGAACCCCTTCCGTCAAATATTTGGGGGGTGTAGACCCCCCCAATATTTGACGGAACCCCTTCCCTCAAATATTTGGGGGCTGTACACCCACCAAATATTTGACGGAACCCCTTTGGTCAAATATTTGGGGGGTGTAGACCCACCAAATATTTGACGGAACCCCTTCCGTCAAATATTTGGGGGGTGTAGACCCACCAAATATTTGACGGAACCCCTTCCGTCAAATATTTGGGGGGTGTAGACCCACCAAATATTTGACGGAACCCCTTCCGTCAAATATTTGGGGGCTGTAGACCCTCCAAATATTTGACGGAACCCCTTCCGTCAAATATTTGGGGGCTGTAGACCCACCAAATATTTGACGGAACCCCTTCCGTCAAATATTTGGGGGCTGTAGACCCTCCAAATATTTGGCGGAACCCCTTCCGTCAAATATTTGGGGGGTGTAAACCCTCCAAATATTTGACGGAACCCCTTCCGTCAAATGTTTGGGGGCTGTACACCCACCAAATATTTGACGAAACCCCTTCGGTCAAATATTTGGGGGCTGTACACCCACCAAATATTTGACGGAACCCCTGTACACCCACCAAATATTTGACGGAACCCCTTCCGTCAAATATTTGGGGGCTGTACACCCACCAAATATTTGACGGAACCCCTTCCGTCAAATATATGGGGGGTGTAGACCCTCCAAATGTTTGACGGAACCCCTTCCGTCAAATATTTGGGGGGTGTAGACCCTCCAAATATTTGACGGAACCCCTTCCGTCAAATATTTGGGGGGTGTAGACCCACCAAATATTTGACGGAACCCCTTCCGTCAAGTATTTGGGTGGTGTAGACCCTCCAAATATTTGACGGAACCCCTTCCGTCAAATATTTGGGGGGTGTAGACCCACCAAATATTTGACGAAACCCGTTCCGTCAAATGTTTGGGGGCTGCAGACCCACCAAATATTTGACGGAACCCCTTCCGTCAAATATTTGAGGGGTTTAGACCCACCAAATATTTGACGGAACCCCTTCCGTCAAATATTTGGGGGCTGTAGACCCTCCAAATATTTGACGGAACCCCTTCCGTCAAATATTTTGGGGGCTGTACACCCACCAAATATTTGACGGAACCCCTTCCGTCAAATATTTTGGGGGCTGTACACCCACCAAATATTTGACGGAACCCCTTCCGTCAAATATTTGGGGGGCTGTACACCCACCAAATATTTGACGGAACCCCTTCCGTCAAATATTTGGGGGCTGTACACCCACCAAATATTTGACGGAACCCCTGTACACCCACCAAATATTTGACGGAACCCCTTCCGTCAAATATTTGGGGGCTGCAGACCCTCCAAATATTTGACGGAACCCCTTCCGTCAAATATTTGGGGGGTGTAGACCCCCCCAATATTTGACGGAACCCCTTCCCTCAAATATTTGGGGGCTGTACACCCACCAAATATTTGACGGAAGCCCTTCGGTCAAATATTTGGGGGCTGTACACCCACCAAATATTTGACGGAACCCCTGTACACCCACCAAATATTTGACGGAACCCCTTCCGTCAAATATTTGGGGGGTGTAGACCCACCAAATGTTTGACGGAACCCCTTCCGTCAAATATTTGGGGGGTGTAGACCCTGCAAATATTTGACGGAACTCCTTCCGTCAAATATTTGGGGGCTGTACACCCACCAAATATTTGACGGAACCCCTTCGGTCAAATATTTGGGGGCTGTACACCCACCGAATATTTGACGGAACCCCTTCCGTCAAATATTTGGGGGCTGTACACCCACCAAATATTTGACGGAACCCCTTCGGTCAAATATTTGGGGGCTGTACACCCACCAAATATTTGACGGAACCCCTTCCGTCAAATATTTGGGGGCTGTACACCCACCAAATATTTGACGGAACCCTTGTACACCCACCAAATATTCGACGGAACCCCTTCCGTCAAATATTTGGGGGCTATGTACCCTCCAAATATTTGACGGAACCCCTTCCGTCAAATATTTGGGGGGTGTAGACCCCCCCAATATTTGACGGAACCCCTTCCCTCAAATATTTGGGGGCTGTACACCCACCAAATATTTGACGGAACCCCTTTGGTCAAATATTTGGGGGGTGTAGACCCACCAAATATTTGACGGAACCCCTTCCGTCAAATATTTGGGGGGTGTAGACCCACCAAATATTTGACGGAACCCCTTCCGTCAAATATTTGGGGGGTGTAGACCCACCAAATATTTGACGGAACCCCTTCCGTCAAATATTTGGGGGCTGTAGACCCTCCAAATATTTGACGGAACCCCTTCCGTCAAATATTTGGGGGCTGTAGACCCACCAAATATTTGACGGAACCCCTTCCGTCAAATATTTGGGGGCTGTAGACCCTCCAAATATTTGGCGGAACCCCTTCCGTCAAATATTTGGGGGGTGTAAACCCTCCAAATATTTGACGGAACCCCTTCCGTCAAATGTTTGGGGGCTGTACACCCACCAAATATTTGACGAAACCCCTTCGGTCAAATATTTGGGGGCTGTACACCCACCAAATATTTGACGGAACCCCTGTACACCCACCAAATATTTGACGGAACCCCTTCCGTCAAATATTTGGGGGCTGTACACCCACCAAATATTTGACGGAACCCCTTCCGTCAAATATATGGGGGGTGTAGACCCTCCAAATGTTTGACGGAACCCCTTCCGTCAAATATTTGGGGGGTGTAGACCCTCCAAATATTTGACGGAACCCCTTCCGTCAAATATTTGGGGGCTGTACACCCACCAAATATTTGACGGAACCCCTTGCGTCAAATATTTGGGGGGTGTACACCCACCAAATATTTGACGGAACCCCTGTACACCCACCAAATATTTGACGGAACCCCTTCCGTCAAATATTTGGGGGCTGTAGACCCTCCAAATATTTGACGGAACCCCTTCCGTCAAATATTTGGGGGGTGTAGACCCCCCCAATATTTGACGGAACCCCTTCCGTCAAATATTTGGGGGGTGTAGACCCACCAAATATTTGACGGAACCCCTTCGGTCAAATATTTGGGGGCTGTACACCCACCAAATATTTGACGGAACCCCTTCCGTCAAATATTTGGGGGCTGTAGACCCTCCAAATATTTGACGGAAACCCTTCCGTCAAATATTTGGGGGCTGTAGACCCACCAAATATTTGACGGAACCCCTTCCGTCAAATATTTGGGGGGTGTAGACCCTCCAAATATTTGACGGAACCCCTTCCGTCAAATATTTGGGGGCTGTACACCCACCAAATATTTGACGGAACCCCTTTGGTCAAATATTTGGGGGCTGTACACCCACCAAATATTTGACGGAACCCCTGTACACCCACCAAATATTTGACGGAACCCCTTCCGTCAAATATTTGGGGGCTGTACACCCACCAAATATTTGACGGAACCCCTTCCGTCAAATATTTGGGGGCTGTACACCAACCAAATATTTGACGGAACCCCTTCCGTCAAATATTTGGGGGGTGTATACCCAGCAAATGTTTGACGGAACCCCTTCCGTCAAATATTTCGGGGCTGTACACCCACCAAATATTTGACGGAACCCCTGTACACCCACCAAATATTTGACAGAACCCCTTCCGTCAAATATTTGGGGGCTGTAGACCCACCAAATATTTGACGGAACCCCTGTACACCCACCAAATATTTGACGGAACCCCTTCCGTCAAATATTTGGGGGCTGTACACCCACCAAATATTTGACGGAACCCCTTCCGTCAAATATTTGGGGGCTGTAGACCCACCAAATATTTGACGGAACCCCTTCCGTCAAATATATGGGGGGTGTAGACCCTCCAAATATTTGACGGAACCCCTTCCGTCAAATATTTGGGGGGTGTAGACCCACCAAATATTTGACGGAACCCCTTCCGTCAAATATTTGGGGGGTGTAGACCCTCCAAATATTTGACGGAACCCCTTCCGTCAAATATTTGGGGGTGTAGACCCACCAAATATTTGACGGAACCCCTTCCGTCAAAGATTTTGGGGCTGTAGACCCACCAAATATTTGACGGAACCCCTTCCGTCAAATATTTGGGGGGTGTAGACCAACCAAATATTTGACGGAACCCCTTCCGTCAAATATTTGGGGGCTGTACACCCACCAAATATTTGACGAAACCCCTGTACACCCACCAAATATTTGACGGAACCCCTTCCGTCAAATATTTGGGGGCTGTACACCCACCAAATATTTGAAGGAACCCCTTCCGTCAAATATTTGGGGGGTGTAGACCCTCCAAATATTTGACGGAACCCCTTCCGTCAAATATTTGGGGGCTGTACACCCACCAAATATTTGACGGAACCCCTGTACACCCACCAAATATTTGACGGAACCCCTTCCGTCAAATATTTGGGGGCTGTACACCCACCAAATATTTGACGGAACCCCTTCCGTCAAATATTTGGGGGCTGTACACCAACCAAATATTTGACGGAACCCCTTCCGTCAAATATTTGGGGGGTGTATACCCAGCAAATGTTTGACGGAACCCCTTCCGTCAAATATTTCGGGGCTGTACACCCACCAAATATTTGACGGAACCCCTGTACACCCACCAAATATTTGACAGAACCCCTTCCGTCAAATATTTGGGGGCTGTAGACCCACCAAATATTTGACGGAACCCCTGTACACCCACCAAATATTTGACGGAACCCCTTCCGTCAAATATTTGGGGGCTGTACACCCACCAAATATTTGACGGAACCCCTTCCGTCAAATATTTGGGGGCTGTAGACCCACCAAATATTTGACGGAACCCCTTCCGTCAAATATATGGGGGGTGTAGACCCTCCAAATATTTGACGGAACCCCTTCCGTCAAATATTTGGGGGGTGTAGACCCACCAAATATTTGACGGAACCCCTTCCGTCAAATATTTGGGGGGTGTAGACCCTCCAAATATTTGACGGAACCCCTTCCGTCAAATATTTGGGGGTGTAGACCCACCAAATATTTGACGGAACCCCTTCCGTCAAAGATTTTGGGGCTGTAGACCCACCAAATATTTGACGGAACCCCTTCCGTCAAATATTTGGGGGGTGTAGACCAACCAAATATTTGACGGAACCCCTTCCGTCAAATATTTGGGGGCTGTACACCCACCAAATATTTGACGAAACCCCTGTACACCCACCAAATATTTGACGGAACCCCTTCCGTCAAATATTTGGGGGCTGTACACCCACCAAATATTTGAAGGAACCCCTTCCGTCAAATATTTGGGGGGTGTAGACCCTCCAAATATTTGACGGAACCCCTTCCGTCAAATATTTGGGGGCTGTACACCCACCAAATATTTGACGGAACCCCTGTACACCCACCAAATATTTGACGGAACCCCTTCCGTCAAATATTTGGGGGCTGTACACCCACCAAATATTTGAAGGAACCCCTTCCGTCAAATATTTGGGGGGTGTAGACCCTCCAAATATTTGACGGAACCCCTTCCGTCAAATATTTGGGGGCTGTACACCCACCAAATATTTGACGGAACCCCTGTACACCCACCAAATATTTGACGGAACCCCTTCCGTCAAATATTTGGGGGCTGTAGACCCTCCAAATATTTGACGGAACCCCTTCCGTCAAATATTTGGGGGGTGTAGACCCCCCCAATATTTGACGGAACCCCTTCCGTCAAATATTTGGGGGGTGTAGACCCACCAAATATTTGACGGAACCCCTTCGGTCAAATATTTGGGGGCTGTACACCCACCAAATATTTGACGGAACCCCTTCCGTCAAATATTTGGGGGCTGTACACCCACCAAATATTTGACAGAACCCCTGTACACCCACCAAATATTTGACGGAACCCCTTCGGTCAAATATTTGGGGGCTGTACACCCACCAAATATTTGACGGAACCCCTTCCGTCAAATATTTGGGGGCTGTACACCCACCAAATATTTGACAGAACCCCTGTACACCCACCAAATATTTGACGGAACCCCTTCCGTCAAATATTTGGGGGGTGTAAACCCGCCAAATATTTGACGGAACCCCTTCCGTCAAATATTTGGGGGGTGTAGACCCTCCAAATATTTGACGGAACCCCTTGCGTCAAATATTTGGGGGGTGTAGACCCTCCAAATATTTGACGGAACCCCTTCCGTCAAATATTTGGGGGGTGTAGACCCACCAAATATTTGACGGAACCCCTTCCGTCAAAGATTTTGGGGCTGTAGACCCACCAAACATTTGACGGAACCCCTTCCGTCAAATATTTGGGGGGTGTAGACCAACCAAATATTTGACGGAACCCCTTCCGTCAAATATTTGGGGGCTGTATACCCACCAAATATTTGACGGAACCCCTTCCGTCAAATTTTTGGGGGCTGTACACCCACCAAATATTTGACGAAACCCCTGTACACCCACCAAATATTTGACGGAACCCCTTCCGTCAAATATTTGGGGGCTGTACACCCACCAAATATTTGACGGAACCCCTTCCGTCAAATATTTGGGGGCTGTACACCCACCAAATATTTGACAGAACCCCTGTACACCCACCAAATATTTGACGGAACCCCTTCCGTCAAATATTTGGGGGGTGTAAACCCGCCAAATATTTGACGGAACCCCTTCCGTCAAATATTTGGGGGGTGTAGACCCTCCAAATATTTGACGGAACCCCTTGCGTCAAATATTTGGGGGGTGTAGACCCTCCAAATATTTGACGGAACCCCTTCCGTCAAATATTTGGGGGGTGTAGACCCACCAAATATTTGACGGAACCCCTTCCGTCAAAGATTTTGGGGCTGTAGACCCACCAAACATTTGACGGAACCCCTTCCGTCAAATATTTGGGGGGTGTAGACCAACCAAATATTTGACGGAACCCCTTCCGTCAAATATTTGGGGGCTGTATACCCACCAAATATTTGACGGAACCCCTTCCGTCAAATTTTTGGGGGCTGTACACCCACCAAATATTTGACGAAACCCCTGTACACCCACCAAATATTTGACGGAACCCCTTCCGTCAAATATTTGGGGGCTGTACACCCACCAAATATTTGAAGGAACCCCTTCCGTCAAATATTTGGGGGGTGTAGACCCTCCAAATATTTGACGGAACCCCTTCCGTCAAATATTTGGGGGCTGTACACCCACCAAATAGTTGACGGAACCCCTGTACACCCACCAAATATTTGACGGAACCCCTTCCGTCAAATATTTGGGGGCTGTAGACCCTCCAAATATTTGACGGAACCCCTTCCGTCAAATATTTGGGGGGTGTAGACCCCCCCAATATTTGACGGAACCCCTTCCGTCAAATATTTGGGGGGTGTAGACCCACCAAATATTTGACGGAACCCCTTCGGTCAAATATTTGGGGGCTCTACACCCACCAAATATTTGACGGAACCCCTTCCGTCAAATATTTGGGGGCTGTACACCCACCAAATATTTGACAGAACCCCTGTACACCCACCAAATATTTGACGGAACCCCTTCCGTCAAATATTTGGGGGCTGTAGACCCACCAAATATTTGACGGAACCCCTTCCATCAAATATATGGGGGGTGTAGACCCTCCAAATATTTGACGGAACCCCTTCCGTCAAATATTTGGGGGGTGTAAACCCGCCAAATATTTGACGGAACCCCTTCCGTCAAATATTTGGGGGGTGTAGACCCTCCAAATATTTGACGGAACCCCTTCCGTCAAATATTTGGGGGGTATAGACCCACCAAATATTTGACGGAACCCCTTCCGTCAAAGATTTTGGGGCTGTAGACCCACCAAACATTTGACGGAACCCCTTCCGTCAAATATTTGGGGGGTGTAGACCAACCAAATATTTGACGGAACCCCTTCCGTCAAATATTTGGGGGCTGTATACCCACCAAATATTCGACGGAACCCCTTCCGTCAAATATTTGGGGGCTGTACACCCACCAAATATTTGACGGAACCCCTTCCGTCAAATATTTGGGGGCTGTACACCCACCAAATATTTGACGAAACCCCTGTACACCCACCAAATATTTGACGGAACCCCTTCCGTCAAATATTTAGGGGCTGTACACCCACCAAATATTTGAAGGAACCCCTTCCGTCAAATATTTGGGGGGTGTAGACCCTCCAAATATTTGACGGAACCCCTTCTGTCAAATATTTGGGGGCTGTACACCCACCAAATATTTGACGGAACCCCTTGCGTCAAATATTTGGGGGCTGTACACCCACCAAATATTTGACGGAACCCCTGTACACCCACCAAATATTTGACGGAACCCCTTCCGTCAAATATTTGGGGGCTGTAGACCCTCCAAATATTTGACGGAACCCCTTCCGTCAAATATTTGGGGGGTGTAGACCCCCCCAATATTTGACGGAACCCCTTCCGTCAAATATTTGGGGGCTGTACACCCTCCAAATAGTTGACGGAACCCCTTCCGTCAAATATTTGGGGGGTGTAGACCCTCCAAATATTTGACGGAACCCCTTCCGTCAAATATTTGGGGGGTGTAGACCCACCAAATATTTGACGGAACCCCTTCCGTCAAAGATTTTGGGGCTGTAGACCCACCAAACATTTGACGGAACCCCTTCCGTCAAATATTTGGGGGGTGTAGACCAACCAAATATTTGACGGAACCCCTTCCATCAAATATTTGGGGGCTGTATACCCACCAAATATTTGACGGAACCCCTTCCGTCAAATATTTGGGGGCTGTACACCCACCAAATATTTGACGGAACCCCTTCGGTCAAATATTTGGGGGCTGTACACCCACCAAATATTTGACGAAACCCCTGTACAGCCATCAAATATTTGACAGAACCCCTTCCGTCAAATATTTAGGGGCTGTACACCCACCAAATATTTGAAGGAACCCCTTCCGTCAAATATTTGGGGGGTGTAGACCCACCAAATATTTGACGGAACCCCTTCCGTCAAATATTTGGGGGCTGTACACCCACCAAATATTTGACGGAACCCCTTGCGTCAAATATTTGGGGGCTGTACACCCACCAAATATTTGACGGAACCCCTGTACACCCACCAAATATTTGACGGAACCCCTTCCGTCAAATATTTGGGGGCTGTAGACCCTCCAAATATTTGACGGAACCCCTTCCGTCAAATATTTGGGGGGTGTAGACCCCCCCAATATTTGACGGAACCCCTTCCGTCAAATATTTGGGGGCTGTAGACCCTCCAAATATTTGACGGAACCCCTTCCGTCAAATATTTGGGGGCTGTAGACCCACCAAATATTTGACGGAACCCCTTCCGTCAAATATTTGGGGGGTGTAGACCCTCCAAATATTTGACGGAACCCCTTCCGTCAAATATTTGGGGGCTGTACACCCACCAAATATTTGACGGAACCCCTTCGGTCAAATATTTGGGGATGTACACCCACCAAACATTTGACGGAACCCCTGTACACCCACCAAATATTTGACGGAACCCCTTCCGTCAAATATTTGGGGGCTGTATACCCACCAAATATTTGACGGAACCCCTTCCGTCAAATATTTGGGGGCTGTACACCCACCAAATATTTGACGGAACCCCTTCGGTCAAATATTTGGGGGCTGTACACCCACCAAATATTTGACGAAACCCCTGTACAGCCACCAAATATTTGACGGAACCCCTTCCGTCAAATATTTAGGGGCTGTACACCCACCAAATATTTGAAGGAACCCCTTCCGTCAAATATTTGGGGGGTGTAGACCCTCCAAATATTTGACGGAACCCCTTCCGTCAAATATTTGAGGGCTGTACACCCACCAAATATTTGACGGAACCCCTTCCGTCAAATATTTGGGGGTTGTACACCCACCAAATATTTGACGGAACCCCTGTACACCCACCAAATATTTGACGGAACCCCTTCCGTCAAATAATTGGGGGCTGTAGACCCTCCAAATATTTGACAGAACCCCTTCCGTCAAATATTTGGGGGCTGTAGACCCACCAAATATTTGACGGAACCCCTTCCGTCAAATATTTGGGGGCTGTAGACCCTCCAAATATTTGACGGAACCCCTTCCGTCAAATATTTGGGGGCTGTAGACCCACCAAATATTTGACGGAACCCCTTCCGTCAAATATTTGGGGGGTGTAGACCCTCCAAATATTTGACGGAACCCCTTCCGTCAAATATTTGGGGGCTGTACACCCACCAAATATTTGACGGAACCCCTTCGGTCAAATATTTGGGGGCTGTACACCCACCAAACATTTGACGGAACCCCTGTACACCCACCAAATATTTGACGGAACCCCTTCCGTCAAATATTTGGGGGCTGTACACCCACCAAATATTTGACGGAACCCCTTCCGTCAAATATTTGGGGGCTGTACACCAACCAAATATTTGACGGAACCCCTTCCGTCAAATATTTGGGGGGTGTACACCCAGCAAATGTTTGACGGAACCCCTTCCGTCAAATATTTCGGGGCTGTACACCCACCAAATATTTGACGGAACCCCTGTACACCCACCAAATATTTGACGGAACCCCTTCCGTCAAATATTTGGGGGCTGTACACCCACCAAATATTTGACGGAACCCCTTCCGTCAAATATTTGTGGGCTGTAGACCCACCAAATATTTGACGGAACCCCTTCCGTCAAATATATGGGGGGTGTAGACCCTCCAAATATTTGACGGAACCTCTTCCGTCAAATATTTGGGGGGTGTAGACCCACCAAATATTTGACGGAACCCCTTCCGTCAAATATTTGGGGGGTGTAGACCCTCCAAATATTTGACGGAACCCCTTCCGTCAAATATTTGGGGGGTGTAGACCCACCAAATATTTGACGGAACCCCTTCGGTCAAAGATTTTGGGGCTGTAGACCCACCAAATATTTGACGGAACCCCTTCCGTCAAATATTTGGGGGGTGTAGACCCACCAAATATTTGACGGAACCCCTTCGGTCAAATATTTGGGGGGTGTACACCCACCAAATATTTGACGGAACCCCTGTAAACCCACCAAATATTTGACGGAGCCCCTTTCTCTCAAATATTTGGGGGGCTGTAGACCCTCCAAATATTTGACGGAGCCCCTGTACACCCACCAAATATGTGACGGAACCCCTTCCGTCAAATATTTGGGGGCTGTAGACCCACCAAATATTTGACGGAACCCCTTCCGTCAAATATATGGGGGGTTTAGACCCTCCAAATATTTGACGGAACCCCTTCCGTCAAATATTTGGGGGGTGTAAACCCCCCAAATATTTGAAGGAACCCCTTCCGTCAAATATTTGGGGGGTGTAAACCCCCCAAATATTTGAAGGAACCCCTTCCGTCAAATATTTGGGGGGTGTAGACCATCCAAATATTTGACGGAACCCCTTCCGTCAAATATTTGGGGGGTGTAGACCCTCCAAATATTTGACGGAACCCCTTCCGTCAAATATTTGGGGGCTGTAGACCCACCAAATATTTGACGGAACCCCTTCCGTCAAAGATTTTGGGGCTGTAGACCCACCAAACATTTGACGGAACCCCTTCCGTCAAATATTTGGGGGGTGTAGACCAACCAAATATTTGACGGAACCCCTTCCGCCAAATATTCGGGGGCTGTATACCCACCAAATATTTGACGGAACCCCTTCCGTCAAATATTTGGGGGCTGTACACCCACCAAATATTTGACGGAACCCCTTCGGTCAAATATTTGGGGGGTGTAGACCCTCCAAATATTTGACGGAACCCCTTCCGTCAAATATTTGGGGGGTGTAGACCCACCAAATATTTGACGGAACCCCTTCCGTCAAAGATTTTGGGGCTGTAGACCCACCAAACATTTGACGGAACCCCTTCCGTCAAATATTTGGGGGGTGTAGACCAACCAAATATTTGACGGAACCCCTTCCGTCATATATTCGGGGGCTGTATACCCACCAAATATTTGACGGAACCCCTTCCGTCAAATATTTGGGGGCTGTACACCCACCAAATATTTGAAGGAACCCCTTCCGTCAAATATTTGGGGGGTGTAGACCCTCCAAATATTTGACGGAACCCCTTCCGTCAAATATTTGGGGGCTGTACACCCACCAAATATTTGACGGAACCCCTTGCGTCAAATATTTGGGGGCTGTACACCCACCAAACATTTGACGGAACCCCTTCCGTCAAATATTTGGGGGGTGTAGACCAACCAAATATTTGACGGAACCCCTTCCGTCATATATTCGGGGGCTGTATACCCACCAAATATTTGACGGAACCCCTTCCGTCAAATATTTGGGGGCTGTACACCCACCAAATATTTGAAGGAACCCCTTCCGTCAAATATTTGGGGGGTGTAGACCCTCCAAATATTTGACGGAACCCCTTCCGTCAAATATTTGGGGGCTGTACACCCACCAAATATTTGACGGAACCCCTGTACACCCACCAAATATTTGACGGAACCCCTTCCGTCAAATATTTGGGGGCTGTAGACCCTCCAAATATTTGACGGAACCCCTTCCGTCAAATATTTGGGGGGTGTAGACCCTCCAAATATTTGACGGAACCCCTTCCGTCAAATATTTGGGGGGTGTAGACCCACCAAATATTTGACGGAACCCCTTCGGTCAAATATTTGGGGGCTGTACACCCACCAAATATTTGACGGAACCCTTGTACACCCACCAAATATTTGACGGAACCCCTTCCGTCAAATATTTGGGGGCTGTACACCCTCCAAATATTTGACGGAACCCCTTCCGTCAAATATTTGGGGGTGTAGACCCCCCCAATATTTGACGGAACCCCTTCCCTCAAATATTTGGGGGCTGTACACCCACCAAATATTTGACGGAACCCCTTTGGTCAAATATTTGGGGGCTGTAGACCCACCAAATATTTGACGGAACCCCTTCCGTCAAATATTTGGGGGCTGTAGACCCACCAAATATTTGACGGAACCCCTTCCGTCAAATATTTGGGGGGTGTAGACCCACCAAATATTTGACGGAACCCCTTCCGTCAAATATTTGGGGGCTGTAGACCCTCCAAATGTTTGACGGAACCCCTTCCGTCAAATATTTGGGGGCTGTAGACCCACCAAATAATTGACGGAACCCCTTCCGTCAAATATTTGGGGGCTGTAGACCCTCCAAATATTTGACGGAACGCCTTCCGTCAAATATTTGGGGCTGTAGACCCTCCAAATATTTGACGGAACCCCTTCCGTCAAATATTTGGGGGGTGTAGACCCTCCAAACATTTGACGGAACCCCTTCCGTCAAATATTTGGGGGCTGTAGACCCTCCAACTATTTGAGGGAACCCCTTCCGTCAAATATTTGGGGGGTGTGGACCACCCCAATATTTGACGGAACCCCTTCCGTCAAATATTTGGGGGGTGTAGACCCACCAAATATTTGACGGAACCCCTTCCGTCAAATATTTGGGGGCTGTACACCCACCAAATATTTGACGGAACCCCTGTACACCCACCAAATATTTGACGGAACCCCTTCCGTCAAATATTTGGGGGCTGTAGACCCTCCAAATATTTGACGGAACCCCTTCCGTCAAATATTTGGGGGGTGTAGACCCCCCCAATATTTGACGGAACCCCTTCCCTCAAATATTTGGGGTCTGTACACCCACCAAATATTTGACGGAACCCCTTCGGTCAAATATTTGGGGGGTGTAGACCCACCAAATATTTGACGGAACCCCTTCCGTCAAATATTTGGGGGCTGTATACCCACCAAATATTTGACGGAACCCCTTCCGTCAAATATTTGGGGGGTGTAGACCCACCAAATATTTGACGGAACCCCTTCCGTCAAATATTTGGGGGCTGTAGAGCCTCCAAATATTTGACGGAACCCCTTCCGTCAAATATTTGGGGGCTGTAGACCCTCCAAATATTTGACGGAACCCCTTCCGTCAAATATTTGGGGGCTGTAGACCCTCCAAATATTTGACGGAACCCCTTCCGTCAAATATTTGGGGGGTGTAGACCCTCCAAATATTTGACGGAACGCCTTCCGTCAAATATTTGGGGGCTGTAGACCCTCCAAATATTTGACGGAACCCCTTCCGTCAAATATTTGGGGGCTGTAGACCCACCAAATATTTGACGGAACCCCTTCCGTCAAATATTTGGGGGGTGTAGACCCTCCAAATATTTGACGGAACCCCTTCCGTCAAATATTTGGGGGCTGTAGACCCACCAAATATTTGACGGAACCCCTTCCGTCAAATATTTGGGGGCTGTACACCCACCAAATATTTGACGGAACCCCTTGCGTCAAATATTTGGGGGCTGTACACCAACCAAATATTTGACGGAACCCCTGTACACCCACCAAATATTTGACGGAACCCCTTCCGTCAAATACTTGGGGGCTGTAGACCCTCCAAATATTTGACGGTACCCCTTCCGTCAAATATTTGGGGGGTGTAGACCCCCCCAATATTTGACGGAACCCCTTCCGTCAAATATTTGGGGGCTGTAGACCCACCAAATATTTGACGGAACCCCTTCGGTCAAATATTTGGGGGCTGTACACCCACCAAATATTTGACTGAACCCCTTCCGTCAAATATTTGGGGGCTGTACACCCACCAAATATTTGACAGAACCCCTGTACACTCACCAAATATTTGACGGAACCCCTTCCGTCAAATATTTGGGGGCTGTAGACCCTCCAAATATTTGACGGAACCCCTTCCGTCAAATATTTGGGGGGTGTAGACCCCCCCAATATTTGACGCAACCCCTTCCCTCAAATATTTGGGGGCTGTACACCCACCAAATATTTGACGGAACCCCTTCGGTCAAATATTTGGGGGCTGTACACCCACCAAATATTTGACGGAACCCCTTCCGTCAAATATTTGGGGGCTGTAGACCCACCAAATATTTGACGGAACCCCTTCCGTCAAATATTTGGGGGGTGTAGACCCACCAAGTATTTGACGGAACCCCTTCCGTCAAATATTTGGGGGCTGTACACCCACCAAATATTTGACGGAACCCCTTCCGTCAAATATTTGGGGGCTGTAGACCCTCCAAATATTTGACGGAACCCCTTCCGTCAAATATTTGGGGGCTGTAGACCCTCCAAATATTTGACGGAACCCCTTCCGTCAAATATTTGGGGGCTGTAGACCCTCCAAATATTTGACGGAACCCCTTCCGTCAAATATTTGGGGGCTGTAGACCCTCCAAATATTTGACGGAACCCCTTCCGTCAAATATTTGGGGGCTGTAGACCCACCAAATATTTGACGGAACCCCTTCCGTCAAATATTTGGGGGCTGTACACCCACCAAATATTTGACGGAACCCCTTGCGTCAAATATTTGGGGGCTGTACACCAACCAAATATTTGACGGAACCCCTGTACACCCACCAAATATTTGACGGAACCCCTTCCGTCAAATACTTGGGGGCTGTAGACCCTCCAAATATTTGACGGTACCCCTTCCGTCAAATATTTGGGGGGTGTAGACCCCCCCAATATTTGACGGAACCCCTTCCGTCAAATATTTGGGGGCTGTAGACCCACCAAATATTTGACGGAACCCCTTCGGTCAAATATTTGGGGGCTGTACACCCACCAAATATTTGACTGAACCCCTTCCGTCAAATATTTGGGGGCTGTACACCCACCAAATATTTGACAGAACCCTTGTACACTCACCAAATATTTGACGGAACCCCTTCCGTCAAATATTTGGGGGCTGTAGACCCTCCAAATATTTGACGGAACCCCTTCCGTCAAATATTTGGGGGGTGTAGACCCCCCCAATATTTGACGCAACCCCTTCCCTCAAATATTTGGGGGCTGTACACCCACCAAATATTTGACGGAACCCCTTCGGTCAAATATTTGGGGGCTGTACACCCACCAAATATTTGACGGAACCCCTTCCGTCAAATATTTGGGGGCTGTAGACCCACCAAATATTTGACGGAACCCCTTCCGTCGAATATTTGGGGGGTGTAGACCCACCAAGTATTTGACGGAACCCCTTCAGTCAAATATTTGGGGGCTGTACACCCACCAAATATTTGACGGAACCCCTTCCGTCAAATATTTGGGGGCTGTAGACCCTCCAAATATTTGACGGAACCCCTTCCGTCAAATATTTGGGGGCTGTAGACCCACCAAATATTTGACGGAACCCCTTCCGTCAAATATTTGGGGGCTGTAGACCCTCCAAATATTTGACGGAACCCCTTCCGTCAAATATTTGGGGGGTGTAGACCCACCAACTATTTGACGGAACCCCTTCCGTCAAATATTTGGGGGGTGTAAACCCCCCAAATTGTCATGTATTGTCATGTATCGTTGTTGAACGGCAATTATCGTTGGCGTGTCTTCAACCTCTTTTTTGGGCATCCCCACCCTGAAGACCTTGGAGACCGCCTTCAATCTTGGGCAGTCAGGCATGGGCACATTCGTACCGTTGCGGACAAACATAATGAACGCACAGTGCACCAAACCTAGTGGTGATCACATGTGTGTACCCTTTCCCACATCTCATTAGGCATGCTCTGGGCATGCGTACTCATGTCCCCTACCCTTGAAGCACGATGTGTTGCAGTTGGGGAAGGGGGGGGTGCGCCTTGTGCCAGCGCCATGGCTGGCACAGAGGCGTCCATAGGCACGCTCTGGGCATGCATAGGCCTGTTCCTGATGTAACCCACCATTTTGGGGGTGTAGACCCCCCAAATATTTGACGGAACCCCGTCCGTGGAATATTTTGGGGCTGTAGACACCCCAAATTGTCATGTATTGTCCTGCATCATTGTTGAACGGCAATTATCGTTGGCGTGTCTTCAACCTCCTTTTTTGGCATCCCCACCCTGAAGACCTTGGAGACCTCCTTCAATCTTGGATAGTCAGGCATGGGCACATTCTTACCGCAGCGGACAAACATAATGAACGCACAGTGCAGCAAACCTGGTGGTGATCACATGTGTGTACTCTTTCCCGCTGGTGCTGTGGCCGGTACTGTTGTGATGTGCCAGGGATGGTCAGAGGCCATGGGTCAATGCATGTTCTTCTACATAAAGGGTTAGTGGCGCCCCAGAATGTAATCTTTCAGCCCGTGGGGCAGCTTGCGCCACCCACATTGGGGGGCTTCCTCCTCGTGCACCGGAATCGGTGCACACACCCCAAGGGTCCCAGGGCAGGGGTGCACACCATGGAGCAGGGACGCCACGTACACACCAATAGGGGTGCGGAATTCCGCACACAAGAACGGCAGGGAATCCAGGCACGCGTACGCGTCCTGCCACAAGGGCAGGTGGATCGTGCGGTACGCCCCTACTGTCTCCTTGTTGCTGTACTTTTGCTTCCAGAAGAGGGGCCTTCCCACCAGGTGCTGGACGAGTCGCTGCTCCCACACGTCAAGCTTGGATGTGTGGGTTACCCTCACCAGCCCCCCCCAGTCCCCCTCTCCCCTGTCCCCTTGTCCATCGTCCTCAACCAAGACGTACGGGAGCGCCCATTCGGTGAAGTCAGGCATGATGACCCCCAGAAGGCGGGGTTTCACAATGTTCCCCCGTGCATCCCTCAGAGAAACAGACACCTCATCCTTCCGATTGTTGGCCATGATGCGCTCAAAGTCAAGCAACTGATCCGCACTGCCTGGTTGATACCCCCATGGGTCCCGTGCCCTCTTGTGCCTCCTCCATGGCTTCCACAGCCAGTGCCCCACCACCCCCCCAGCCAACCGGTAGATTGTGCCATGCACAATCTTCTCCACAGTTGCGGCCTCCCTCAGAACCCCTGCCAGCTCAAGAGTGTCGCTCACAGTCCCAGAGGCTGCTTCCCACTGCATCGCGTGCAGTGCCTCGAGCCATACACCAGGGGTGGGGTGGTTGGTCCACCGTGCAAAGTGCCCGAAGAGGTGCAGCTCCGACTGCGCCCTGCGGGTCAGGGTGTTTGAACGCCAGATGTCGTGCATGATCCCTGGTGTCTTGGACACCAGGGAGGCCAGGATCACTGGGGCTTGCAGCCCGTGGAACCTATCGAGGGTCGCAACCGTGCTGAGGAGGTTTACATGATGGGTCTGCCACTTGCGGCCAACAGACGCCACGCAGTGTTTCAGCCACACCATCTGTGCGTAGTGAGTCGTCACTACCGCTACCGACTGTGCTGGGTAGGTCCCTTTCCTGGCAGCATACTCCAAAAAATGGCACACCAGCAGACCCTCCTCCATGCTCAGGCCCCCCTTGTTCAGCAACACCGGATCCATTCGCAGGGTGGCCCATGCTTCCTGTACGTCGTGCCACATTCTACCTAGGTCCTGTGCCCCCAAAGTCTGCTCCAACTCCCCCCACCAAGTGGACCTAGCGAGGTCCATAATGCGGATGGGGTTGTTCAGGATGGGGTCGGGGAGGGGGTGCTCAAATGAGTGGTAGTGGCCAACTGCCCCCCCCGTAAACAAGGCACGCATGACCGTGGCCAGCGGCTAGGTCATCCGGTACTGTTGTACCAGGATACTGGCCCGGCAGCGCGTGCGGTACAAAAAGAATTGCAAAGTGCTGGTGGTGCAAAACCGATGCGAATCATGCCAATGCACTTCCGGGCCAGGACCGTCCATTACAACCCCGTTGAACTTGAAGGTGTTCGCCCGTGGCCATGCCACTCTCTCGGGGACTACGTCAAGCCCCTCAGCCTCACACCAACTTGCCAAAAGCTGGACGTGGCTGTAGGGCCGCAACTGCCCTGGGTCACCACACAGCAGACATTGGCTGCCCATGGCGGCCAAGTCCAGGCCTACAGGGATGCTGTGCCTCGACGCCTCATCCACGAAGCTGAACGCGAACCTGGTTTTTTCCTGCCCTTTCCCAAGCAGCATCTTGTGCCGGTTAGCAACCATCCTAGCCGTGGCAAACAGAACACGGCAGGAGTTGAGGGCACATTTGAGGGTAGGCTTGCAACCTGGGGTCTTGCCCAAGGTCTTCTGCACCTCCTCCTGGTCGAAGGGTGCCAGGCCTGTTGGGGCAGTAGCCCGTTGGGCTCGGAGGCGCAACCAGGGGGCTGGGTGCTCGCCAAGCACCTTCTCACGAAACACACTGTCCTTGTAACACTCCTCGTGAACGCGTGCCAACAACATGTCGACTTGTGCGTTCGTGGGTGCAGTCACCAACACGCATGCGCGGGGTTGGGTATGTGACTCAGGTCCCCCCACCTTCCTACCCATGTTCCACGTACTCCGGTCAGCAGGTTCAGGGTTCTGGGCGACCAGGAGGCCTTGCTGCCATAGCACGGCCTTGATGCATGCCACCAAAGTCTCCGACTTCCCTGTGCCAGCACCACCAGTCAATGCCGTGATGCATGACTCATCCAACACCTGCCGCACAGCCAACGCCTGTGAGGGATTCAGCCCGTGCTGTTTGACAAGGTGTTTCAGGATGTCCTGTCTTGGTCGACAGGGGAGGCGTGTCCCTCGGTTCGGCCCGCATGATTGCCAGCAGTTGGGGCCACGCTTCTCCGTCCTGGATCTCCCTACGCAAGGTCTAAAAGGCACCTGTGTCGGGGACAACCTTACACCAATAGGTGTCAGCGAGATTGGTGCGTGGCTTATTGGCACAGTTGATCCAAACACGCTGTCCTGAGATGCCATCTCCATGCACCCTCGCCTCGAAGTCCGGCTTGTTTTTATCTCAGTGGTGGTTGCTGCAGATCCAGCCACGCACCATGTCACCATCGGACAGCTCATAGTTGCCCCAGACCTCCATTTGGGAGGCCCATTGTGGCGGTGGGGGAGCATTCCCATCCCCATCGCCACCACCGTGGGGCCTCCATTCCTCAAAGGCCAGGCGCCGCTTGGTGCCGTTCTTGTCTGCCCACACCTTAGCGGCCGCCATCTCATGGACGGTGTACACCTCTGATGCTTTGGTCACGAACTTGTCGCGGTCAAGCCACCGTTGCGTAAACCCTTCGACAAGGTTGTCATCGGGCCCGTAGTCCATGTTGTTCAACGTGGCCGTAGTGCGCAACAGTGTTGGCTGCTGTGGCTGAGCAGCGCATGGTGGTTGTGAAGAGGGTTGAGCTCCTTGTGGCGCACCCGAGTCGACCGGCGCCATGGCCGGGACAGGGGCGGATTGCTGCGGCTCGGGGGCACGCATTGCTGGTGCAGAGGGTTGGGTACCACGTGGCGCGCCCGAGTCAGCCGGCGCCATGGCCGGGACAGGGGCGGATTGCTGCGGCTCGGGGGCACGCATTGCTGGTGCAGAGGGTTGGGCACCCTGTGGCGCGCCCGAGTCCACCGGCGCCATGGCCGGGAAAGGGGCGGATTGCTGCGGCTCAGGGGCGCGCAATGATGGTGCAGAGGGTTGGGCACCCTGTGGCGCGCCCGAGTCCACCGGCGCCATGGCCGGGACAGGGGCAGATTGCTGCGGCTCAGGGGCACGCAATGATGGTGGTTGTGCCGAGGGTTGCGGTGGGATCATGACGAAATCCACACCCCCGGGTGGCGGCTGGGGCGGTGCCTGTGGGGGGGCAGAGGGTCGCGCGCCCCTGTCAGCCGGCGCTAGGGCCGGGGCAGGGGCGGAGTGCAGCGCCTCTGGGGTGCGTGGTTGAGGTGCCATTGCCTTTGGGGGGGCAGAGTGCGGCGCGCCCCTGTCAGCCGGCGCCAGTGCCGGGACAGGGGCAGATTGTGGCGCCTCTGGGGCGCCCGGTTGAGTTGCCGGTGCCTTTTGGGGGGCACAGTGCGGCGCGCCCCTGTCAGCCGGCGCGCGGGCCGGGGCAGGGGCGGAGGCGCGGGCCTCTGGGGCGTGCGATGGTGATGGTGATGGTGATGGTGGTGGTCCCGTTGCCTTCCGCTTCGGCTTTGCACCATACTTGGTCTTAGCGAGCCATTTTGGAGCCATTTGGAAGAGTGCCCTACGAGTAAGAGACGCTCGGCGCACACTGCCCGAAGAGCTGGAAATTGGAACGTCTCGCCGAAGTCTGGGGTCGCTGCAGGGGGGCTTGCGCAGGGAGCAATGACCCAAATTGCGGAGGGGCGGACTGAGACGCACGCCGCTGGAGCAATGAACTGTACTGCGGGGTGGGGCATCGCCGCTTTGGGGCGGGAGCCAGTGGGAGGAGTGAGGTACGGCGGTGTCTGCTATATTGGGTCAGCGTCACCTGATCACTTGGTGGAGGAGGCAGCGGCCGACGCGGCACAGGTGGCGGGGCTGGCTTGGGGATACGGGGGGGTTTTGGGGTGGCACACAGGATTTCAAGTACCGCTGCTGCATGCTCTTCATCCCTGCTGAGGAAATGCGAACGACTAATTCGCATGCCCTCCTGCCACACCCGAAGGGGGTTTTTCTTGGGCTGCTGCACAGCGAACCGGTACATCGCTCGGCGGTTGAGCACCCCGTCTACGAAGTACTGGACCCCACCCCCGTGATTCTCCCGGATGAGCTGCAGTGTTTTGGCACTGTAGGGCCCGTGTACAGTGGGCTTTGGGGGGATGGGCGGGTCCTTGGGTACATACTTGGGGGGGTTGCGGGGGGGATGGCGGTGGCACGGTAGTGCACATCAGGGCCTCCTCCACGGCTTCCAGGGCTACCAGGTATGGGGTTGGGGGGGCAGAGTGCGGCGCGCCCCTGTCAGCCGGCGCCAGGGCCGGGACAGGGGCAGACTGTGGCGCCTCTGGGGCGCCCGGTTGAGTTAATGTGGTTGGGGTTGGGTTAATGTGGGGTCTGCGTGGAGGACTTACGGGCATTGGAGAGGTTGTTGGTGCACGGCAGGGAGAAGGGGGAGAGGGAGGCGGTGTTGGCAATGGAGGCTGGGGGGAGGCCAGTTCGCTGAGACACTTCTCAGCATCAGAGTCCCACGGTGGTGATCGGGGTTGGTCTCCAAACCGCAAGAGCTCCGGCAGATCCCCCCAACCGCATTCCGGGAACGAAGGGCTGGAGGGGGCGGAAGAGGCCACACTAAGGGGGCTAGACGACATGGCAAAGTGCAGCCCGCAGTGTCTGGGTCAGAGACGAAACGGTCTAGACCCTAGACGCGCTTCCTCGCCTCAAGGGTCAAGGGTCGATAACAAAAGAGTGCCCTATGTGTAGAAGAGGCTCAGCGCACACTTGTCTCCTAGGCAATACACGCATTTCCCTTTGTGTCGAGAGAGACATGCACAACAAGGAACAGATAAGCGTTGAAGGGACATAGGTACCAGGAGCATGTGACATGGGACCCCTTCTCAGTAGCGGGCAGCAAGTTCATCATTGAAGGGGTCTATGGTCATAGGCGCCATGGCCTAGACCACGGACGTACTAAACACCTCAAGGGTGTTGTGCATGATCCACCAAATAAAGTAAAATCAAGTGCGATAAAACCAAAACATACCATGAAATCACAACCACATTAAATCAATGGACCACCAGTACCCACATAGCAAAGCCCCTTCTCAGTTTTTTTTTGGCTGACAGTGGGAATTTTGCATCACCCAACTCAAATGTAGTCCGTCACATTGGACAGTACTGCGCCCAGCAAGGCAGAATGAAAAAGAAACCTTGGGGCCGGAATCTGCGCAATGACCCAGACAAGCTGTCAAGGTAGGGGCTGGCGTATGTTGTGTAGCACAAGGGTGCAGTAGGGCTGATTGCAGTGGTCTTTGGCAAGTTTGGCAAACATGCAGATCCGTTGGAGTATGGGGAGATGCCTGGCTCCATCTAACAAAATAGGGCCTATGACAGTAGGCCCCGGACAGATTGTTCCCACATGGCTGACACATCATCGAAGGGGATGCATACGTGGAAACATGGAAGCAAATACCAGGAAATAAGAACCCCAGTTGTCGTCAGCACATTCCTCATCGAAGGAGTCTGTGGTCGTAGGCGCCAGGGCCTAGACCATGGACATACCGAACACCTCGATGGGGGTTTTTCAGGAACAAACAGCACACGTTCAAATACACCTTCAAAAGAAATGCAATGCGACACGTGGCAGCAAAGTTGCAAATGTTCACAACTTACACCATAACACACCTCTGAGAATTGTAGTCTGTGGGTAATCTGTAGTCTGTGATTTTTTCCATGTTTTTCAACTACACACAGAACCAACAGAACATCGAACATCACAGACACACACCATGTGATGCTGACACTGAAAGAGGCAAGGCAGGCTTTTCCACACCATTGCGCATGGGGTTGCGTGGGGGGTGTTTTCCCTACACTGTGGATTTCTCTGCATGGTTTTCCAAACTTCCTCAAGAAACACCACGGCAAGACGGAGGACGACAAGACAGAGCACAGGGTTTTTAATGGTCGTCACCAGATCCTGCAATGAACAACAAAGCGTGAGCAGGGCATAGTGCAGCACATTGCAATGAGCCTTCGGGGCTGGGACAGAGGGGCGGTTTAAAACAAGGAAGTCAAATTCGGAATCACTGCAAAGCCCCTTCTCAGATGTATGTTGCTTGGTTTTCAAAATGGTTGCTGGCCATTGGAGGACATGGTGCACATTCTGGTGGACATGATACACTGACTGCTCGGGGCAGTCCCATTCCTCGGCCGCAAATCCGCGAAGCTCCGTCCGCACAAAACAGATCCTAAGAAACAGGTCCCTGCGGGGGTCGACACTGAAAACCCACGCGTGACGGAGCAGCACATGTAAATTGTCATGCATCGTCATTGAAGGGGCTCACAGTCAGCAAATTGTAATTGGTTGCAGGAGCAAACGTGCCAGAACCCCTTCTCAGTTGTGATCAACGCGTTCATCATTGAAGGGGTCTCTGGTCTAAGGCGCAAAGGCCTAGACCACAAACAATCAAAAACACCTCAAGGGCGTTGTACACAAACAAATTGTCTGCTCAAACAACCAAAATCAGAATCAAATTGAAGTTGTCACATACATTGTCAACAACAGGTGTGAAATTGGTTTCCAAACGGGGGGGTTTGTTTTTTCCGTGGCACCTTTTTTCCTTCTGGGGGGGGGGGGGGGGGGGGTTGAAAGCACCCGATAGTGGGGGGGGGGCGGGGGGGGTCACGGGGGGGGGGTTTCCTGTGAAGAGTTTGGTGTGGACAAGGGCGGGGGGGGGGTTGATGTAGTGCATAATCAAGGGGTTGGGGGAGGGGGGTTCATGGTCTGGTAATGATGGTCCATAAAAGTCTGATGTCTGATGTCTGACAGCCGACTAGGTCGCTATACACATAGCTGTGGTGCCGGTGTGCTGCGGGACGTCGGCCGTGACGAGGGTGGGCCGGCCTGGGCGGGAGTCGATGAGGGAGAAGTCCTGCTTGTCGGGGTGTATGATGCGGCCGGCGCGGCGAGAGCACTCGCGGCAGTCAGTGGCCATGGCTGCCACGTCCGTGAGGGAGGGGGTGATGAAGCGGCGGTCGTCGCTGTACAAGAGGTGGGTGGCGGGGAGGGACGCTGAGTGGCCGGGGATGGTGAGGGGGAGGGTGATGGAAGTGTTGGGGCGCATGGCCCTGGTGATGACCAGGCTGGGGGCCTGGTAGTGGAGTTGGGCGAACCCGTCGCCTAGGTTGCCCCCCTCCTCGGTGCTGAAGGGGTGGGGGAACCCTTCGCGGGTGGCCACGCGGATGACCAGGCGGCTGTAGAAGCCGTCTGCCCAGGGGCCAAAGTCCCACGTGGCGCGTAGGCGGGAGCAGAGGCGGGAGTTGTCCTGGCGCAGTACCCTGAGGTACGCGTCAGACTCGTCCCAGTCGCAGATGGCGCAGGTGCCGTGGGTGGAGAGGGCTGTGTAGGCGGCGGCGCGAGCCACGAGGGCGAGGCCGAGGGCGGATTGGCCTGGGCGGTAGGCGAAGGAGGCGGGGGTGTAGGTGGACCGAGCTTGAGATCGGCGGCTAGGCGGGACGTGGCAATGCCGGAGGCTGCGCCGGAGACGCCTGACTCCACGTCGACGGGGCGGAAGGAGCGTGTGAGGTGCCGGGGGAGGGGCTTGGTGGGTTTCCCCTTGTAGAGGCCGTAGTGGACGGTCTCGTTGGAGACGCCCGGGGTGCCGGATTCGAGCTGGAGGAGGAGGTGTAGCAACCCGAGGTGGACGCCTCCGCCGCTGCGGAAGAGCGCCGCGCGTGCCACGATGTCAGTGGACACGGCGAGGGAGCGCTTGCCCATGCGGCGGTGGGCGAGGGAGGCGGTGGTGATGAGGGGGGGGGACTGGCGGGCGAGGGCGTACGCCCGGAGGGAGGCGGGGGATTCTGGTCGGGCGTTCGCGCGGAGGGCGTCGCGGAGTAGGGGGAGACGACGGCAGCGCGAGAGACGTAGCCGCGGGCGGCCGATGCCTCCTGGAGGGCAGTGGACTGGGCGGCGAGGTCATGTGTGGAGAGGGGAAAGGTGAACCAGGCCAGGGACCGTAGTAGTGTGGGGATGTCAGGCGGGTGCGGGAGCAGCTGGTGCGCGAGGGAGTGGTGGGCGGCGATGTAGTGGTCGGGGAGGGAGGGGGTAAGGGAGAGCCAGCCCCACGCCAGGTCAAGGGCGGCTAAGAGGGAGTCCATGTCCTCGACAGTTGCCAGGCGCCATCGCAACAGACGCCAAGAGTGGGCGTCGCAGGGGCGGTGGTGCAGGGTGACCTGCGCCAGCACCATGGCGTCTGAGGTGTGGCAGGGGAGGACGTGGTGAGTGTGGGAGGCGATGGGTCCGGTGGCGAAGATGTGGTCGATGGCGGTGGACCGGGGGGAGCCGTGGCGGGTGGTGAAGTGGGGTGCCTGAGGCTCCCGTGCTGTTGAGGTCGCCAAGGAGGACGCACAGGTCGGGACGTATGCGGGAGCGGAGGTGGTGCATGAGCTTGACCTTGGAAACCCACTCGGAGTACGAGAGGCGTGGGGGGAGGTGGGCGTTGAACAGGAGGGCACGGCCCCCTAGTGAGAGGGGGACCGTGGAGGCAATCCAGTGCGGGCTGTTGTAGACGAGGTCGGCGGGCTGGGAGGGGGCGCGGAGGGACCGGAGCCAGGCCGTGCGGAGGCCTAAGCCCTGGCCGGATGCGGTGCTGTAGTGGGCCTCGTACAGCGGTGGGAGGGCGGGGCGGGCCGCGGCCAAGTCCCAGAGTTCCTGCTCGGCGACCACGTCGGGGGACAGGGCCTCGAGCCAGGTGCGGGCGAGGGAGACTTGGCCGGCGATGCCGCCCCAGTTGTGCGTGAGGAAGGTGAGGGCTGTGTCGCGGAGGGGGGTGGACGCCTGGTCACGGGGGTCGGGGAGGGAGAGGACGAAGGCGGGGGTCGGCTAGAGGAGGCGGTCGGGAGGGGGGGCGCAGGGGGTGGCCCAGGGGATGGCCGAGACGGGGACAGCCCCGGGCAGTAGCATGCCCTGGAAGCCGACCACACAGCGGGCGGCGGTGTCACGAGTGCACACGGGCGGGGCTTTGTGGGGGGAGGTGCACAAGAAGTGAGGCCAGTGGTCGGTCGGCGATGTGGGGAGGTCCACGAAGGCGGTGTGAGGCCTGGGGCGTCCACAGTCGGGGCAAGCGGTGGAGGTGACGAGTGGGGCGTCGTGGAGGGCGGGGTGTAGCGTCCACGCTGAGGTCGGGCCTGACGAGCAAGTATACGCTGGAGACGGGGGAAGGGGGGCTGACGGCAAGTGGGCGGTGTCCCACAAGGCGGTCCACTTGGCGTCCACGTGCAGGGGAGGGGTGATCCAGAAGGAGGGGTCGCGGCGCTGGCGGGGGAAGGAGGCGAGCCAACCGCACACTATGGGGAGGGCGGAGGCGAGGAGCGAGGGGGGTAGCGACGTGGAGACCTGGGCGGCGTGCAGGAGGTCTCGGAGGGGGCCCGGGGGGAGGTTGGCGGCCGCAGGGAGGCCAAGGGGGAGAAGGTCAGCAGAGTGTGTGCACACGGGGCAGTGCGTGAGGGCCGGGCGCCGCAGCGTGCCGCAGTGAAGGCATGTACGGGGGGCGGAGGCCGGTGGTGTAGCGGGTGCGCGGGGGGGGGTCTCCCGGGCGTGGGATTGGGGACGGGGCTCCGGGCCGGAGAGGAGGTCAGCCCCGGCGCGGTGGGCGTCGAGTGGGCGCGGGAAGTGGGAGGCGAGGAAGGTCGCCCAGGCCAGGGTCGGGAGGTTGGGAGCGCTGGAGGCGGGAAGAGTGTCCGGCAGGGCGAGTTAGTTGTGTGTGCGGGCACTAGGGAACATGGCGCCGCGGACTGCCCTGCCTGACGTGGGGGCCGAGGGCGCTGTGCGGCCATGGTGCCTCGGGGAGCGTAGGGGGGAGGGACGGGGGGGTGATTGCTGGCGGCTGCGTTTGGTGCAACAGGGCTGAGGGTCGCCCGGGACGGGCGGGCGGTGGGAGGGGGGGGTGTTGAGTGTGGCGGTGGGGGCGTGCCAAGGTTGCCCGTCGTCCCGTCTGCCCTGGACCGTAAGGGACCAGCCCTCGTCGTGCTGGATGACGCACGTGGGCAGTGAGGCGAAGAGGGAGGTGTGCAGGGCGGGGGCGATGGAGGCGAACGCGTGTCCGCGGCGGGCGTCGGCGTCAATGACGTACACGACGGTCTGCAGGTTATGGGTGAGGGTGACTGCCATGGAGGGGTGCGGGCCTAGGCGGAGGCCTGAGATGCGGACGATGCCGGTGGTGGCTGGCGAGGAGCCGACGGGGGCGAAGGTGGGGACCGAGGAGGCGGGGGCGGCGCCGGTGGCGGAGGGCGCGGGGGCGCCCTGGAGGGGGGGCTGGCCGAGGAGGGGTGGGGCGGAGAGTGGCGCGGGTGGGGCGGCGGCGCCAGGGGCTTGCTGGGAGGGCGCTGGCGGTGCGGAGGAGCCAAGGCGGAACCAATCCAGGTCCGCCGTGGAGCGGGGGGGGAGGGCAGTTTTGGTGTAGGAGATGAGCTCCTGGAACTGGGCCGGGGTGGATAGAGAGCCACACAGCCGTGCGATGGCTGTGCGGAGGGTGTCGGCGGAGGAGACGTGTTGGAGGTCCCGGTAGGCCTCTATGGGGAAGGAGGGGGCGCTGGCGATGGTGAAGGCCGCCGTCAGCCAGGGAGTGTCGGCATGGGCCTGAGCGGCTGTGATGAGGGGCTGGATGGCTTGGAGGGCAGGCAGGGAGGCCGCGGAGGAGGCGGCGGCTCCGTACCGTTGGGAGACCGGGGTGAGGAGCTTGTTGAGGTGGAGGCGGAGGGTGGGCTTGTGGAGGTCGGGGCACGAGTGCCAGGCACCCTTGGCGGCAAGCACCAAGCTGGCGGTGGACGTGGAGACCGAGGGGTGCTGCACGGTCCTGGGGGGCAGGTGGCAGTTCTTGCCCATGGCCACAATGCACATGGCCGTGTGGTGTGCGTCGGCCTCGGGGACGGAGGAGAGGCCGTCGAGTAAGGACAGAGTGTCCTGGGAGCTCGGGGCTGGGCCAGCCTGGAAGAGCGTCTCCCGGTCTGACGGGGGTGGTGCGGCCGGCTGCGGGGGCTGGGGGCGGGGGGGAAGCAAGGACGAGGGTTGCGAAGCGTTGGGGGGTGCAGGGGCGGTGGCGGGGGCGGGGACACCAGGGTCCCTAGGAGGGTCATCTGCCTACGGGTTAGCGGGGCGGGCGGCTGCGGTGATGGCGGTGGAGATGTTGGGGATGCGAATTGAACCATCATCTTTCCGATGGTTCAACTCGGTGTACCACCGTTGGGCTGACAGGGGGCAAGGGGCGGGGACACGGACGTGGGGGCTGGCGGGGTCGAAGACGCAGCTGAGGGGGGGGCAGGCTAGCCGGGAGCCGGTCTGTTGGGCCGCCCAGGTCGCTAGCCAGTGGAGCAGGGCGACCCGGGCGACCTTGGGCTTGATGGCCTCCTCGAAGGCGAGGAGGTCCAGGAGGCGGCGGAAGGGGATGGAGGGGGGGAGGTCGGGGGAGAAGGGGGAAATGTGGGCGAGGGCGGCCGAGGCGAGAGTGCCTTGGTCGAGGGTGGAGGCTCGGGCGCCCCAGTCGATGAGGGCGCTCATGCAGGAGGCGTAGGGGAGCCACAAGGGGTCGTGGTGCGTGGTGAGGAGGGAGATCTCGTTCTCGGTGAGCTGCTCGGGGAAGGCGAACCACCAGAGGAGGGGGCTGGCTTCGATGGAGGAGCCGGCGAGGGGGATGGAGAGGACGTCCACATTCGCCGGCATGTGGCGCGCAGAGGCCAGCAGGCGTGGGGGTTGCTGGGAGTCCAGGGCGATGGACAGGAGGGGCCAGGTGTCGGCCGCCGTCAACTGTTCGCGCTGGAGGTCGGGGGACAGAGCTGAGAATGGGTGTGCCATGGTGCCTGTGGGGAGCGGAGCAAGGGAGGGTCCGTCACAAGGCGTGTCGGGGGGTGGGAGGTCCGTTGACGGCAGTGGGCGCCAGTCGTGGTGTGGGGTGGGGGTGGGAGGGGCTGGTCGGGGTGGGCGGGCGGGAGAAAGGGAGAAGCCGAGGCAAGCCCTCAGGGCCCGGAGGCTCCGGCATGCAGAGCGATCAGTGCTACCGGCAATGGCGCAAATGTAGAAAGGGGGGGGGGGGTGGTGGGTCAGGTGCGGCTGGTGGTCGTCGCTGGGCGTGGCGAGAGTCGTGAGGTGGTACTGGGCGTGGGTGGTCGCTGGGTGCGCTGCCAGGCGGGCGGGAGGCTCGCGCCGGGGGCTGGTGTTGGGTGTGGGGCGGGGTGGGCTGGTGGGGGGCAGAAAAAGCCGAGGCAAGCGCTCGAGGCCCGCGGGCTCTGGCATGCAGAGCGAACAGTGCTACCGGCGGTGGCGCAAAGTAAGAAGGGGGGGGGGGGGTGGTGGGCCCGGAGTGGGCGGGGGCCGTCGTTGGGTGCGGCGTACGTTGCGCGGCGGTGGCGGCTGGGAGAGAGGGATGGGGCGCGCGTGTGGCAAGCAGAGGGGTGCCGGGCGCGGCGTGTCGGGGATGTAGGGTGTGGGAGCTCGAGTGTCCGCGGTTCAGAGTCGGGTTCTGGGGTCGGTGGCGTGTGGTGGTGGTGGGTGTGTCCTGCTACCGGTGTCCTACTACGAGGAAGTGATGAGGGTGTAGACTGCTTGCAGACTGAGGCCGGAGAGCCTAGGGCTGGGGAATGGGGCATTGGCGGCGGGTTATCCCCGGATGGGATGGCCGGGGTGCCCTGGGGCCCCGTGGGGGCGGAGGCTCCCCACGTCGGCTGGGTGCGAAACCACGGCCCGTATTTCCGTCACCGAAGTTCTTAGGTTTCGACCCCAGGAACTTACCCGCCGCGGGGACTGTGGGCCGGGGCGGCCAAGGGGGATGATTATGAAGAGGAAGTGGGGGGCTAGGATGAGCCTGGCGGTCGGCACCTTCCTTCGGCCTGGGGGGGGCCGATGCCCGGGGCTATTACCTCTCCCTTGTGTCCGTGGTGCGGTGGTGGGTGGTGGTGTGGTACCCCCCAACCGGCGTCTGTGCCCGGTGCCGTGGGCACAGACCCCCGTTGGGGGCGGGTATGAAGCGCCCGGTCGCCTCGCCCCCCCTGCACAACAGCCCGCCACGCGCTGCTAGGCCTCTAGCGCCAGCTGGAGTGGGGGGGGGGCGCTTGGGGCAGTGCGGGGCCCCTCCGCACTCCTGGCGGCCCGCGCTGCCTGTATAGCGGTACACGGGCGACGCGGGCTCGAACCGCACGTGCGGGCCGCGCCGCCCCGGCTAGGGTGGGGGACAGGGGGGGGGACTGGGTTCAGCGTCGGGTGTGACCGCTCGCCGGCTGGTCACACCACCCTCCACGTCGGAGTAACTGCGCTGGGGTTCTTGGGGCCCCGCCCAGGGTTCTGGGAGCCCCACCCAGGGGCCGTTGCCCCCCCCCCGTTCGGTCTCCGTGCGTGAGGCATGGGAGGGGGGAAGGGACAAAGGCCACTCGCAGCCATGACGCATGGTGCGTAGGGAGGGAGGTATGACTCATGTAACGCCATGATGCATGCAGCAGGGTGAAGGGGGGGCAAGGCCTGGACCCCCACCGCGTATGGGGGGCCCCCTCGTCAGCCAAGCGTCCGCCCGTCAGCGGCTGCGGAAGCCCACCTCGGTGGCGACGGCTACCTGCGAAGAAGGAGAGGGGGTGCGGAGGGGAGGAGGGGCATGGTGTGCACGCGGGGAGGGGGGGGGGGGCTGTGGGCCGGGTGGCGGGCGCGCGCGCGAGGGGGTGGGGTTGCGGTGCGCTCAGCCGCGAGCGTCACCATTCGGCCGACCGGGCGGAGGAGCGGCCGGGGCTGGCCAAAGTCGGCTGGGCAGCCCGGGGCGCCCGCGGCGCTGGGGGCCACGGTCAGCGGTGGGGCCCGCACCCCGCTCGGCGGGGACGAATCCCGCCGAGCATCATCCACGGGGGCGAATCCTGGTGGAGGCGGGGGGGAGCGCCACCCTGTCCCCTCGCGGCCGAACCGGACCGGGACGGGCCCCGCCGGATGGACACCGGGGGGGCGGGCGGGGCTGGGCTTCGGGGCTCCGGGGCCCGGGACCCTGGTGGCTGTGGGCTGGTGCCGGGGGGACCGGGCGGGCCTTTGGGCTGCGGCTGGTGAGGGGGGGCGCGGAAGGGCCGGGCCGGCTCGGGGGCGAACCCCGAGAGGCCCCCAGGAGCTGGGCGAGGGCTCCTGAGGGCGGCCGTTCCCTGAAGGGGGGGGGGGGTGCTCCCTGCCCGGGGGACGACGGGGGCCCCTCTTGAGCGAGGGGGGGCGAGGGCGTGTATCGCCCGGTGTAGGGCCATGTCGATTCATGGCCGCGCAGCATGGGACTATATCCCCAACCCTCCGCGCCGGAGTCCCTTTTGTGGGGGGGCTGAGGGGGGGGGGGGGTGGCGGTTGTCGTGTGCACCCACCCATGCGGGGGGGGGGGCTCGCCGGTGGGAGCTCCGTCCGGCTTGGCCGTGAAAACCCCGGTGGCGTCCCCTGGGCTCGTGGGCCCCTTCGAGGAAGAACCTCGGATTCGCCGGGGGGGACTCCGCTACATGGTATGGTATGGTATGGTATGGTATGGTATGGTATGGTATGGTATGGTATGGTATGGTATGGTATGGTATGGTATGGTATGGTATGTTATTTGTTGTTGTTATTATTAGGGCACCCGGCACGTGCCGGCGGGAGAAATTGCCGGACACGCTCTCCCTGGGCAGGGCGCAAGGGAGCAGTCGGCCGGCGTCACGCTGGCCGGGCGTGTGCCGACAACGACCGAGGGGCTTTGGGCTTTGGGCTTACCTTCCCGAACCCGAAGAGGGCCTTAGGGGCCCACGGGGTGCCGCTCTTGGGAAGCTCGGCTCCGGCGCACCACACTCACCCTTTGGCCATGCAGCCAGCGGGCGGGGCACACGCCTCCTCCTCTAGTATTATTGCACGTGTATTGAGCGCGGATGTATCCCTGGCGCGCTCGCGTTGTGCTTGTGTGGTGACAGGAACCGCAGAGAACACAGGCAACGCGCACTGCACGGCCGTAGGAAGTTGTCATGTAAAGCGGTCCTGTCGTGGTAGTGTGTGGACGACCGCAGCATCCCACAGCAGTACATGGTCTCGTACGGCTAGTGTAGCCATGTCCCTCGCCACCAGCTGAAGCACAGCGTGCACGCTGGGGGTGGAGGTCAGAACGATCAGGGGGCTCGGGAGGGATCGGATAAAGTGAGCCGTCGAGGGCTCTTGCACGTTGAATCGCACCGCAAAGGTCACTTCGGGGGCCCAACGGGAGGTGGGGGTGGGGGGGGGGGGGGCATGCGCATGGGTAGAAGGCCACCTGCCACCATGCGCCAGCCCTGGAGGTGGCAAGTAGTCCAGCGCGCCAGAAAGGCGACTGACAGGGGCAGGACCTTCTTAGCGGTGAGGACGTGAACGTGGGGGTTGAGGGATGGGGTCGGTCTTGTGGGCCACTCGAGGGTGTCCAGCACTAGGAGCAGGTCAACCAGGGTGCGCGAGTGGTCGGCCATGGTCTCCAGAATGAGACGAACACGGTCGCGCGCCGAAGGGTGAGGGGTCCGGATCTCTTCAGGGCGGCTGACGAGTCCCGACGGGGTGTACACAGTCATGTGCAGCGGGGATAGGGGTTTAGGTACCTGATGATCGGTCCCAGCGCCACAGCAATCGCCGTGGCCGAAGAGGGTTGGACCAGCGTGGTGCCGTCAGCCAAATACGAGCCGACCTGCTTAGGGAGTGTAGCGAGCAGTTTGACGAAGGCCCACTGGACTCGCAGTAGAAAAACCGGGCAGGCGTGGGCTATATGGGACCAGGGGGAGTCCACATGTGCCCCACAAAAATCGCAAGCGTAATAGTGCACTGTCACGGGGGGCGGGTGGTACAGCAGGGCCCGTAGGCGGAGTGCTGTGACGATAGGGCCCCTGGGCAGTGCAGAGTCTAGCAGTAAAGTGGCGAACTCTGCGGCCGCCCAGCGAGCCGTGTCCCAACTCGCATCGCGGGTAGCCGCCCGTGTTAGGGCGTCATCCTGCCGCTGGGCGACACTGAGCCCAACTTTGAAGAGCAAACGGCCAGCGCTGGTGGCCAGCACAGCTCTGCTGAGCAAGGGAAGAAGGGGGGCGGTGAATGGCTGGGATAGGGAAGCGCCGCGGGCCGCTTGCTGGTGCGCTTCGCGCTGCAAAGCGGCCGCGGTGTGTGTGTGACCTGTGTTGTGTTGCGCCTGCAACCAGAATTCCTGAAAACCCATTGTGGCCGGGACCACCTGGCAGAAAATGTGGTTGGTAATGGAGGATGGGGGGGGGGGCTTGGTGAAAGCACAGTGCATAGCCGCCGTGCCCACCCAGGTCCGTAGCAGGTGCCTGGCCACCAGTTTGGGCAGCCACTCGGCGTCCGTGGAAGTGGCTTGGACGACCTGGAAGCCGAAATGAAAAGAGCGCTGGATACCCCAGTCAGGGTGATACAAGACGATGCCTCCGCCAACGGCCGTGGCTGTCAGCGCCCCATCCGTGACTATCCACAGGACGTCAGGGGGCGGAGCGGTCGTGGTGAGGCTGCAGCTAATGCGTGCTTCCCAGAGGTGGGGGAACGGGTGTGTGTGTACGCGCGCGTGCAAGATGCCGAGCTGGTTGCGTAGGGCCAGGCCCTCTGAATACTGGGCCTGGGACTCCAGGAGGTATTTCGCTGAAGCCCGCAAAAGGAGGTTCCGGCTAAGGGAGGCCAAGAGGTATGTTTGGAAAAGCAACGAGATGTTGCGGGTGGGGAGGTGAGGGCAGTTGACGCCACCAGCGTGTAAGGGGAGGTGCAGAAAGGTGCTGCAGGTCCAAGGGGGGAGGGCAAATGCCGCCCGGTACGCCTTGTGCGCGTAAACCTGCAGGTCCTTGTGCCACTCCGGGAGGGCCAGGACTGCAGAAAACACATAGTCCAACCGGGACAGCGCGAAAGCCACAATGGAACGTACTGCAAGCAGGGGAGAAACTGCTGTGTCGCGCACCGAGTGGTAAACTGTGCGGAATGTGGCCAGTAGGTCGGCCAGCTTGGCTGTGGGCACGAGATTGTTGAGGATGGGCACGCCCACGATGAGGGGGGGGCTGGTGAGGGTACGGGTTTTAAAGCGGGGAACATCCTCTGCGACGAGGGCAGGATAGCCCCTGTCATTTAGTCTTATAAAGCTAAACTCCAGCTTGTCCATGTTGGGAACACCATTAGTGTGAAGGGTGGCCTGGACGCATGCACTGGCCAGCTCAGAGACCAGCGCTATCGTGGGCTCGAAAAAGGCCCTATCGTCGCTGTAGCACACGCGATTGATGGGGAGGGGTGACGGGCAGGGCCACGGAGTGATGTAAATGCGGCGGGGGAAGGGTAGGGTGGAGGAGGCCAGGACTGACGCACCTTGGTATCCATTGGCTGAGAAGGGGTTCCCTTGGGAGTACCCCTCGAAGGGTGTGTATCCATCTGTGAGGCCGTCGGACGAGACGACTCGGATCTGCAGTTGCGCATAGAACCCAGCTGCCCAAGGACCGTAGTCCCACATCGGGTGGAGGAGCGAGTTCATAGGGGAGATGAGGTCTCGTTGTTTGCGCAGATACGCATCGGATTCGTCCCACCCACAGCGGGCGACGGAGCCATAGGTCTCGAGGGAGGAAGTGCAGGCAGCCCGGCCGGTCAGAGCTAGCTCAGCCGCCCGCAGTTCGCTTCTGTACGCAAAGTACTCTGGGGGATACAGGCCTGACGCCTCCAGCGTGCAATCCTTTTTTCTCTTCGCCGAGTGTGCCTCAGACCCCGTGACGGGACTCTCGGCCACAACAGGGCGATATGAAGTCATCAGGTTGGGGGGTTTCTTCGCATCACGGGGCACCTTGCCCTTGTACAGTCCGTATTGCACAGGCATGGCGGACAGGGAAGGGGCACCCAGCCACGACTGCCTCCTGGATGCCAGGACGCCCGAGCAAACACCGAACCCTCCACACTGCGGCAGTCTGCGGGGCGTGTTGTCGCAGGCCGAGGCCCACGAGCCTTGCCGGGTTATGGACTGCACCATCTGGAGGTCAGAGAGCACGGGCTCAGCCGACACACGAGCGCAGTATGCGTCGCGGTCGCTCCGGCTGTCAAGCTGGAGATGACGCTGCAAGAACTGTAAAATCAGTCCTATGGGGAGGTCAAGGTCTGGGTCGAAAAACCGCTCCGAGCAACGGGGGTTCGCGTGGGCCCTGAGCCAGTCCAAGTCTAACCGCAGGTGCCGGTTCTGGATGTTGGCGGCCGCCTGCGTGTCTATTTCCGCTTTGCGATCCTCTGGATTGCGGAGGGACACGGTGGGGTTAGGGGCAATGAGGGAGAGGGGCTTGAGGGGCTGGGACTTGAGGCGCAGAGCGCCTCGCGTGGCCCCTGGGACCGTCACTCTGGCCAGTGTGACCGCCAGCCGTTCCCGGCCCCGCTCTGCTACTGTGTCTCGCAGTACCTGGGTCAACTGGTCCAGCTGCTCCCTGGACATGGGCGGGGCTAGGGCCTGCAGGCGCCGGATTACCACATCCGACGTTGGCGGGCGAGGGACCATGGCGGATGCATAATGCCACATGGCACGGGTGAACAGGTCCGGGGGTGAGGGGTACAGGGTCAGGAACGCCCATACTACGCCAACCAGGGACGACAGGAGCCGGGCTGCAGGGTCGTCCAGCAAACGCCAACGAAGGCGCTTCCAGTGGAATGGCTATGCTGTGCTGTCGTGGACGTGGATGGTGACGATGAGCCCCATGTGGGTGCTGGAGGAGGGGAGGAGGGAGGAGTGGTGGGGGGGGATGTTGGCTGCGGTGATGATGTGGTCAATGCCCGTGCTGCGCTGCACACCGTCCACCACAGTCCAGTTTGTCAGCGTGCCAGGAGGGTGCGCCGGGTGGAAGGAGTGGAACAGGCTAGCGCTGCGCAGCGCATAGTACAGAGGGGAGGTGTCACCGTATGCCTCGCAATTAAAGTCCCCGCCTATTATGGTGGCCTCGGGCTGAGGAGCTGGTGGAGGCTGTGGATGGCCCGCAAAGCAGCCTTCTTCTCAGCGAAGATGTAGTGCGGGCGTAGGTGAACGGAAACCAAGAGGAGGGCCCCGTACCAGGACGTTTCTATGACGACCGCAAACCAATCAACCTCATCCATCACAACATAAGGGACGGAAGGGCCCTTCACCAACGACCAAGCCCACAGTATGAGGAACCCCGTGCCTACACCTTGCGTGCCACTGACGACATGACCGTATTGACGAGGAACGCACCGTCGAATGGCCGCACTCCCCCAGGTTTCCTGGTACAGACCGTACCCGATGTCCAGGGAGAGGAGGTGGTTCTCAAAGGCTTCACTCTTGGTCTCGAAGCCTCCCAGATTGTTGCAATACAGGGGAGTGGGCGTGGGGGGGGGGGGGGCGGGGGGGTCAGTGAGCCAACGAGCAACAGCTGTTGCTAGGGGGGGCTGCACTGGATGAACGGCAGAAGAAAAACAGCTTCCGGGCCCAGTGACGGAAGACACTGGGATGGCGTGCGGGACTAGTACGCCGGAGATGTCGCAGGCGGCACGCGCCGCCACTTCTGCTCGACAGTACGAGCTGGTGGGCCGGGGGGCTGTGCAGAACAGACTTGGGAAAAGAAGCGGCCTGGGGTCACCATGGACCACCGCCGCAGGCCTCTCCGGGAGACCGCAGTCAGGACAGTGTGGGGACAAGACGAACACGCTGGAGGGGGGGGGGGGTACATAGCAAAGAAGCCATTCAGGGCCACTCCGGACGTACCCCGGGCTGCCCTGGGGTGCCGCGGGGAGAGGCCTGGCCGGGTCCCAGAACGAGAACAGGTCGCCTGAGGGGGTGAACAGGGGGGGGGATATGAGGAGCTGGTGCGAGTCCGCCAGGGAGCCGCGACGCTGCACCAGCTCGGCTACCCCTGTTAGCCACTGGAGCAGGCACGACGCAACAGGGCGCCACAGGGTGGGGGGGAAAGCTTGGAGAGGACACCACACGCTGGGGTGGAGGTACTCGCGGGCGTCCGCGCGCAGCCGGGTCTCAGCATGGGGCAGGAGGGGCGCAGGGGAAAGAAGGGTGAGGCCATCGAGAGAGGAGCAGTGCGGGCATGCTGGGGTCGGGGCTGGAGGTGCCAGGGAGTACAGGGCACCGCAGTCCCAGCAGGCCCACCGCGCTGCATGGGTTCCAGGCGGTTCCACCCCTTCCTCGGGGAAGGTCGAGAGGGAACGGAAAACCTGGTGGGGGTGGTGGGTGATCACATCGCGGAGGGAGTTGGACGTGGCCAACGAGACCGCAACGCGGATGAGGGGTTCGAAGGGGAGGACTGTGCGTGGCAGGATGCGGGGCAGGTGAAGTCAGCGACGAGCCACGCCATCAAAGGGGGCTGTCTCCACCCCGCGGGTATTGCCGGGGGCCGCTGGGGGCGCCGTCCCGGGCCACGGGGCAGGCAGGGGAGGAGCCCACCGCCCAGGCACCCCTACGACCACCGAGTCGCTGGAGGGGTCCCATCGCTGTGGGGGCGGGTGACAAGCGTCAGGGAGCTCGCCCAGAGGGGGGCGCTTGTTGCCCCGTTTGGCCGTGTCCCTAGGCGCAGCCGACGGGGCTGGGGGGGCCATAGAAGAGGCGTCGCAGGCATCGCTCGTCAGAGTGACAGGGGAGCCGTCTGGCCTGGTGCTGGCTATGGGGACTGACCAGCGCGGGGGAACTGAGGCCGTGTCGAGGTAGGTGCGCTCCGTGCAAGACGAGAAGAGGGATGTCCATACGGACTCGTCAACGGACGCGACGCCGACCCGGCGTTTCACCATTGTTGGGGTGAGGGTGATGGGCGTGAGCAGCAGGTGAGTGAGCTGCACACTGGCCGACATGAGGTTGGCTTCACCGACGGAGTCCAGGTCGCGGAGCATCAGGAAGCGACGCCCCGGGGGCGAGGCTCGGGGCTGGGAGGCGGCGGACGTCGTCGACGGGGGGGGGAGGGAGTCCTGTAGCCCCGGCGTGACGATGCGCTGAGTGGCGGGCGTGTGGGGTGGCGCGGGCTGGGTGGGGGTCGCCCCGCGTTGAAGGACCCAATCGAAGGCCTTGTCCGTCGCCTTATTCTTGAGCTCCTGCTGGAGCGTCTGCGTCACCTGTGTGACGCCGGTCTTGGTCTCTATGCCCCGGTACGTGTGCACCAGGGCTAGGTGAAAGGAGTCCTCCGAGGATACGACTAGGAGGCTCTGCGAAGCTTTGTCGGAGACGGCCGCATGCATGGCGAGCTTGCGGGCCACGTCCCCGTACGGGATGCCGTGCGAGTCGTGCCGCTCAAGGAGCTTGACAACAGCCTCCAAGGACTTGGTTTTGAGGTCCTGGAGGTTGTTGTTCCCAAACTTCTCCTCGATGACGTCGACGTAGCGGGACACGTCCGCCCGAAGCATCGGCTGTCGGTAGGAGGGGCACGTGAGCCAAAGGGATTTGGCCACCCCCACCAGCGCCACCGTGGTGCTGACCCCGTTGATATTCCCATACGCCTTGGAGCCCAGTTGGTGGGCCCTGGCTAGGGTGAGGAGGGGCTGGGCGTGCTCCTCGGCTTTGTTCTCCGGGACGGCTGCCAGCGAGTCTAGGCGGGTGAGAAAGTCGGAGGCGTCGGTGGAGGACAGGGACCGCAGTTGAGGAGCCATGGGTCCTCGGCCGCGTCTTCCGCTGCCTCCTTGTGCCAGCGCTCCTTGGAAGCGTACAGGCGCATGAGCAGCCCTGGGTGGCAGTTCTTGCCATCGCCGTCGGGGCCGTGGGAGCGTAGCTATTTGACCCACTGGTTGGAGGTGAGCACGCAGTTGGTAGGCGCCGGTGAAGGAGGGTCCGCGGGGAGCAGATCTGGGCAGGCCAGAGCAGACCCAGCCTGCTTTGCCGCCCAGCTCAGGAGCCAGAAGACCACCGGTAGGCGCATGGCTGGCGGTTTGATCTCATGCTCCCCAGAGAGGACCATCAGCAACTCGTCTTCAGACATGGTCCGTAAGCTCTGGTCCCCATAGCGGGCAACGAACAGTGCAGCATCAGAGTGTAGGTCTGTCAGCTGGGTGGGAGTGGCTTGCGCATGGAACGCCACGAGCGAGTCGAGGGCCATGCCGTATGTGATCCAGGCCGTCTGGTTCGCGTGATTTCGTAGCGACTCCATGTCGAGGTGTGCAAGGGAGTGGGTGGCGACAGCCCACATGAGACTCACTGAGGCCAGGAACGGGTCTTCCGCAGTGAGGCCCGTGCATAGCACCCCAGAGGGGTGGTGGTGCAGCGTGAGCAGCAGTTCACGCGCCAGCGGGTTCCAGACCGCCCCTGTGCAAGGAAAACTGTCCCTGGGAGTCAGGGCGTGGAGCCGATCGGCAAGAGAGAGTGCGCGGAACGCATCCGCGGTGACATCAGGAACGACGGCTGCTGCCGGAGGCATGTGGACTGCGGGGAAAGAGGGCAGGGTGTGAGGCTGGTGCGACGGGTCGGGGGCCCACGATGGGCCTTCCGGTTCGTCTAGGCTTGCACGTGTCGCCGCGGGCAGAGCCCTGAGACACAGGTGGGGTGTAAGGCACGTGGACAAGGAAAGCATTGAGGTGCTTGGGACCGGAGGGCCCAGCGTAACATTCTCGGATGCTAAGCCGCAGAGGGGAAGCATGCAGGACAGGCATGGAGGAAGGAGGGAGGGGACTGCTTTGTCGGATCGCCGACAGACAAGCAGGGAAGGGAGGACGGCACCGGCGGATCGCCGACAATCGTGCTCCTGAGGAGGGGAAGATCCAGGGAAGCGCCGCAGGATCGCCTGTGGTCGCGACCCGAGGAGGGAAAAGGCCATACCAGCCTGCACTTGCGTTTGCACACCCCTTCCCCTCAGGAACCCCTAAGGTTGACTCGTCATCTCACAGGCGACAGGGCAGTGCCGAGCGGGGGGACCATGAGAGAGGGGAATCAGGCAGCGAGACGGCGAGAGGGGGAGCATGCAGGACACGCATGGAGGAAGGAGGGAGGGGACTGCTTCGTCGGATCGCCGACAGACAAGCAGGGAAGGGAGGACGGCACCGTTGGATCGCCGACCGTCGTGCTCGTGAGGAGGGGAAGATCTAGGGAAGCGCCGCAGGATCGCCTGTGGTCGCGACCCGAGGAGGGAAAAGGCCATACCAGCCTGCACTTGCGTTTGTACACCCATTCCCCTTAGGAACCCCTAAGGTTGACTCGCCATCTCAGAGGCGACAGGGCACTGCCGAGCGGGGCAAGTGTCCGCAGAGGGGGGGGGGGGGGGCTGTGGGCCGGGTGGCAGGCGCGCGCGCGAGGGGGTGGGGTTGCGGTGCGCTCAGCCGCGAGCGTCACCATTCGGCTGACCGGGGAAGAGGGGCGGCCGGGGCTGGCCAAAGTCGGCCGGGGAGCCCGGGGCGTCCACGGCGCTGGGGGCCACGGTCAGCGGAGGGGCCCGCACCCCGCTCGGCGGGGATGAATCCCGCCAAGCATCATCCACGGTAGCGAATCCTGGTGGAGGCGGGGGGCTGCGCCATGCCGTCGCCTTGCGGCCGACCCGGACCGGGACGGGCCCCGCCGGATGGACACCGGGGGGGCGGGCGGGGCTGGGCTTCGGGGCTCCGGGGCCCGGGACCCTCGTGGCTGTGGGCCGGCGCGGGGGGGACCGGGCGGGCCTCTGGGCTGCGGCTGGTGAGGGGGGGCGCAGAAGGGCCGGGCGGGCTCGGGGGCGAACCCCGAGAGGCCCCCAGGAGCTGGGCGAGGGCTCCTGAGGGCGGCCGTTCCCTGAAGGGGGGGGGTGCTCCCTGCCCGGGGGACGACGGGGGCCCCTCTTGAGCCAGGGGGGGGGAGGGCGTGTATCGCCCGGTGTTGGGCCATGTCGATTCATGGCCGCGCGGCATGGGACTATATCCCCAACCCTCCGCGCCGGAGTCCCTTTTGTGGGGGGGCTGAGGGGGGGGGCGGGTGGCGGTTGTCGTGTGCACCCACCCATGCGGGGGGGGGGGTCGCCGGTGGGAGCTCCGTCCGGGTTGGCCGTGAAAACCCCGGTGGCGTCCCCTGGGCTCGTGGGCCCCTTCGAGGAAGAACCTCGGATTCGCCGGGGGGGACTCCGCTATATGGTATGGTATGGTATGGTATGGTATGGTATGGTATGGTATGGTATGGTATGTTATTTGTTGTTGTTATTATTAGGGCACCCGGCACGTGCCGGCGGGAGAAATTGCCCGACAGGCTCTCCCTGGGCAGGGCGCAAGGGAGCAGTCGGCCGGCGTCACGCTAGCCGGGCGTGTGCCGACAACGACCGAGGGGGGGGGGGGGGGTTCCGCCTTCTGTCTCTGGGGGGGGAGGGGGCGCGTGTCGCTGTGAGAGGGACCACCTACCCATGCGACCCTGGTTCCCTCCCCCGCCGTGGGGGGAGGGCGTGCGCACCTGTGCGAAACGGAGGCGGGATGGGGGGCGGGATGGAGGGACCACCTGTCCGGGGACCTGCGGGGCCCCGGTTCCCCTTGCTTCCAGCCGCCACTCCCCCGCGACAAGGGAGGGGGCTACGTCCTGTGCGGAGGTGGAGTAAGGGGGTGGAGGGGGCGGGGACTATGTATGGTCTATCCCCAGGTGCCCGTCCCTGTGTCCCGTGTGTGGGAGGCCGCGCGGCACGGCCGGCGGGGGGGTCCAGGCCTGGGCCGGGCGCGTGGGTAGCGGCGGGCGGCCGAGGCGGAGGCGGCGCCATGCGGGTACGGGGCCCGTGGCGGTCGCGGGGCGGTGTGGGCGGACCGGCCGGCGGCCGGCGGTGGCACTGAGAGCCCCACTCCATGGGGTCAGCGGGCGCGCCGGGGGCACGCGCGCCGCGCTGGCCTGGCCGCGGGGGGCGCGTGTGCAAGGGCATTGGCGCGCCCGATGCGGGCCCCACTGCGGGCCGCGGGACCAGCGGCAAGCTGGAAGCGTGGCCTTGGGGCCGAGGCCGGGGCCGGGCGCGTGGGTAGCGGCGGGCGGCCGAGGCGGAGGCGGCGTCATGCGGGTGCGGGGCCCGTGGCGGCCGCGGGGCGGCGCGGGCGGACCGGCCGGTGGTCGGCGGCGGCCCTGAGAGCCCCACTCCATGGGGTCGGCGGTCGCGCCGGGGGCACGCGCGCCGCGCAGGCCTGGCTGCGGGGGGCGCGTGTGCAAGGGCGCCGGCGCGCCCGATAAGGGCCCGTCTGTGGGCTGCGGGTCCAGCGGCAAGGGCGCAGCGTGGGGCCGCGCAGGGGCGCGGTATGGGGCCGCGCAGGGGCGTATCTACGTGGGGCCGCGCAGGGGCGTAGCAGCGTGGGGCCGCGCAGGGGCGCAGCGTGGGGCTGCGTAGGGGCTGCGCAGGGGCGGAGCGTGGTGCGGTGCAGGGGCGCAGCCGTGCGGGGCGGCGCAGGGGCGCTGCAGTGTGGGGCCGCGCAGGGGCGCGGCGCGGGGCTACGCAGGGGCGCAGCGTGGGGCTGCGTAGGGGCGGTGGGGGCACGGCGTGCACGTTGGGGGGGGGGGGGGGGCTGTGGGCTGGTGGGTGGGTGCGCGCGCGAGGGGGACGGGGGTGCGGTGAGCACAGCCGCAGAGCGTCACCATGCGGCCGACCGGGCGGAGGAGCGGCCGGGGCTGGCCAAAGTCGGCCGGGGAGCCCGGGGCGCTCGAAGTGTGTCGGGGGGGCCGCGGTCAGCAGTGGGGCCCGCACCCCGCTCCGCGGGGACGAATCCCGCCGAGAATCATCCACGGGGGCGAATCCTGGTGGAGGCGGGGGGGAGCGCCACACCGTCCCCTCGCGGCCGAACCAGACCGGGACGGGCCCCGCCGGAGGGATACCGGGGGGGCGGGCGGGGCTCGGTACCGGGGCTCCGGGGCCCGGGTCTCTGGTGGTTGTGGGCCGGCGCGGGGGGGAGACCGGGCGGGCCTGTGGGCTGTGGCTGGTGAGGGGGGGCGTGGAAGGGCCGGGCGGGCTCGGGGGCGAACCCCGAGAGGCCCCCGGGGGCTAGGCGAGGGCTCCCGAGGGCGGCCGTTCCTTGAGGGGGGGGGGGGTTGCTCCCTGCCCGGGCTGCGCAGGGGCGCAGCGTGGTGCGGTGCGGGGGCGCAGCAGTGTGGGGCCGCGCAGGGGTGCAGCGTGGGGCCGCGCAGGGGTGCAGCGTGGGGCCGCGGAGGAGCGCGGCGTGCGGCCGCGTATGGGCGCGGCATGGGGCCGCGTTGGGGCGCGGCGCGGGGCTGCGCAGGGGCGCAGCGTGGGGCCGCGCAGGGGCGCGGCGCGGGGCCGCGCATGGGCGCGGCATGGGGCCGTGCGGGGGCGCAGCAGCGTGGGGCTGAGCGGGGGCGCAGCGTGGGGCTGCGCACGGGCGCAGCGCGGGGCCGAGCAGGGGCGTAACGTGGGGCTGCGCAGGAGCGCAGTAGTGTGGGGCTGCGCAGGGGCGCAGCGTGGGGCTGGGCAGGAGCGCAGCGCGCGGGGCTGGGCAAGGGCGTAGCGTGGGGCCGCGCAAGAGTGCAGCGTGGGGCCGGGCATGGGCGCGGCATGGGGCCCCGCAGGGGCGCGGCGTGGCCCTGCGCAGGGGCGCAGCAACGTTGGGCTGCGCAGGGGCGCAGCGTGGGGCTACGCGGGGGCGCGGCGCGGGGCGGCGCAGGGGCGCGGCAGCGTGGGGCTGCGCGGTGGCGCAGCAGCTTGGGGCTGCGCCGGGGCGCGGCATGGGGCCGTGAAGGGGCGCAGCAGCGTGGGGCTGCGCAGGGGCGCAACGTGGGGCTGAGTAGGGGCGCAGCGTGGGGCTGCGCAGGGGCGTGGGGCTGTGCAGGGGCGCAGCAGCCTGGGGCTGCGCAGGGGCGCAGCGTGGGGCCGCGCAGGGGCGCAGCAGTGTGGGGCGCCGCAAGGGCGCAGTAGTGTGGGGCTGCGCAGGGGCGCAGCAGCGTGGGGCTGCGCCGGGGCGCGGCATGGGGCCGTGAAGCTTAGGCGTCACAAGTTGCCCGCCCCCCACCTGGCGCTATGGCCCACGGAAGTCCATGTTGTAGTGAGGAGAAAGGTATGTGAAAAGGGGTGTTATTTTGGGGGTATCTATCCCCCCCCGGTGGCAATAGGCAAAATGAAGGTATGTATGTGAAATATATGCCGTTATTTCTATTTCTAGCTACACACAAATTTTCGAAATAAAGATACCAAATCACAAAAATATGGTGGTATTTTACATTTAGACCATTGCATTCCTTTAGTAGGGGGGGGGGTCTATCTGTCATTACTTTTACTCCTTGGTTGGGGGTTACCACAAAACCCACGTATACAGCACAAGTAAAAGAACAGCAAAAATATGGGTCATTGAAAAACAAACAAAACTACCCCCAAAGCATATACGTGTATTTCCTTTTTTTATGAACCTGGCCGAAATTTCGGCCAGTTTGTGCCAAAACAATCAAAACACATGGTAGTATTCACCAGACAGGCCCAAGCTGGCCGAAATTTCGGCCAGGTCCTTCAAAACTTGAAATAACGTCACGGAAATGGATACCTTTGAGGTTTTTTGGAAGCTGGCCGAAATTGAGGCCAGCTTTTCCAGTGGTTCCATTGGAAACATGCATGTGTATATACACCTTTTAACGCTTCTGGCCGAAATTTCGGCCAGCTTTTTGGTTTAATGTTGAATGACTATACTCATTTTCATTTTCTTAAGGGCTGGCCGAAATTTCTCCCAGCTCTTTGGTCTAATCAACTTTCATACGCTCATCTTCGGCTTTTTCGCCAGTCGGGTCCAAAAACATCAAAACACATGGTGTTATTCACCAGACAGGCCCAAGCTGGCCGCAATTTTGGCCAGGTCCTTCAAAATTTGAAATAATGTCACAGAAATGGATACCTTTGAGGTTTCTTGCAAGCTGGCCGAAATAGAGGCCAGCTTTTCCATTGGTTCCATTGGAAACATCCACGTTTATATACACCTTTTAACGTTTCTGGCCGAAATTTCGGCCAGCTTTTTGGTTTAATGTTGAATGACTATACTCATTTTCATTTTTTTAAGGGCTGGCCGAAATTTCTCCCAGCTCTCTGGTCTAATCACCATTCATACACTCATATTCAGCTTTTTTTGCCGGTGTGGCCGAAATTTCGGCCAGCATTTCCTGTTTCTGCCCATATCAGCAATTGTTTTCCCATCCAACACATTTTTCTTGGTTCCAGGGTTTCCACAAAACCCACGTATGCACCACAAGTAAAAGAGCAGCAAAGATACGGTTCGTTGAACAGCAAACAAAACTACCCCCAAAGGATATACGTGTATTTCCTATTTTTATGAACCTGGCCGAAATTTCGGCCAGCTTTTCGAAGAACATCAAAACACATGGTCTTATTCCCCAGACAGGCCCAAGCTGGCCGAAATTTCGGCCAGGTCCTTCAAAACTTCAAATAACGTCACCGAAATGGATACCTATGACGGTAGACATGCGCAAAGAGCACAGGTGCACTGACATTTGAAGATGGTGTACAATGTACCACACTCAATGACAAGCAAATACTTGCCAACTGACAAATCCACACAGGCTATGGGAAAAAACAATAGCAGTACACCAAAAACACTTAGGGACGCAGATGCTGGCCAAAATTTCGGCCAACCTTCGTACCGGCAAACAATATAACCCGTTGGGAATGGTAGTAGGCAGCAGGAGACAGACGAATGACTTTATAAAAAAGAAGATCTTGGATGTAATCCACAGGCGGTGCGGCCTTGAGATCGTCATAGCGCCGCTGCACACGATCCTCGGATAATTTACGGACGTGGCCAATGCTTCGGTCGTGGTCTATTACAATTTGGTCAAAGAAAACTTTTATTTTGGTTGTTGACGTGACCCAGTCGGATAATGTGATGGTGGTTGATGAATTTTTCATTGGTGGTGCCTTAGGCTTCCCTTGAAGTCCCTCTGTCCTTGCCTTATCCCCGTCCGGTTGATGGGCAGGTTGGGATTGCCCGTTTCCGGACGCAGCTTCAACTAGAGGGGAAATAAGCACCTCCTGTGAATCCATTGCAAGCTCGGTCATGAAAAAGGATGCTACAGCAGGGGATTTCATGGAAAGAGAAATCACAAAAGTGGCAATAACAAGCGCCATTCAACCCAAAATGGCCCAAAATCGACGTCTTGACACGAATGATGGAATACCATAGCCGAAATTTCGGCCAGCCCTGCACTGGATGTGAAACCACTGTTCAAAACCGGGTTGCCGAGAAGCTGGCCGAAATTTCGGCCAGAAATGTGTGTCATTTGGAATCAGGGGTTCACATAAGGCAACTTTGGCCGAAATTTCGGCCAGCAAAATGCAAAACAGAGAATGTACACACAAAACAGTGGCAATGTGTGGCACACCCCATACGAGCATGACAGTTATAGTAATACCAGAGGACATTAACGCTGTGAGAAGAAAGCAGCTTTATAGGAGTGTACGGTGTAATATTTATGCACAACAAGAATTGCAACTTTGCAGAAATTTCGGCCAGATGTTTTGGATGGGAAAACAATTGCTAATATGCGCAGAAATGGGACAAACTGGCCGAAATTTCGGCCACACCGGCAGAAAAGCGGGATACGAGTGTATGAAAGGTGATTAGACCAGAGAGCTGGGAGAAATTTCGACCAGCCCTTAAGAAAATGAAAATGAGTATAGTCATTCAACATTAAACCAAAAAGCTGGCCGAAATTTCGGCCAGAAGCGTTAAAAGGTGTATATACACATGCATGTTTCCAATGGAACCAATGGAAAAGCTGGCCTCAATTTCGGCCAACTCCAAAAAAGCTCAAAGGTATCCATTTCCGTGACGTTATTTCAAGTTTTGAAGGACCTGGCCGAAATTTCGGCCAGCTTGGGCCTGTCCGGTGAATACTACCATGTGTTTTGATTTTTTTTGGCACACACTGGCAAAAAAGCCGAATATGAGCGTATGAAAGTTGATTAGACCAGAGAGCTGGGAGAAATTTCGGCCAGCCCTGGAAACAATGAAAATGAGTATAGTCATTCAACGTTAAACCAAAAAGCTGGCCGAAATTTCGGCCAGAAACATTAAAAGGTGGATATACACATGCATGTTTCCAATGGAACCAATGGAAAAGCTGGCCTCAATTTCGGCCAACTTCCAAAAAACCTCAAAGGTATCCATTTCTGTGACGTTATTTCAAGTTTTGAAGGACTTGGCTGAAATTTCGGCCAGCTTGGGCCTGTTTGGTGAATAAGACCATGTGTTTTGATGTTCTTGGAAAAGCTGGCCGAAATTTCGGCCAGGTTCATAAAAATAGGAAATACACGTATATCCTTTGCGGGGAGTTTTGTTTGCTGTTCAATGAACCGTATCTTTGCTGTTCTTTCACTTGTGGTGTATAGGTCGGTTTTGTGGAACCCCTGGAACCAAGAAGAATGTGTTGGATGGGAAAACAATTGCTGATATGCGCGGAAAGAGGAAATACTGGCCGAAATTTCGGCCACACCGGCAAAAAAAAGCCGAATATGAGTGTATGAATGGTGATTAGACCAGAGAGCTGGGAGAAATTTCGGCCAGCCCTTAAAAAAATGAAAATGAGTATAGTCATTCAACATTAAACCAAAAAGCTGGCCGAAATTTCGGCCAGAAGCGTTAAAAGGTGTATGTACACATGGATGTTTCCAATGGAGCCCAAAAGCTGGCCTCAATTTCGGCCAGCTTCAAAAAAACCTCAAACATGATACACTAGATGAAGCGGATACCTAAGGCTAACACATCACCACCTATTTCAATGGATGTCACACAACGCTGGTACCAACATTGCTCACATATGTCAAATAGCATACTCAAACTAGAAATGTAGAATATTCTCACATCGTGCGTATATGGGGTCCTAGAGGGCGGGCAACTTGTGACGCCTAAGTGAAGGGGCGCAGCAGCGTGGGGCTGCGCAGGGGCGCAGCGTGGGGCTGAGTAGGGGAAAGCGTGGGGCTACGTAGGGGCGCAGCGCGTCGCGGCGCAGGGGCGCAGCAGTGTGGGGCTGCGCAGGGGCGCAGCAGCGTGGGGTTGCGCAGGGGCGCAGCGCGGGGCCGCGCATGGGCGCGGCATGGGGTCGTGGAGGGGTGCAGAAGCGTGGAGCTGCGCAGGGGCGCAGCGTGGGGCTGCGTAGGGGCGCAGCGTGGGGCTGCACAGGGGCGCAGCGCGGGGCCGCGTATGGGCGTGGCATGGGGCCGTGAAGGGGCGCGGCGCGGGGCCGCGCAGGGGCGTAGCAGCGTGGGGCTGCGCAGGGGCCTAGCAGCGCGGGGCTGCGCCGGGGCGTAGCGTGGGGCCGCAGATTGGGCGCAGCGTTGGGCTGCGTAGGGGCGCAGCAGCGTTGGGCTGCGTAGGGGCGCAGCAAGGGGCTGCGCGGGGGCGCGGCAAGGGGCCGTGCACGGGCGCAGTAGCGTGGGGCTGCGCAGGGGCGCAGCGTGGGGCTGCGCAGGGGCACAGCAGCGTGGGGCCGCGCCGGGGCGCGGCACGGGGCCGTGAAGGGGACAAGCAGCATGGGGCTGCGCAAGGGCGCACCGTGGGGCTGAGTAGGGGCGCAGCGCGGGGCTGCGCAGGGGCGCAGCGTGGTGCGGCGCAGGGGCGCAGCAGTGTGGGGCGGCGCAAGGGCGTAGCAGTGTGGGGCTGCGCAGGGGCGTAGCGCGGGACTGCGCAGGGGCGCAGCAGCGTGGGGCTGCGCAAGGGCGCAGCGCGGAACCGCGTATGGGCGCGGCATGGGGCCGTGGAGGGGTGCAGCAGCGTGGGGCAGCGCAAGGGCGCAGCGTGGAGCCGCGTAGAAGCGCAGCGTGGGGCTGCGCAGGGGCGCAGCGTGGAGCCGCGTGGGGGCGCAGCGTGGGGCTGCGCACGGGCGCAGCGTGGTGCGGCGGAGGGGCGCAGCAGTGTGGGGCGGCGCAGGGGCGCAGCGCGGGGCCGCGTACGGGCGCAGCATGGGGCCGTGGAGGGGCGCAGCAGCGTGGAGCTGCGCACGGGCGCAACGCGGGGCCGCGTATGGGCGCGGCATGGGGCCGTGGATGGGTGCAGCAGCGTGGGGCAGCGCATGGGCGTAGCGTGGAGCCGCGTAGGGGCGCAGCGTGGGGCTGCGCAGGGGCGCAGCGTGGTGCGGCGCAAGGGCGCAGCAGTGTGGGGCGGCGCAGGGGCGCAGCAGTGTGGGGCTGCGCAGGGGCGCAGCGTGGGGCTCGGCCGGGCGGAGCGTGGGGCCGCGCAAGAGTGCAGCGTGGGGCCGCGTATGGGCGTGGCATGGGCCCGTGAAGGGGCGCGGCGCGGGGCCGCGCAAGGGCGCAGCGTGGGGCTGCGTAGGGGCGCAGCGTGGGGTTGCGCAGGGGCGCAGGAGCGTGGGGCTGCGCCAGGGCGCAGTATGGGGCCGCGAAGGGGCGCAGCAGCGTGGGGCTGCGCAGGGGCCAAGCGTGGGGCTGCGCAGGGGCGCAGTGTGGTGCCGCGCAAGGGCGCGGCAGCGTGGGGCGGCGCAGGGGCGCAGCAGTGTGGGGCTGCGCAGGGGCACAGCGCGGGGCTGCGTAGGGGCGCAGCAGCGTGGGGCTGCGCAGGGGCGCAGCGCGGGGCCGCACATGGGCGCGGCATGGGGTCGTGGAGGGGTGCAGCAGCGTGGGGCTGCGCAGAGCAGCTCTGTCGGGCGGCGCAGTGGTGGAGGGCTGTGTAGGGGCGCAGCGGCATGGGGTTGCGCTGGGGCGCAGCGTGTGGCTGTACAGGGGCGCCGCAGCGTGGGGCTGCGCAGGGGTGCAGCAGTGTGGGGCTGCGCCGGGGCGCAGCAGCGTGGGGCCGCGCAGGGGTGCAGCGGCGCGGGGCTGCGCAGAGCAGCTGCGTGGGGCGGCGCATTGGTGGGGGGGGGGGTGTAGGGGCGCAGCGTGGGGCTGCGCAGGGGTGCAGCAGCGTGGGGCGGCGCAGGGGCGCAGCAGTGTGGGGCTGCGCAGGGGCACAGTGCGGGGCTGCGCAGGGGCACAGCAGCGTGGGGCTGCGCAGGGGCGCAGCGCGGGGCCGCGCATGGGCGCGGCATGGGGTCGTGGAGGGGTGCAGCAGCGTGGGGCTGCGCAGAGCAGCTCTGTCGGGCGGCGCAGTGGTGGGGGGCTGTGTAGGGGCGCAGCGGCATGGGGTTGCGCTGGGGCGCAGCGTGTGGCTGTACAAGGGCGCCGCAGCGTGGGGCTGCGCAGGGGTGCAGCAGTGTGGGGCTGCGCTGGGGCGCAGCAGCGTGGGGCCGCGCACGGGTGCAGCGGCGCGGGGCTGCGCAGAGCAGCTGCGTGGGGCGGCGCATTGGTGGGGGGGGGGTGTAGGGGCGCAGCGTGGGGCTGCGCAGGGGTGCAGCAGCGTGGGGCTGCGCAGGGGTGCAGCAGCGTGGGGCTGCGCAGAGCAGCTGTGTGGGGCGGCGCAGTGGTGGGGGGGCTGTGTAGGGGCGCAGCGTGGGGCTGCGCAGGGGCGCAGCAGCGTGGGGCTGCGCAGGGTTGCAGCAGCGTGGGGCTGCGCAGGGGTGCAGCGTTGTCAGGCTGCGCAGGGGCGCAGCAGCGTGGGGCTGCGCAGAGCAGCTGTGTGGGGCGGCGCAGGGGTGGGGGGGCTGTGTAGGGGCGCAGCGTGGGGCTGCGCAGTGGTGGGGGGGCTGTGTAGGGGCGCAGCGGCCTGGGGGTGCGCTGGGGCGCAGCGTGTGGCTGTACAGGGGCGCAGTGCGGGGCTGTGCAGGGGCGCAGCGTGGGGCTGCGCAGGGGCGCCGCAGCGTGGGGCTGCGCGGGGGCGCAGCGTGGGGCTGCGCAGGGGTGCAGCAGCGTGGGGCTGCGCAGGGGTGCAACAGCTAGGGGCTGCGCAGAGCAGCTGTGTGGGGCGGCGCAGTGGTGGGGGGGCTGTGTAGGGGCGCAGCGTGGGGCTGCGCAGGGGCGCAACGTGTGGCTGTACAGGGGCGCAGTGCGGGGCTGTGCAGGGGCGTAGCGTGGGGCCGCGCAAGGGCGCAGCGAGCGGCGGCGCAGTGGTGGGGGGACTGTGTAGGGGTGCAGCGGCATGGGGGTGCGCTAGGGCGCAGCGTGTGGCTGTACAGGGGCGCAGTGCGGGGCTGTGCGGGGCTGTGCAGGGGCGCAGCAGCGTGGGGCCGCGTAGGGGCGCAGCGCGGAGCAGCCCCGGGGGGCAGTGTGGGGCCGTGGAGGGGAGAAGTGTGGGGCTGCGCAGGGGCGCAGCAGCGTGGGGCTGCGCGGGGGCACAGCGAGCGGCGGCGCAGTGGTGGGAGGCTGCGTAGGGGCGCATCAGGGGGCCGCGTATGGGCGCGGCGCGAAGCTGCGCAGGGGTGCAGCCGCGTGGGGCTGCGCAGAGCAGCTGTGTGGGGCGGCGCAGTGGTGGGGGGGCTGTGTAGGGGCGCAGCGGCATGGGGGTGCGCTGGGGCGCAGCGTGTGGCTGTACAGAGGCGCAGTGCGGGGCTGCGCAGGGGCACAACGTGGGGCTGCGCAGGGGCGCAGCAGCGTGGGGCTGCGCAGGGGCGCAGCGCGGGTGAGCCCCGGGGGGCAGCGTGGGGCCGTGGAGGGGCGCAGCGTGGGGGTGCGCAGGAGCGCAGCAGCGTGGGGCTGCGCAGGGGCGCAGCGAGCGGCGGCGTAGTGGTGGGAGGTTGCGCAGGGGCGCATCATGGGGCCGCGTATGGGCGCGGCGCGGAGCTGCGCAGGGGCGCAGCAACGTGGGGCTGTGCTTGGGCGCAGTGTGGGGCTGCACAGGGGCGCAGCAGCGTGGGGCTGCGCAAAGGCGTTGTATGTGGCTGCCTAAGGGTACAGCGTGGGGTTGCGCACGGGCGCGGCAGTGTGGGCTGCGCGGGGGCGCAGTGGCGTGGGGCCGCGCATGGGCGCAGCAGCGAGGGCTGTGCAGGGTCGCAGCGGGGCGGGGCCGCGCGGGGGCGCTACAGCGTGGGGCTGCGCAGGGGTGCAGCAGCGTGGGGATGCGAAGGGGCTCAGCATGGGGCTGCGCATGGGCGCGGCAGTATGGGGCTGTGCAGGGGCGCAGCGGCGCGGGGCCACGCAGGGGCGCAGCAGTGTGGGGCTGTGCAGGGGCGCAGCGGCGCGGGGCTGTCGTGTAGGGTAGAGGAAGGGGTGGCGTGAGGGCGGCTGGGGGTGTGGGGCCCTGCTCGACAGACAACGGACCAGAGTCGGGCCCCTGGTGGGCGGCCGGGGGCGGCGTGGGGTGCGTGGGGGGCGTGCTGTGGGGTGGTGTGGGGGTGTGGCCTGCTACCTAGCCTTTCACTACGAGGATGTGGCGAGGAAGACGCAGGGGAACTAAGCCCGGAAAGCCTGGGGATGGGGGCTGGGGCGCTGGCGGCGGGTTATCCCCGGCTGGGATGGCCGGGGTGCCCTGGGGTCCCGTTGGGGCGGAGGCTCCCCACGTCGGCCGGGTGCGAAACCACGACCTGTGTTTCCGTCACCGAAGTTCTTAGGGTTCTACCCCAGGAACTTACCCGCCGCGGGGACTGTGGGCCGGGACGGCCAAGGGGGATGACAATGAAGAGGAAATGGGGAGCCAGGATGAGCCTGGCGGTCGGCACCTTCCCTTGGCCTGGGGGAGGCCGTTGCCCGGGGCTATTCCCTTCCTCCCGTGGCCGTGGTGCTGTGGTGGGTGGTGGTGTGGCTACCTCCCAACGGGTGTCTGTGCCCGGTGCCGTGGGTACAGACCTCCGTTGGGGGCGGGTACGAAGCGCCCGGTCGCCTCGCCCCCCTTGCACAACAGCCCGCCAGGCGCCGGTTGGCCTTTAGCGCCAGCTGCTGTGGGGGGGGGGGCTCGGGGCAGTGCGGGGCCCCTCCGCTCTCCTGGCGGCCCGCACTGCCCGTATAATGCAACAAGGGGCGGCGCGGGCTCGAACCGCACGCGCGGGCCGCGCCGCCCCAGCCGGGGTGGGGGACAGGGGGGGGACAGGGGGGGGGGTCAGGGGGTCGCGGCAGGTGGATGGAGGGTGGCGGGGGCTCGTACCGCGCACCGGCGGGCCCCACCACCCTCCAGTCGGGAGGCGCGGCTGCAGGGGTTCTGGGGGCCCCAACCAGGGGCCTTCGGCCCCCCCCCGTGCGGTTTCGGTGTGGGGGAGGGGAGGCAAAGGCCACTCGCGGCCATGACACATGGTGCATAGGGAGGGAGGTATGACACATGCAACGCCATGATGCGTGTGGCAGGGGGAAGGGGTGCAAGGCCTGGACCCCCACCGCGTGCGGGGGGTCCTCTTGTTCGCAAGGCGGCTGGCTGTCGGCGGCTGCGGCAGCCCACCTCGGGGGCTTCGCTACCTGAGAGAGGAGGGGCGGGAGAGTGGGGGGGCGGTGGGGGCACGGCGCGCACGTTGGGGGGGGGGGGGGCTGCGGGCTGGTGGGTGGGTGCGCGCGCGAGGGGGACGGGGGTGCGGTGAGCTCAGCCGCAGAGCGTCACCGTGCGGCCGACCTAGCGGAGGAGCGGCCGGGGATGGCCAAAGTCGGCCGGGGAGCCCGGGGCGCTCAAGGTGTCGGCGGGGCCGCGGTCAGCGGTGGGGCCCGCACCCCGCTCGGCGGGGACGAATCCCGCCGAGCATCATCCACGGGGGCGAATCCTGGTGGAGGCGGGGGGGAGCGCCACGCCGTCCCCTCGCGGCCGAACCGGACCGGGACGGGCCCCGCCGGATGGATACCGGGGGGGCGGGCGGGGCTGGGCATCGGGGCTCCGGGGCCCGGGTCCCTGGTGGTTGTGGGCCGGCGCGGGGGAGACCGGGCGGGCCCCTGGGCTGCGGCTGGTGAGGGGGGGGCGTGGAAGGGCCGGGCGGGCTCGGGGGCGAACCCCGAGAGGCCCCCGGGGGCTGGGCGAGGGCTCCCGAGGGCGGCCGTTCCTTGAGGGGGGGGGGGGGTTGCTCCCTGCCCGGGGGACGACGGGGGCCCCTCTTGAGCGAGGGGGGGGGGAGGGCGTGTATCGCCCGGTGTAGGGCCATGTCGATTCATGGCCGCGCGGCATGGGACTATATCCCCAACCCTCCGCGCCGGAGTCCCTTTTTTGGGGGGGCTGAGGGGGGGGGGGGGCTGGCGGTTATTGTGTGCACCCACCCATGCGGGGGGGGTCGCCGGTGGGAGCGCCGTCCGGCATGGTCGAAAAAACCCGGTGGCGTCCCCTGGGCCCGTGGGCCCATTCGAGGAAGAACCTCGGATTCGCCGGGGGGGACTCCGCTAAATGGTGGTACGTGGTATGGTATGGTATGGTATGGTATGGTATGGTATGGTATGGTATGGTATGGTATGGTATGGTATGGTATGGTATGGTATGGTATGGTATGGTATGGTATGGTATGGTATGGTATGAGATGGGATGAGATGGGATGGGATGGGATGGGATGGGATGGGATGGGATGGGATGGGATGGGATGGGATGGGATGGGATGGGATGAGATGGGATGGGATGGGATGGGATGGGATGGGATGGTACGGTAGGGTACGGTAGGGGACAGTAGGGTACGGTAGGGTATAGTAGGGTACGGTAGGGTAGGGTAGGGTAGGGCATGGTACGGTGCAGTACGGTACAGTAGGTTGTTGTTGTTGTTGTTATTAGGGCACCCAGCACGTGCCGGCGGGAGAAATTGCCAGACACGCTCTCCTTGGGCAGGGCGCAAGGGAGCAGTCGGCCGGCGTCACGCTGGCCGGGCGTGTGCCGACGACGACCGTGGGGGGGGGGGGGGTTCCGCCTTCTGTCTGTGGGGGGGAGGGGGCGCGTGTCGCTGTGAGAGGGACCACCTGCCCATGCGACCCTGGTTCCCTCCCCCGCCATGGGGGGAGGGCGTGCGCACTTGTGCGAAACGGAGGCGGGATGGGGGGCGGGATGAAGGGACCACCTGTCCGGGGACCTGCGGGGCCCCGGTTCCCCTTGCTTCCAGCCGCCACTCCCCCGCGACAGGGGAGGGGGCTACGTCCTGTGCGGAGGTGGAGTAAGGGGGTGGAGGGGGCGGGGACTATGTATGGTCTATCCCCAGGTGCCCGTCCCTGTGTCCCGTGTGTGGGAGGCCGCGCGGCACGGCCGGCCGGGGGGTCCAGGCCTGGGCCGGGCGCGTGGGTAGCGGCGGGCGGCCGAGGCGGAGGCGGTGCCATGTGGGTGCGGGGCCCGTGGCGGTCGCGGGGCGGTGTGGGCGGACCGGCCGGCGGCCGGCGGTGGCCCTGAGAGCCCCACTCCATGGGGTCAGCGGGCGCGCCGGGGGCACGCGCGCCGCGCTGGTCTGGCCGCGGGGGGCGCGTGTGCAAGGGCATTGGCGCGCCCGATGCGGGCCCCACTGCGGGCCGCGGGACCAGCGGCAAGCTGGAAGCGTGGCCTGGGGGCCGAGGCCGGGGCCGGGCGCGTGGGTAGCGGCGGGCGGCCGAGGCGGAGGCGGCGTCATGCGGGTGCGGGGCCCGTGGCGGCCGCGGGGCGGCGCAGGCGGACCGGCCGGTGGTCGGCGGCGGCCCTGAGAGCCCCACTCCATGGGGTCGGCGGGCGCGCCGGGGGCACGCGCGCCGCGCAGGCCTGGCTACGGGAGGCGCGTGTGCAATGGCGCCGGCGCGCCCGATGAGGGCCCCTCTGTGGGCTGCGGGTCCCGCGGCAAGGGCGCAACGTGGGGCCGCGCAGGGGCGCGGTATGGGGCCGCGCAGGGGCGTAGCTGCGTGGGGCCGCGCAGGGGCGTAGCAGTGTGGGGCTGCGCAGGCGCGCAGCGCGGTGCGGCGCAGGGGCGCAGCAGCGTGGGGCTGAGCAGGGGCGCAGCGCGGGGCCGCGCATGGGCGCGGCATGGGGTCGTGGAGGGGTGCGGCAGCGTGGGGCTGCGTAGGGGCGCAGTGTGGGGCTGCGTAGGGGCGCAGCCTGGGGCTGCACAGGGGCGCAGCGCGGGGCCGCGTATGGGCGTGGCATGGGGCCGTGAAGGGGCGTGGCATGGGGCCGTGAAGGGGCGCGGCGCGGGGCCGCGCAGGGGCGCAGCAGCGTGGGGCTGCGCAGGGGCGTAGCAGCGCGGGGCTGCGCCGGAGCGTAGCGTGGGGCCGCGGATGGGGCGCCGCGGGGGGCTGCGTAGGGGCGCAGCTTGGGGCTGCGCAGTGGCGTAGCAAGGGGCTGCGCGGGGGCGCGGCAAGGGGCCGTGCAGGGGCGCAGCAGCGTGGGGCTGCGCAGGGGCGCAGCGTGGGGCTGCACAGGGGCGCAGCAGCGTGGGGCTGCGCCGGGGCGCGGCATGGGGCCGTGAAGGGGCGCAGCAGCAAGGGGCTGCGCAGGGGCGCAGCGTGGGGCTGAGTAGGGGCGCAGCGCCGCGCTGCGCAGGGGCGCAGCGTGGCGCTGCGCAGGGGCGCAGCAGTGTGGGGCGGCGCAGGAGCGCAGCAGCGTGGGGCTGCGCAGGGGCGCAGCGTGGGGCCGCGTATGGGCGCGGCATGGGGCCGTGGAGGGGTGCAGCAGCGTGGGGCAGCGCAGGGGCGCGGCGTGGAGCCGCGTAGGGGCGCAGCGTGGTGCGGCGCAGGGGCGCAGCAGTGTGGGGCGGCGCAGGGGCGCAGCGCGAGGCCGCGTATGGGCGCGGCATGGGGCCGTGGAGGGGTGCAGCAGCGTGGGGCAGCGCAGGGGCGCAGCGTGGAGCCGCGTAGGGGTGCAGCGTGGTGCGGCGCAGGGGCGCAGCAGTGTGGGGCTGCGCAGGGGCGCAGCGTGGGGCTGCGCAGGGGCGCAGCGCGGGGCTGGGCCGGGGCGCAGCGTGGGGCCGCGTAGGAGTGCAGCGTGGGATCGCGTATGGGCGTGGCATGGGGCCGTGAAGGGGCGCAGCGCGGGGCCGCGCGAGGGCGCAGCAGCGTGGGGCTGCGCAGGGGCGCAGCGTGGGGCTGCGTAGGGGCGCAGCGTGGGGTTGCGCAGGGGCGCAGCAGCGTGGGGCTGCGCAGGGGCGCAGCGTGGTGCCGCGCAGGGGCGCAGCAGCTTGGGGCGGCGCAGGGGCGCAGCAGTGTGGGGCTGCGCAGGGGCACAACGCGGGGCCGGGCAGGGGCGCAGCAGCATGGGGCTGCGCAGGGGCGCAGCGCGGGGCCGCGCATGGGCGCGGCATGGGGTCGTGGAGGGGTGCAGCAGCGTGGCGCTGCGCAGAGCAGCTGTGTGGGCCGGCGCAGTGGTGGGGGGCTGTGTAGGGGCGCAGCGGCATGGGGGTGCGCTGGGGCGCAGCGTGTGGCTGTACAGGGGCTGCGCAGGGCTGCAGCAGCGTGGGGCTGCGCAGGGGCGCAGCAGCGTGGGGCCGCGCAGGGGTGCAGCGGCGCGGGGCTGCGCAGAGCAGCTGTGTGGGGCGGCGCAGTGGTGCGGGGGCTTCGTAGGGGGGCAGCGTGGGGCTGCGCATGGGCGCAGCGTGGGGCTGCGCAGGGGCGCCGCAGCATGGGGCTGCGCACGGGCGCCGCAGCGTGGGGCTGCGTAGGGGCGCAGCAGCGTGGGGCTGCGCAGGGGTGCAGCAGTGTGGGGCTGCGCAGGGGTGCAGCAGCGTGGGGCTGCGCAGAGCAGCTGTGTGGGGCGGCGGCAGTGGTGGGGGGGCTGTGTAGGGGCGAAGCGTGGGGCTGCGCAGGGGTGCAGCAGCGTGGGGCTGCGCAGGGGCGCAGCAGCGTGGGGCTGCGCAAGGGTGCAGCAGCGTGGGGCTGCGCAGGGGTGTAGCAGCGTGGGGCTGCGCAGGGGTGCAGCACTGTGCGGCGGCGCAGGGGTGGGGGGGCTGTGTAGGGGCGCAGCGTGGGGCTGCGCAGTGGTGGGGGGGCTGTGTAGGGGCGCAGCGGCCTGGGGGTGCGCTGGGGCGCAGCGTGTGGCTGTACAGGGGCGCAGTGCGGAGCTGTGCAGGGGCGCAGCGTGGGGCTGCGCAGGGGCGCCGCAGCGTGGGGCTGCGCGGGGGCGCAGCGTGGGGCTGCGCGGGGGCGCAGCGTGGCGCTGCGCAGGGGTGCGGCAGCGTGGGGCTGCGCAGAGCACCTGTGTGGGGCGGCGCAGTGGTGGGGGGGTTGTGTAGGGGCGCAGCGTGGGGCTGCGCAGGGGCGCAACGTGTGGTTGTACAGGGGCGCAGTGCGGGGCTGTGCAGGGGCGTAGCGTGGGCCCGCGCAGGGGCGCAGCGAGCGGCGGCGCAGTGGTGGGGGGGCTGTGTAGGGGTGCAGCGGCATGGGGGTGCGCTGGGGCGCAGCGTGTGGCTGTACAGGGGCGCAGTGCGGGGCTGTGTAGGGGCGCAGCAGCGTGGGGCCGCGCAGGGGCGCAACGCGGAGCAGCCCCGGGAGGTAGTGTGGGGCCGTGGAGGGGCGCAGCGTGGGGCTGCGCAGGGGCGCAGCAGCGTGGGGCTGCGCAGGGGCGCAGCAGCATGGGGCTGCGCGGGGGCGCAGCGAGCGGCGGCGCAGTGGTGGGAGGCTGCGCAGGGGCGCATCCTGGGGCCGCGTATGGGCGCGGCGCGGAGCTGCGCAGGGGTGCCGCAGCGTGGGGCTGCGCAGAGCAGCTGTGTGGGGCGGCGCAGTGGTGGGGGGGCTGTGTAGGGGCGCAGCGGCATGGGGGTGCGCTGGGGCGCAGCGTGTGGCTGTACAGGGGCGCAGTGCGGGGCTGCGCAGGGGCGCAGCAGCGTGGGGCTGCGCAGGGGCGCAGCGCGGAGCAACCCCGGGGGGCAGCGTGGGGCCGTGGAGGGGCGCATCGTGGCGCTGCGCAGGAGCGCAGCAGCGTGGGGCTGCGCAGGGGCGCAGCGAGCGGCGGCGCAGTGGTGGGAGGCTGCGCAGGGGCGCATCATGGGGCCGCGTATGGGCGCGGCTCGGAGCTGCGCAGGGGCGCAGCAGCGTGGGGCTGTGCTTGGGCGCAATGTGGGGCTGCACAGGGGCGCAGCAGCGTGGGGCTGCGCAAAGGCGTTGTATGTGGCTGCCTAGGGGCGCAGCGTGGGGTTGCGCAGGGGCGCGGCGGTGTGGGCTGCGCGGGGGCGCAGTGGCGTGGGGCCGCGCATGGGCGCAGCAGCGAGGTCTGTGCTGGGGCGCAGCAGCGCGGGGCCGCGCAGGGGCGCTGCAGCGTGGGGCTGCGCAGGGGTGCAGCAGCGTGGGGATGCGAAGGGGCTCAGCATGGGGCTGCGCATGGGCGCGGCAGTATGGGGCTGTGCAGGGGCGCAGCAGCGCGGGGCCACGCAGGGGCGCAGCAGTGCTGGGCTGCGCAGGGGCGCAGCGGCGTGGGGCTGTCGTGTAGGGTAGAGGAAGGGGTGGCGTGAGGGCGGCGGGGGGTGTGGGGCCCTGCTCAGCAGACAACGGTCCAGAGTCGGGCCCCTGGTGGGCGGCCGGGGGCGGCGTGGGGTGCGTGGGGGGCGTGCTGTGGGGTGGTGTGGGGGTGTGGCCTGCTACCTAGCCTTTCACTACGAGGATGTGGCGAGGAAGACGCAGGGGAACTAAGCCCGGAAAGCCTGGGGATGGGGGCTGGGGCGCTGGCGGCGGGTTATCCCCGGCTGGGATGGCCGGGGTGCCCTGGGGTCCCGTTGGGGCGGAGGCTCCCCACGTCGGCCGGGTGCGAAACCACGACCTGTGTTTCCGTCACCGAAGTTCTTAGGGTTCTACCCCAGGAATTTACCCGCCGCGGGGACTGTGGGCCGGGACGGCCAAGGGGAATGACAATGAAGAGGAAATGGGGAGCCAGGATGAGCCTGGCGGTCGGCACCTTCCCTTGGCCTGGGGGAGGCCGTTGCACGGGGCTATTCCCTTCCTCCCGTGGCCGTGGTGCTGTGGTGGGTGGTGGTGTGGCTACCTCCCAACGGGTGTCTGTGCCCGGTGCCGTGGGTACAGACCCCCGTTGGGGGCGGGTACGAAGCGCCCGGTCGCCTCGCCCCCCTTGCACAACAGCCCGCCAGGCGCCGGTTGGCCTTTAGCGCCAGCTGCCGTGGGGGGGGGGCGCTCGGGGCAGTGCGGGGCCCCTCCGCTCTCCTGGCGGCCCGCACTGCCCGTATAATGCAACAAGGGGCGGCGCGGGCTCGTACCGCACGCGCGGGCCGCACCGCCCCAGCCGGGGTGGGGGACAGGGGGGGGACAGGGGGGGGGGTCAGGGGGTCGCGGCAGGTGGATGGAGGGTGGCGGGGGCTCGTACCGCGCACCGGCGGGCCCCACCACCCTCCAGTCGGGAGGCGCAGCTGCAGGGGTTCTGGGGGCCCCACCCAAGGGCCTTCGGCCCCCCCCGTGCGGTTTCGGTGTGGGGGAGGGGAGGCAAAGGCCACTCGCGGCCATGACACATGGTGCATAGGGTGGGAGGTATGACACGGCTGGGGGAAGGGGTGCAAGGCCTGGACGCCCACCACGTGCGGGGGGTCCTCTTGTTCGCAAGGCGGCCATCCATCGGCGGCTGCGGCAGCCCACCTCGGGGGCTTCGCTACCTGAGAGAGGAGGGGCGGGAGAGTGGGGGGGCGGTGGGGGCACGGCGTGCACGTTGGGGGGGGGGGGGGGCTGTGGGCTGGTGGGTGGGTGCGCGCGCCAGGGGGACGGGGGTGCGGTGAGCTCAGCCGCAGAGCGTCACCGTGCGGCCGACCGGGCGGAGGAGCGGCCGGGGCTGGCCAAAATCGGCCGGGGAGCCCGGGGCGCTCAAGGTGTCGGCGGGGCCGCGGTCAGCGGTGGGGCCCGCACCCCGCTCGGCGGGGACGAATCCCGCCGAGCATCATCCACGGGGGCGAATCCTGGTGGAGGCGGGGGGGAGCGCCACGCCGTCCCCTCGCGGCCGAACCGGACCGGGACGGGCCCCGCCGGATGGATACCGGGGGGGCGGGCGGGGCTTGGCTCCGGGGCTCCGGGGCCCGGGTCCCTGGTGGTTGTGGGCCGGCGCGGGGGAGACCGGGCGGGCCCCTGGGCTGCGGCTGGTGAGGGGGGGGCGTGGAAGGGCCGGGCGGGCTCGGGGGCGAACCCCGAGAGGCCCCCGGGGGCTGGGCGAGGGCTCCCGAGGGCGGCCGTTCCTTGAAGGGGGGGGGGGGGGGGTTGCTCCCTGCCCGGGGGACGACGGGGGCTCCTCTTGAGCGAGGGGGGGCAGAGGGCGTGTATCGCCCGGTGTAGGGCCATGTCGATTCATGGCCGCGCGGCATGGGACTATATCCCCAACCCTCCGCGCCGGAGTCCCTTTTTGGGGGGGCTGAGGGGGGGGGGGGGGCTGGCGGTCGTTGTGTGCACCCTCCCATGCGGGGGGGGGGGTCGCCGGTGGGAGCTCCGTCCGGCTTGGCCGAAAATACCCGGTGGCGTCCCCTGGGCCCGTGGGCCCCTTCGAGGAAGAACCTCGGATTCGCCGGGGGGGACTCCGCTACACGGTACAGTAGGGTAGGGTAGGGTAGGGTAGGGTAGGGTAGGGTAGGGTAGGGTAGGGTAGGGTAGGGTAGGGTAGGGTAGGGTAGGGTAGGGTAGGGTAGGGTAGGGTAGGGTAGGGTAGGGTAGGGTAGGGTAGGGTAGGGTAGGGTAGGGTAGGGTAGGGTGGTGTGGGGTAGGGTAGGGTAGGGCATGGTATGGTATTCTAGGGTATGGGATGGATGTGGGCACCAACATGCGTCAACGGGGTGCACATGCAGCAGAAAAATGACTCTTCTCAAAATGATTTTAGACCACATGGGATGCCAAAACAAGGGGTTTTAGCCCATTTTGAGCCCCTGGTGGCACGGTTTTGCCCTCGGAAAATGTGAAAATGCCTTGAAAATGGGCTGTTTTGGGGCCAAAAAAGGGTCAAAAGCACGTTGTTCAAAAACTAATTTTAGACTCTTTGGGGTGCACAATCACGTGAAACGAGTCCATTTTAGCCCTTTTGGCCCGTCTGAGGTCCCAAAAAGCCCTAAAAATGGTCAGTTTGGGAACAAAAATGGGTCAAAAATGGTTCAAATTTTTTTTTTCCAAAAAAGATTGCGGACCATTTGGGGTGCTCAAATGGCCAATTGGGCCCTTTTTCGGCCCTTTTTGACCCACTTTTGACCATCTAGCCAAATGAATGCACCCGGTTATATACCTCTGGCTAGAGCCATGCTTCGCACCTTGAGTTGGACAGAGGGGTGTAGATTAGAGGATACACACGCACAAACACACACACACATATCTGTCTATCTATTTATATATGTCTATATATATCTATCTATACATAAATATCCCTTTATATCTATGAATCCGGCACATGTGGTGCAAAATATCAACCAAGGTCGTAGGGTCACTGGGTGGGATTGGGGAGGGGTGTGGTAACCCCCTCCCCGATTTTGAGGGTGGGGAACTCCAAAAAAAGTTTTCACAACTATTTAGATGGTTGCGGATATTGGGGCCCATCAAGGGGTAGGAAGGGCTAAAAATAGGGTCTGACATCACACCTGATAAGAGTCTGACAAAAGTACCAAAAATAGCCATTTGTGGACCCATATGCATCCCTACAATATGAAAGGTGACTACTTTGTGTGTTGCCCTTCACCATTGCTGGTGGGAAATGCAATGTTGTGTATGCATTGAACTTTTGTGGTTGTATGTTCCCCAAGACGTGGCTACTTCTGGTACTTTTGTTAGGATCCTGTCGGTAGTGATGTCACACCCTGCTTTTAGCCCTTCCTAACCCTTGATGGGCCCAATACCCTACCGCAACAATCTAAATCGCTCCTAAAAGATGTTGTTTTTTCGTTCACCACCCTCAAAATAGGGAGGGTGTCCCTGCACCCCTCCCGAATCCCGACTTGTGACCCTACACACATGTGGGTACTGTGCTGCACATATGCCATGTATGCATATGTATCTACACCAGGGCATGATAGCAGTGTAGTACAAAAATACTTACTCTTGTTGAGTAAGTACCACCCATCCCCCTTGGGTTAGCGCGCGACGGTCTCCTCCGGGGGGGGGGGGGGAGACGGCCGCCAAGTGACGGTCTCCCAAGGGGGGAGGGGGGGGAATTGCAAGGGTACTGGTTCTTGTCCGAAATTTTCTCCCAAATAGGAAGCAGCCACTCACAAAATTGGTCCTCCACATCTTGGGTCTGAAATAGCAACACAACATACCCGCACAACGCCTTTGGAGAGAGAATATCACAGAACACACACCGGTGCTTGGGAAAGCAAAGCAAGGCCATGCGTAAGGCAGATGGGCAACACAAACCAGCGCAATACATAATAACTAGGAAAAACATGGAAGTGACGGTCTCAAGGTTGCAAGGGGTGGGAGATGGCAAAGGGGGGGGGGGGTACATTTGACCGGCACTGTGGGTTAGAACCCCGACACTGGTGGCCGGTTGGTGTACAGAGATTTTGTGTGCACAAGCCCCCTGTCTGGTCAGCCAGCTAAGGATTTTGTTTGCAGAGTTCCGGGGATTTTGTGTGCAAAATTGCACCCTGTGCGCAAAGTCCATAGCAGGCTGACCGGACTCCTCGCTCCAGCCTGGAGGCGCCAGGAAGCACCCAGACGAGCTTGGAGGAGCCTGGAGGAGCTGAGAGGAGCCTGAAGACAAAGTGGGCACACAGGAGGAGGCTGAGAGCCTGGGGCGACCCTCATCCCCCTTGTCTCTTCCCAGGTAGCACCATTTCGAATGCAGATGGGGTTGGATCAAGAGTTTGAAAAAGCGCTGGGGCCACACTCAACAAGGTGGCAGAGTCATGGACAGAGTTACGGTTAGATGCGCACTGACATCGTGTGTGCGGGAACCTGTGAGCGCCTCCTCCTCGCAACCTGCAGAACAAACCAAGCGATCGAAGTAGAAGTCATGCACTACGTACCAGCGGAGGCAGAGGCGGTTGTGGTTGTTAACAAAAAGGTTTCAACGAAAGCCGGGTGCATCCCGCAAAGAAGTAGCAGATTAAAAGAAAACATGGACAGTTGGGTGATCTGTGCTGATGCAATCAAGCAGACACACACCAACGAGTGGAACACATGATGCACGACCCAAGGCGGCCCAACGCAACAACACAAAGTCGGGCAGCCAAAGCAGCTGCCGAAGCCGCCACACACGCGAGCCCCTCCGCACCGAAGGGGCGGCTCACACAACAGTATGCAGAGACGTGTGCACCCACACACACATTGTTGGGCTGTGTGATGGGCCCCACCCCCACGATGAGCGAAGCAGGCCCATGAAGCACACACACCGACAACCAAAGATGGCCAATGCGGCGGTCTGCCGACACAACCACTTCAGTGGGCCACGTGCCATCGGTGCATAGCAGCGCAGCCCAGCCCCCTCTGGTGCAGCTGCGCAAACTCCTGTGCCTTTGTGCAGGCCCTGGACATGAACCCTCTTCGCCACCCTCCCGACCGCCTGGTGCAAGTGCGCGCGGCATGGCTTGGGGGTGCTGGGAAATGGGCCCCGTGTGCTGTGCGGACAAACGTTGCAGTGCCCTTGGGGTAGGCCCTGTGCTGCGGTGCTTAGTGCACCCTCAGCAGACTCTACCGCTTACTCTCTCTCAGACGCGGATGCTGCTCTGACAAATGCAGAGCGGACCTTCGCTTTGGATACAGGAAAAAGCAGCACCAGCTCAAATGGCAGCACCGTCTTGACGGACTGCGCGCAACGGACCAATCCATTCTGCCGGCCTGTCTTGGAGGCAACAAGCGAGGGGAGCAGCCCACAGACAATCACGGGGGATTGCAAAATTCCTTTCGCGCACACAAAACCGACGCCCAAAGCCTTCACTTCCCCTGCGGGCTCTGCGTCACACCCCCAGCCCGTACTCCATGATCCCCTCAAATGACACCCCCGTGGCACGCAGCTCCCGATCCTGCGCCAGCAGCATATCCCGCAGCGGCGGCACTGTGGAGTCCCGGGCCAAATGCTGCTGCACCGACTTCCGGATGCGGGCCAGCGCCACCTGGCGGTCGTAAAGGTTTGCCCCGGGCCCCTTGAACGGGGGAAGTGGGGGGTCGGGCCACTCGACAGAGGGCGAGTTCTTGGCAAACATCATCGATAGGCGGGCCTCGCTGGGGACCGCGGGAATGCGGCCCCAGGGGTTGGGCAGGGCGGCGGCCATGGGAGGCTTGGGGCTGCGTGAGGGAGGCTTGGGATCCCGCAGGGCCTTGGGTGCCTGCATGGGCTGGGGCTGCTGTGGGGGGGCGGGGGTGTGGAGGGTGGATGGGGATGGGGGTGCAGAGGAGCGGGACTCGGGCAAAGAGCGATGGGACGAACTGGGGTTTGTTGATGCGCGGGCCTGTGCAAAAGGCAGGGCTTTGCTGAGCAGCCTGGGAGGAGCAGCAGGAGCCCAAAGGAGAATGGGAGAAGATGTGAGGAGGCCAGACCCTCGTTTCCTCGATCCTGTCCTAATGTCCCAAATTCCCTGTGCCCCCAAAACATTTAATTCGCAACCCCAAAGCGCTGGTCCATGGCCCTCTCCTACTGGGCTCTTCTTGGGCTCCTCCCAGGCTGGGACAAGGTGGTGGTTGCAAAGGGGCCACTGGCAGACAGGGGTTTCAAAGAAGGGGTCAGTGTGAGAATCAGGACACGTATTGCCCCAATGTGTCCCCTTCCCCACTCCTCTGCTGCCGAGTTCGCAATTACCCCAGATTGAGGGGGCAGGCAGTGCCACAAGATACATGTCTCGTGACAACGCTCCTTGGGTATAAATGATGCACTGTATTGTAAACTGTCAACGAAAAAGGCCAGCAGGGGAAAAACAGTGCAAGTTGGACAACATCGCTCTCTACAGACGAGAGACCATGGCTTAGCTCAAAATACAAAGTGTGGAAGGGAATCTCAGGCTTCTACTACAGTTTGCAGGGGTCGCTCTTTCGCTTCTGCGCTTCTTCTTTCTGCATTGATTTTATAGATTGAATAGCTTCACATCAGGTGAGTCGGGTGTGGAAGTTGATCCCAGATGGCTCCAACTTCTCATCCAGGGGGTGATGTGAGGATGCCACAACCATACCATTGACAAAACCTAAAAAGATGGGAGAGAGGGTTGAAATTTACGCAAGAAACGTGCCCCTACACTCGTTTGCCCTGGTTTAACAATGTGTTGTGTTCCATTTTCCTTTGTTCCGTGAGATAACGCGATGATGAAGAGTGGTAAAAGCTACAGCAAAAAGACGTGTACAATGTACACCTGTAAAATGTACCTGAGCATGACCACAATATGCCCTGTTCCAGGACAGTTATCTAACCTGTGTGCCACAAGCCACAACAGTGCAATCAGGATTACAAAGCATTCTCCTGGTGCATGCATGCTGTGATGCATGCACAAAGGGTATCAATACCGATAGCGTAACATGTGACACAGGTCAGGGATGGGCACAAGGGCCAGGCATTGACACTGGGCAGGTGCACCACAAAACCTGGATGGGTGCGGTTTTGACTGATCTTGATTCCAATGCTGATGGAGTCAACAGTGTGGAGGTTGGCGGAATACTGCAGATCTGGACTGCAGAAATCAAAAGAGATAGGTGCGCAGTGTTCTCCACCTCACACTAGACACACCATGATGTAGGACAGCATGCAGTGCAGCAAAAACCTGAGGCTGCCCTACGGCAGCAAGCACTGGGACATCCCCTGCCTGGGACCCCAAAAGTGCTCGCACACTGTTGGGGGTGGAGAATTCAAACAGGTGCCCCCCTTGACTGTCACCCACAAAACTGCCCCAATCACATTGACCAACAAAAGCAGGTCGCACAAGAGCCATTGTACTGGACACTGGCTGTACTACGCGATACCCAACCAGCTTTTATGGGACACTCTGTCCCCACCAATTTGCTTTCTGGCTTGTATCCTCACGGGTGGAGGGAGGTCTGGAGGGTGGTCCAGCCATGGCTGGCCAGGCAAAAAATTTGTACCCCAACAGACCTACCTCAAAATGATCAGCACATTGTTCGTTGGGACAAATTGTTGAGACATTTTTGCCCCTCGGGGGGAGGTTGCCAAGCAGCTAAAATGGGGTGGGGTGGGGTGAGGGTGAGTGTGAAAAAGAGTTTCACCACGGGGGGGGGGGCGACCCCTCGGTCCTGGACGCCAACTACCCCCCCAACTAACTGTCGGCCGGAGGCCCCTAGGGGGGGGGGGGGGCTTGGAGGGGGGGGTTCTGGGAGGGGTGCCGGGGAGGGCTGTTCCCGCGGTTCCCGGGGTTCCCGGGGGAGGGGGGGGGGTGTCGGGCACCTCCGAACAGTTGTGTATGCGGCCCAGGTGTGATCCGACAGTTCGCACCGCCCCTTCCCACAATAGAGGGTAGGGTATCATCGGCTTGGGTATTCCCAGCCACACTGGGAACCTCAGGGGGGTGGGCTCCTGAGGCGGCCATGGGTTTAGAGTTACACCATGCCACAAGACATACATACATACATACAAATATATATATTTATATATGTCGATATATATATATATATATATATAGGGGTTGGAATGCAGCTGCAAAAGTGTGGTCATAGCAACTCGGGGCGGTGGCCTCGGACCACACCGCCATGATGGTACATCACCCCTCCCCGCTTACACCACACTTGCACCAGCCTTCTCCCCAAACGTTTCGAGGAATGAAAAAGAAGGGCCTGAGATCAAGAGTGACTCCTTGGAGCACTGTCTACGGATCGACCTAAGGAGGGAGGGGCCTAGGACCAAGAGTGGCTCCTTGGAACACTTTCTACGCATCGACCTAAGAGGGGGAGGGGCCTAAGACCAAGAGTGGCTCCTTGGAACACTTTCTACGCATCGACCTAACAGGGGGAGGGGCCTAAGACCAAGAGTGGCTCCTTGGAACACTTTCTACGCATCGACCTAACAGGGGGAGGGGCCTAAGACCAAGAGTGGCTCCTTGGAACACTTTCTACGCATCGACCTAACAGGGGTAAGGGGGGGGAGAGGCCACCGACAAAGAAGGGCACAGGAAAAAGCCCTTACTTAAATAACTCACCTTCACTTGATGAGCTATCAGAATCATATGCTGTGGTGGCCGACCTCTTCTTTGGCTGCCAACTAAACACCTGGTTCCTCCTCCCTACACTCTGCAACGGGCGAGAACGCTCCGCCCCCAAGAAGTGGCCCATAAATGGGCAAGGTGGCTACATCACCCCTGCCGCCTCGGGGATCCCCACCGCCTCAAAGCGGGGGGCAAAATCAGAAGTGGCCCATAAATAGGCAAGGTGGCTACATCATCCCTGCCGCCTCGGGGATCCCCACCGCCTCAAAGCGGGGGGCAAAATCAGAAGTGGCCCATAAATGGGCAAGGTGGCTACATCACCCCTGCTGCCTCGGGGATCCCCACCGCCTCAAAGCGGGGGGCAAAATCAGAAGTGGCCCACTTGTGGGCAAGGTGGCCACATCACCCCTGCCGCCTCGGGGATCCCCTCCGCCTCAGAGCGGCGGGCAGAATCAGAAAAAGGCCCACTTGTGGGCAAGGTGGCTACATCACCCCTGCCGCCTCGGGGATCCCCACTGCCTCAGAGCGGGGGGCCGAATCAGAAAAAGGCCCACTTGTGGGCAAGGTGGCTACATCACCCCCTGCCGCCTCAGGGATCCCCTCCGCCTCGGAGCGGGGGGCAGAATCAGAAAAAGGCCCACAAGTGGGCAAGGTGGCTACATAACCCTATTGGGCGCCTTCGGCGCCCATTGGCTCCTTGGGCTCATACCTATGACAACTAACTGTCGGCCGGAGGCCCCTTGGGGGGGGGGGGGGTAGTTGGCGTCCTAGGACCCGCGGAGTCGCCCCCCCCGTGAGTTTCACGTTTTTCATGCATATTTGAAATCTCCATAAATTCTCCATAAATTTCTAAGCACTTTGAGTATACACACATAGGATGGAAAAAATATTTTGGGTCCCTGCCATACCCGCAAAAAAACTCAGCACACAAAGTGCAGAGGCTCGGTCTGGCCCGATACACTCCAGATCCACGAGCCCTGCATGGTCATTTTAGGTGATCACAATATCAAAAAATAAGTTTCGGAAACTTCCATTTTTGAGCTGCCCACCATGTGGAAAGCCCACCTAAAGGGCCCAGTGTTTGGGGGCTGGCTGCCGTGCTCCCAAATGGCCTGGATGAAGACCTGAGTCGCCCGTGGGCGGCAGGCTACCCGGGTCATCCAGACCACCCGTTCATCACGGGGGTGCATGACCGGAGAGATGCAGTGTCCCAGGGTCCGGATGGAGAAGATGACCTCCTTGGCACGGGAGAGGCGTGTTGCCCCCCACACGGTCCGAAGGACCATGGTCTCCAGCCCACGCAGCTCCTTGTCAAAGATTGGGGCGAGTGCCATCCCATGAAACGTCACCAGCGTGGAAGGTGGGGAGATGGAGCAGGTGTCGCAGTGCACTGGGCCGCGGCGCCAGGCGTTTGGTCAGCACCGGCCTCATCTGGTGTGACCGCCCCACAACGATGTCCAAGCCAAAGTGGCAGAAGGAATCCACCGTGGGGATTGGTTGGCCCCGGAGGAGGACCACTGCCCCCGATGGAATGCTGAGTTAATGCACATGAGCTTAGTGTGCAGTCAGTACAAAAACATAGAAAGAGATGTGGCTCGTCAGTGGCCTAAAAGACCATGGGTACCTTTCTGTCAAAAGAGAGACATACAAATGCCAGTGGACTGACCACTGTCAAGCACAAAAAGCAATAGAGTTCAGTGGTACGTCACCGCCCGTCGCTAAGCTTCCCCGATTGGATCCTCTGTTATCGAACAATTGCTCAGTTCACATACTGTAGGAAATCGAGACCCCCCTCCCCCCGGGGGGCAAAGCCCCGCGTGGATCGGTTCTCGAGGGTCCTGTGTTGGACTAAAAAACTGTAAAACTGGGAAGTCGTGGCACCAATCTGCACATAGGGCATCACAGGGTCCCACGTGTGGTAGGTGCAAGGAAGCATATGCCTTTGGAGTCCACACGGCTTGTGTGACTATCCATCGTCGTAAGCGAAAAAAGACTGTGTCGCGGCTGCAAGGCAACACATATGTTATATGGCGGCACCACTCTAGTGTGCCGTCGACATCCCACGGTGTTCTATTGACGATGCAGGGTACTGCGGAGTGTAGCGCGTGCAAAATAGTAGGTCCGGAATATCCTGACAGGCTAGCAAGCTATGCCCAGGATGTTATACTCAAGAAGCATGAAATCCATGAGTGCAAGAAGGGTTGAACATTCAACGCCGCCCCAGCGATGATGTTGGATATGTGTTGTGTGCCTGTCCCGTGGGTGATTATAGCGTGACTGTGTACTTCAGGTGCCACTGTGACGTGAGGCTTGAGGGCTGTGCGTAGACTAGTGGCGGATGTTGCCCATGCACATGTGTGGCAATGCCCATGGCTGTCATGGTCTGTGTCATGCATGTCCCTTTGCATACGTGCTGTTCTTTAGTCATGCATTCACGCAGTACCGGTAGGGACTAGAGGGGCTAGGGGTTGTAACCCTCCCGTGTCAGAAATTCGTGGGTCTGGTCCCATACCCATTGGCGGTAGAAACTGAACAGCATTGTGGGCCCTGTATCGGCAACGTGTGTGCATGCGACGTGGGACAACGCATCAGCCAGTGCTTGTACTCGATGCCGTAGGAGTGGCACCATCTCCCAATCTATGGTGCCTAGTGCTGCTGAGAGTGTGTGCTTGGTATATTTATGTTGTATGTATAGTGTGCGCGCCAAGTTGTGTATGCTGGTGATGGCCTGTTGCCGGGACCGGTTGCCAGAGCATGGGTCGCTTCTGTGCAGGGGGGAGCCGTTGTACGTAATGGTCATGGGAAGGAGGGCAAAATGGCCATCGATGCGAACAACTGTGCCTCCTTGTTGCCAAATGTGAAGATGTGAAGATGGGTTTCATCATGGTAACATGCCCTGTGATCCTTTCCTGTTTGTTTGCCCATCGCTCGAATGCCCTGCGAACATTCAGAGTTGATGACGAGACGATGCGGATGTGTGTGTGGATAGCTTTGCGTTCCCATGAGGAGTGTTGTGTGTTGCGAATCATGCTGTTAATGAGCCTGGAGATCGTGTGTCGCTGTGCTGCTGTGAGGCACGGTAAAGTGATGTTGACTGGTCGGCAGGTATGTTGAGATTGGATGCAATCCGTTGGATATCTTTGTTCAGCACGGCTGTTTGGGCGTAATCCCTGTTGGTGCGCGCAATGTGAGCCCGGTGTAGTGTCGTTTGTAATTGTTTTGTGTGCTGTGCCCCGGGTATCGGCTGTCCTGACGATGGAAGTGCCGGGGCGGCGTCATTTATGGAGTGTTTGTGTATGGTATGCCACCAGTCTCTTTCCCGGTAGCATGCCAATTCCGAGGAGTCAACTAGTTCGACGGGGACTAGTGTCCGGTCAAGTTCCGTAGTCTTCTTCAAGAGTGCGTGAAATGTGGAGTCTTCGGAGCCTGCGTATGTTGTGGTGGTGTGTTTACGCAAACGCTGTGCGGTGGCAAGTGTGGTCTTCCCTGCATATGCCACCACGAGGAAGCTGTGTAGTGCAACATAGATGAGGATGGTTGCCGGTGTCACGGATGTGTGCCAGTGGTGTGCGCGTGATATGGCCCTGACCATGCGGATGACTGGGTGTGTTTCGTATGGGAGGTATGTTGCTCGTGCTTGCAGGAGTGTAGCCACTGCGCCCAGATTCTTAGCATCCAAAGCATTGCGCATGGCCCGTGTGTATGCTTTATACAAGAATGGTCTATGTAGGTGTGGTTGCCACATGGAAGACGCACTGTGATGGTGGTGTAAGAAGTAGCAGTGGATTCACAACCGCTCTGTGTCCGTCAGTGTTTGCACTCTAATGTCGGACACGTACAAAAACCATGTGTGCTTTTGGAATGTCGCCCTGCCAACGGGTGGTGCTAGTGGTGGTGAAAGTGATGTGTTACATAAGACCTAGCGTTGGGACGTGATTGATGACTGATAGGTGGTGGATGTGTCTGGTTCACACAGCAGGATGTGAGAAGCCTGCGTCAGGGGGTCATTGCACTGTGACCACGGGTGGGTTGGTGTGTGGTATGTTTCACATGCGAGAGCCTGCGAGGCTGTCCAGACATTGATTGCTTGCAAGATAGTGCAGAGATACCATATGACGTGTGTGGGCGGTGTCAAGTGTGCCTGTGGGCGTGTGTATTAGCGCACTGATTGATACAGTGGGGTCCGGGCAAGGGAGTGATGTTGTGCAAACGTTGCTGTGTGGGAGGGTATGTGAGGACAGGGAGTGTGGGGTGCAGTTGTTGAGCCGAGAATGCAAAAACCTTCAGTTGGCAAGGCTCCAGATGGCACTAGCTACGGATGAAAGACACCGGTCCTCATGGCAGGTCGAGCGGGACGTAGTCGTGTGTTGTGTGGAAGGGGTGCGCGCGTGTGGCCTCACATATCTGTTCAGCTAAAGCTCATCACTGTTGCACAAGGAACATGGCATAGACAATATCACTTAAGGCCGGTTCGTCCTCTGGCCGTTTAAAGCTGCTGACCCTGATGAAGAGGTGGCGTTCTTAGGCATGTGAGCGGAGAAAATTAGCGGTGGGACTCGAGCCCCTCGAAGCAGTGAACGGAGGCCTGAGTGCAGCGAGCAACGTGTCGTGATTGCAGCAGATAGAGTGTCCAGGGTTGTTTGCATTTCTTCGGTGCCGTGTACCGTGATCCATTGTTTTAGCCGTGTCATTTGACTTTCCGTCTATTCAGCCAGTAGTGCATCCAATAGGTCTATGTGCCATGCTGGTGGTGCCTTATCCAGCGGCAAAGGATCCATCTCTATCCACCATCGAAGAGTTGCGCTACCAATGGACGGACGTTTCTTGTGTGGGGTCGTGGGTGGGTCCTCCCGTTCTGCCACAATTGCTTCCTGGTGCGCTGTGTCGGTGACATATCTTCGTCGTCATCTGGACTGAGGAGCTCGGGGCTGGACTCGACATTGCCCCCCCCCCGCCCTCCCCACCCCAATCCCCCTGGGTCCAAGAGAAGGACTTGTCCATATGGACATCTTGCCCTGTGTCCAGCAGCCAGGCTTCCGTCGTGAGGGTGGTGCACTGGAGTGCCACGGCCCCCAGGGCCATCGCCTGGGTGTTGTCCGCGTACCCCGATGCGCCCAAGGCTGCTCCCAACCCTTGGTCCCCCAGGGCCGTAGGCTGCCTGGGATGTAGCGCTCGGGGTCTGCCTCTGCCACTGCCGGCGTTGCGGCACATACCTGCCACCTTCAGGAGTCAGAGCTCACCGAATTAAACCGGACTTGGGGTTCGGCGGACTTATCGGCTCGACGGACTTTCCGTCACCCCCCCTTGTACTAATACCTCCATACACTAATAATCCCCCCCCCCGGTATACTAATAACAAGACTCCTGCGGTGGCCATAGACCGCTTTTTGTGTGTTCCGCCTTGTGTGTCCACCACCTTGTGTGTGCACCGCGATCCATGTGTACCGCCTTGCCTGTGGCCCCTTCAATAACATGACTGTTGTCGTGGCCACAGACCGGCTTTTGTGTGTTCTACCTTGTGTATGCACCGCGTTCCGTGTGTAGCGCCTTGCCGGTGGCCCCTTCAATAACAAGACTCCTGCGGTGGCCACAGACTGCCTTTTGTGTGTTCCGCCTTGTGTGTCCACCGCCTTATGTGTGTACCGCCTTGCCTGTGGCCACTTCAATAACATGACTCCTGCGGTGGCCACAGACCGCCTTTTGTGTGTTCCGCCTTGTGTGTGCACCGTGTTCCGTGTGCACCGCCTTGCCCATGGCCCCTTCAATAACATTACTCTTGCGGTGGCCACAGACCGCCTTTTGTGTGTGCACCGCCTTGTGTGTGCACCGCCTTATGTGTGTACCGCCTTGCCGGTGGCCCCTTAAATGACACGACTCCTGCGGTGGCCACAGACCGCCTTTTGTGTGTACCGCCTTGTGTGTGCACCGCGTTCCATGTGTACCGCCTTGCCCGTGGCCCCTTCAATAACATGACTCTTGCGGTGGCCACACACCGCCTTTTGTGTATTCCGCCTTGTGTGTGCACCGCCTTGTGTGTACCGCCTTGCTTGTGGCTCCTGAAATAACATGACTCCTGCGGTGGCCACAGACTGCCTTTTGTGTGGTCCGCCTTGTGTGTGCACCGCCATCTGTGTCTACCACCTTCCTTGCCTGTGGCCCCTTAAATTACATGACTCGAGCGGTGGGGGGGTATGGCAAAAGGGGGGGGGGTGACGGATTAAACAGGACTTTCAGCCGGCCGATCGGCCGGCCGAAGGTCCGCCGAGCCGATAAAACCGCCGAGCCGATAGGTCCGCCGAACCCAAGTCTGGTTAAATCCGGCGGGCCAGGAGTCAGTCTCAACTTCTAGATCGTTGTGAGAACATTCACCGGGATCAGGAGGAGTGGGCTGCCCTAGACCCTCCCATTCGGACACACCCCTCTCTACAAGTGATTGGGATCAACAGAACCAGACATGGCAGTGGGCACCGATTGTACCACCAAAACAGGTATCCACCCACCTCGGCACCCGCCTGACTTGAAAATAATGCTTGTATTCACACCGGGCATTTTTTGGTGCAGAGGGGGGTGCTATGAAAGCTGAAACCATTTGTACTTCCGAGTGTGCGCACTGGTTTGACATTTCATGAGGAAATGGGCTACGTTGCTTGTCCACAATCAGTTCTGCAGAGAAGATCTATTAGCTGAGAGTGAGACGGCCGTCCCTCTGCCCACAGGTGCTGCGTCTGCCCCTTGGCATCCCTCCGACGCCGGCGTCAGCATGCTTCACACAAAGTCTTCCCTAAGACAGTGAAGTTTGGAGGGTTCTCACCACCACTGATATGGAAAATTTGGCACAGGGCTATGGGGGGGCGCTCACCAACTTTGTATTTTTTCTAAAGTGTCACTGCCTGTCAGGGATCCTCATACCACCAGGCCGATCTGGCCCTCTTCTTAGCCACGCCCCGTACCACCTGCAGCACTACAACAGCAGATTCACACGATTGCCAACAAACAGACGAGCACAACGCCAAGTCCGGAAGGCCGGAGCAGATTCACACACACCTGGGAACTCTGTGCCTCCCAACATGGACGACAGAGAAGAGCAGAGTGGCAACGAGGAGTTGTGTGGGGACTGAGATAGAGGAGGCAGGTGCGACTGGCGGGACTCCGGCAACGCAGCACTCAGTAAGCGGCTCAATCCTGAATACTGTCCTGATCCGGTGGCCGACAGGCTCAGCTGCGGTGGCTGGGGCACTTTGAGGTATGAGGGCGGTGAGGGAAGGCTCTGTGGGGACTGTGGTTCAGGGGCCCGTTTGCCGGACATCAGTCTGGAATCCCTGGGGGCATTGCAAAAGGGGCAGAGTTAGGGCCATGATGAACGGTGCAACCCCTGGACGGGACCCTGGCCTTGTCTCAGAGGCGCACATGATCACATGTGACACTTCCTCGTACAGCGCATTGATCATTTCCATCGAAAAATTGGTTCCACATACAGTCCCCGCACTTATGCACGCAGACAACGCACACACGCAGCGCACGCAGGCAGGCAGGCAGGCACGCATGCACGCACACACGCATGCAGGCCCGCAGGCACATAGGCGCCGTCCTACCTGGAACAAGGAGGTGCAGCGCGACTCAGCTGATACACAGAAGCATTACTAGGTCTAAGAGTGCACTCCAGTGTTCCAGTGTTCCAGTGTTTGATCAAGCAGTTGCTTTGGAGAAGCAGTCGGGGCGATGGTTGTTGGTTACAGTCCTGCCTCGATGGCAGTCTGCAGGGATGAACAGCGGGGTTGGAGAGACGGGTTGGGAAGCCAGCAGCAAATCTGGGGCAAGAGATGGCGGATGGAAGAGGGGGTGCTTCGCGATATTGGGGGGGAGGGGGGGGGGGTGTTAAATTGACCTTCCCCGGATTTTGGCTGACCCACCCAGCCACCCATTGCTCCATCTACACCCACCCACCAACCCACCCAGAAACCCACGGCGGGGAGCTAATTAATGGCAAGTTTGGATTAGATGAAAGACAAACAGAATCTAACACAATTGCAGAAAAATTTGCAACCAGGGGGGGGGGGGGCACAGAGCTTGGTCCACCGCCAACCTTGCCTATGGACAAAAAGACACCTGGAAAGAATGCAGGCCCTTGAGCGAGGAGGGATGCCACGCCACACAGGACGAGCGCTAGACCCCTATATCCCAAATTGATCAAGGTGAGCAAGTGCACTGATTCAAAAAATGTCAAGCAAGGTAAGTCTGCACGATGTGGCAACACCCCAACCAGCTCACTCACCCAACAGACCTGGCATCCCCTCTGCCGGGGAGGGGGGGGGGGGCGTTACCTGCACTCTTCTCAAAATCAGGGGAAAATCAGACAAATCCGGCCACCCACCCAGCCAGCCCCCGCCCTCAGTATCAACTAGCCACTAGTATCGACGAGCAATCACTTGGTGGTGGCGCCTCCGCCTCTTCAAGCAACACGCTGAAAGTCGACGCTATGTGACTCTGCAAGAAGTACTCCACAAACACAAGAAAATGGATAGGAAAACCTTGGCTTCGGCGTGATATTCCCCGATTCTGCTAACTCCACTTCAACACTAGGGCAGTCTTGGTGTGGCAGTGGGACACCAGCCTGATCACCAGGGCTTGCCTCGACGCTTGAAGGTTCGCCAGCAACAGACAGATCAGTACTGTCATTATTTGGCAGTATGTCGATGGATTGGACCGACATGGACCTGCATACAAACGCCATGATGGTGCCACAGCTGAGTCTATGGCTGAAGGTGGTTTGCAGGGCACAATGCTGCGACTGTGGCTCCAAGGCCACATACGGTCCTGCGATCTCAGCACCATGCAGCGCGCTCGAGTGCACTCCTTACAGTGACACCCCTCCCACACATTTCGGCCCCGCAGAAGGGTGTGTGTGCCATAAAGGCTGAGTGAATATGCCAGAGGGCGGAGGGGGGGGGATACTGAGCAGTAACACTGCACCAATGGTAGGGCCAGGCAATGTTGACCCCTTCCACCCCAAAAGGCACTCACCCAGGCTTTTGAAAGAATACTCATACATCTATTCTTCTCTGGCAGCACCAGCCTCAGCCCCACATTGGGGTCACTGCACCACACGCCGCACACCAGGACAATGTATTGTCTGGCAGTTGTTTCCTCTTCATTGTGGATTGTGAACGTGTCCTCTTTAATCGACCCAAGGCCAACCACCGAAAAAAATTGCCTGCACAGTTGCCCGCCGCTTACATCCCCAAATGGCGCCCCGCCCCCCCCCCAAAGGCCCTTTATTGCACTGGGGCCAGGGCTACTATTATAAACATGCAGTTTGCACTTTGATGCTATTGCCATGGCCAATAATAGTACAAAATATAAAGGCTAAGACGCAGCTACTGTTTGAAGTGTAATGGAACTAGGGTCTGAATTGACGCACAGTGGTCGGCTTAGGCCAACCAACTTTTGCCACTGTACTTCAAACAAACCCAAAATGGCGCTTTTCAGGGCCAATAAGCCCCACTGAGAGGGCCTAGTTGGTGTTGCATGTCTCCCTATGGGTATATATGTATTCCCATTGTCACCAAATGATCACCCAAGGGTCCCTGGGGGTTATCGGAGGTCGCCCAGGAATGGCGATTTTTCACCCATGCTGGACTGAAAAACAGCTAAGGCGCCACCGGTGGGGCCCCATTGGGGGACCGATCTGGGAAACCTCAAGATAGCACCTGGGACCCCCATCATTGGTTAGAGGGTCCATATAGAAGAAAAAAGTGGAATGGGACCCAGGGTCCCAACTGACGCACAGTTGTCGCTGTAGGCCGACCAACTTTTGCCCACCACAGTGCAACAAGCCCCAAACGGCGCTTTTGGGGGCCAATAAGCCCCACTAAGAGGGCCTAGTTGGTGCTATATGGCTCCCCATGCGATTATACGCACTCCTATCATCACCAAATGATCACCCAACAACAGCCCAGGTGTCCCTGGGGACTGTCAAGGGTGGCCCGAAAGAAAACAATTTTCAGCCACCACAGGTAGCCCAATTTTAGTGGAAACAGGCATTTCGCGTCTTTCACACGGGTCATGACCGGCCCTGGGCAAGGCTCGAGACTGCAAAAAAAAAGTCCTTTGGTATCCTAGTATGCATATACTGTCACAACATCCCCAGTTGCACCCCTCAGAGTGGGTACCACGGAATCACTAAAGTCTCCAAAAACACCGAAGAAGCAAAAATGGCTGAAAACAGCATAAAGTGCATTAGCGCTCGTCCGAGACCGACCACACAGGCCCAACGGAATCAGGACCTAGAAACACTTTTCCGGCTTAAAATCGAAAAACACCAAAAGATTCGTGATTTTCGACCCCCCCAAAAAAACGGAGGGTCACACTTTTTGACATTCTTTGAGCCCCCCCCTACCCCGCCCCCTCAAAAAAGTGGGTTTCAAGTGGGGGGGGGGGGGGCGTCTAGGGGGTCCTTCCCAAAAACTCATTGGGAGATGCATTTATGGGACAAAATAATGATTTTGCCGTGTGTTAAACCAACAATTTAATCCCGTAGGGTAGAATACGCGAATAGGCCCAAAAGGGGGGGGGGGGGGGGGATGGTGTTTTCCATTTATGCGGGCCGGTGTGGTTTTGATCTAACAACCTCTGCGACGTGATTTTCAGGCGACGCATGCCAAACTGAAAATGGCTCAGTCCACACTGGCAATTCGGACCCAATACCCCCGTTATTGATTAGAGGATCCATGTACAAGAGAAAAGTTGTCCAAGACCTGGGTCCACATTGACGCATAGCAGGCACGAGATGCAAAGAAGCTTTACCCCCCCCCCCCTTCAAACCTCCAAAAAGTGGCACCCGGGTACAGGGGGGCTAGAGGGGTCAAATTCGAAAATCTTCGAAAAACATTGGGGAACATGGGGGGGGGGGCGACTCCTCGGTTCTGGACGCCAACTAACCCCCCCCCCCAACAAACCGTTGGCTAGAGGCCCGCTTGGGGGGCTTGGGAAGGGGGCTTGGGAGGGGGGGGGGGGGGTTGGTTCTTGGGAGGGGCGATGGGGGGGGATCTAGGGGGATGGATGGAAGGATGGATGGATGGTGCGAGAATTCGGGGGGGCAACTCCCTGGGACACGGGCCAAAAGCTCCAATCTCTCGTAGTCACTGCCAACAACACTGTTTGAATTCGGGCTTAGCCGACCCACGGAATTGGGGCGCTTGCACGACAGAGCTCATGACCCGTCAGCTTCTGGTGGGCAACTTTGGGCAGCCCAGGCCCCCCCGGACTGCTGTAGAATGTCAAGGCGTTCGAATCACCAAGCCCCTTGGGTGCCGAGGGGCATACAGGAGGGATGAGGGGTGGGTGGGGGGAGAGAGGGAGGGAGGGATCTACTAACTAGGTGCCTCTCTTGCTTTGCAGCACCCCGGGCTACTCCCCCGGCTACTCCCCGAGGGGCAACTCAACTAGGGGCAACACACTATGGGTGCCGCAGAACAACAGGGCAACAAGGTGCAGAGAAGAGGGGAGGGGGTGGTGGAGGAGAGGAGGAGGCACGTACAGGCAACCCCTGCGCTCGGAATCCTGGCTGGGTCTGGGGGGGACTTTTGCCAGGCAAGGGGGGCGGTCGGGGGGGCTTTTGCCATGCAGGGGGGGGGGGGGGTGGGTTGGGGGGGGGGGGGCTAGATGGGGCATTTTGAGGGGTGCATGCCTCCAACGCCAAGTGTTGGTCCATCACAGGCTCCCCTTACCCTTGCCCTCCCTCTAACTATACCATCACCCTAAACGTAACCCTAACCTTTGTGGCGAGCTGGTTCGGCCATGCCAGCCATGTTCAGTGGCTGAACAAGATCCCCAAATTTGCTTTCGTCACATCATTGCTCGTCCTTTTGGACCCCAACAATAACTCTAATCCTAGCCTAGAGTTAGAGCTAGGGCTAGGGTTAGGGTTGGGGCCAGGGTCACCGAGCAGGTCGAACCAGCCTTGGTTTTATAACCCTCTTTAGTGTCCAGGGTGGACCTAACATAACAGGTTTGGCAAGCAGGCAGCAACCAAGCAGCAAGCACGTGCGAAATGGGGCAAAATCACAGCCCCGTCGTGGTGCTTCGGATTTGGCCAAATTTTTGGTGGATGCTACCTATGGATGTGGGGGACAACCACACAAAGTATGAGCGAGAAACTCAACGGTGGCGGCCGGGAACGGGGGTCGCAGGTGTCGGACCTCCATTTCAAAATCTGCAATTTAGGGCCAAAATCAGCCTTTTTTTTTTTGCCCAAAACCGCCCAAGAACCTGCTGAAAACGGCCAAATGAAGGGAAATAGTGGCCACTCTACACATGCGGCTAGACTTCCCCGTGCTGAAGGGCCCTCTAGGGCCTCTAACTCCACAATATGTCCATGAAACGCCCCCAAAAGGCCCCCAAAAGCCCCAAAATTTGTGCACATTGGCCGCCGACACCCCCAAACCAAAAACCGACCATATCTTGGGCTATGTGGCTCAAAACGCACCACCCACCCGCAACCACCCACTTTTGGTGGTTTCCACATTGCCCTAATCGACACCTAGACCCCCGTACCTAGGCCCAGTGGGCTGCGGCAAGCTGCAAGAGGTAGCCCAAAGAGGTGGGTGCCAAAATGGGTGAACAAGGTCCACTGGGTGCAAAAAAATTGACTTTTTTCAAAAATGATCCTGGACCACATGGAATGCCAAAACAAGTGTTTTTGGCGCGTTTTGAGCTCGTTGTGGCCCGTTTTGGCCCTCCTAAAATCCCAAAATGCCTTGAAAATGGGCTGTTTTGGGACAAAAAATGGGTCAAAATGGGCCAAAAATGTGTTTTTCAAAAATGATCCTAGACCATTTGGGGTGCGTGAACAAATGAAATGAGCCCTTTTTGGGCCCATTGCAAGCCATTTTGGCCCCTCCAAAGTCACAAAATGCCTTGAAAATGGGTTGTTTTGCGACCAAAAATTTGTCAAAAATGGATCAAAAATGTGTTTTTCCAAAGATACTTTTGGACTATTTGGGGTGCACAAACAAGTGGAATGAGCACCTTTTGAGCCCATGTTGAGCAATTTTGGCCCCTCTCAAAGGGCCTTGAAAATGGGCCAATGTGGGACCACAAATGGCTCAAAAACGGGTCAAAACCATGGTTTTCCAAAAATGAACCTAGTCCAGTTGTGGTGCCCAAACGGATGAATATGGCTCATTTTGAGGCCCTTTTGAATGACTCTCATCCACTTTCCAGTGCGTACCTCATTTGTCGTTGAAGTCTCCTAGACGATTTTCCTTCCCCCACCAGCTCGGTCACAATATTCAATCCTGGTTAGGGGTAGGGGTAGGTGTGGGTGTAGTGTTAAGACTACGCTGAGGGTTGGGGTGGGTGTTAGGGTCAGGGTTGGGTTTCAGGATAGCGTTGGGGTGCAAAGTGGACAAAATTATCCTTCGCACCATCGAAGGCGCCCGTGGACTCCTAAGGGCGGCACCCTTTGCAACTAACTGTTGGCCCGAGGCCCCCGAGGGGGAGGGGGGGCTGGCGTCCTGGGACCCGCGGAGCCGCACCCCGCCCCCAAGTTGGGGAATCATTTTGTCTCCCAAATTGATGATTTTACAAGGGGTTGGGTATCCAATATCATACATTGGGGTATGCTGTACAAATGACCCCCAAAAGTGGGGCATATGGCGCTCGTGCCTGCACCTCAACACACCCAGTGCGGGATGAGGGTCTGGAACGGGAGGGGGCGGTGAGATCTAATTAAGGTGAGGTAAGCGAAGGTGTATGTGGAACCTTTGGAACGGAAAGGGGGGGAGTGTTGTGCTAGTGGGGCAAAAGCAAATTGGACTTCCATACTTCCTGTGGAACACACATTCATGCCTCGTAGGGAAATCATCCATATGCAGATGGCTGCCCTTGAGCAACAGGTGGGCTGCTTGCTGTATCGTACATTGGGCCTTTTCTGATTCTGGTGCTCAGAGCAATTGTAGGCAGACATATTGACATGCCACTGTAGCCTTGTGTCAGCTGGAGTGTCCTGACAAGGGCCTTGGTGAGCAGACGAGCTTGCCAATCCAACCTCATATCACGTCGCTTTGGATAGGGGCTGAGGCTTTCCCTGCCAGCAGCAAGGTCCCCATTTGAGGTTTAGGAGGTACGAGCCCTGCAGCAGCATGCAGTGCAAACACATCTTCCGGGAGCCTGCACTCTAGCACCACTGAGCAACTACAGGTGAAGGTGTCTCAGATCGCACGCACCGGGACTGACCCCATGCAACACACAACACATACCTTTGCATTGGTGCAGCACCACTGCTCGAGACTTCCTGGGGCACAGACAGAGAGGCATTGTCCACGGCCCCAGGGGAGGGGTCGCCAGCAGTGCCACTGTGCGAAGCGTTCAGCCTTTCATCCCAGGCCCAAATGTAGTACGACAGGTTGTAGATGACCTTACACTGCTGGTGGTCAGAGAGGACACTGGTGGGCCTTTCAATTCTGCTTGCAATATCCACCACTTGGGAGGGAGTGTCGTCAGACAGTGGTGGTGTGGGTGGAGAGCTATGTGAGAGAGGCCACTGCGCCTGTGACGGGTTTTTGGGTGCAACCTTGGCCGAGGAATCGTCTTGTGCAGACCTGCAGACGCCGTTATCGAGCAGACCCCATGCACGTACACATGCGCGCACACTCGAACACACAGGCTCTCTTTCTCTTTCTCTCTCTCTCTCTCTGAACATTGTCTCGTTGTGCAGAGGAAATTCGGAGCTCACATTTGGCTGTGGAGCGGAGCCTCAAGGGCACTGGCGGCTGTAGGCAGTCGCCAGCCTGCCGAGTTCAGGTGCCACGTTGAAGCATTTGGCAAAACATAGCAAGAGTTGGGGCGCAGCTTAGGAGGTTGTAAAATGCGATCCAGAGCCCTTCCGGAAGCCAGAGGCCAGGGCCTGTGTGCAGCTTTCGAGAGTGCCCAGCAGCTGGGGTCCCAACGGTGCATTTGACAGGCAGGTGTGCAGCCAGCCACAAGGGGAAAGTCCGGCGCCTGATGGGGGTTCACAAGAGTGTGCACAGGCCTCCTCAGGAGGTCCAGGGGCTCCGAAGGGGGGCCCACAGGCAGGGTACAGATGACAACTGAGTCCCCATCACCTCAGTCCCCTTGATGCGCTGCGCTAATTCCAGGGCCTGGCAGCAGGTCGGAGCAACCCACTCCTCCCACAATCCCATGCTTCCTTTGCAAAAGAGCATCCTGGATGTCAATAGGCACTTTTCCCTCCCCAAAGACAAACAACCCCTGATATCAGGAGCGTGGAAAGTGGAGCTTCGGTGGAAATGCGACAACGGCATTTCCCGTCGATGTTCTGCCGGGGGGAGGGGGTGATAAGGATGCTGGTCTCAGGGGCGCATCGACTCTCAAGTATGAGACACGGGGGCTGATTCAACAATTTTGAGGGTCTTGGAAAAAAAGGGGGGCACTTTTTCAAAAAACAAAAAAAGGCACACAAAATTTGTGGCATTGAAAAAAAAGGGGGGGGTTTAGAGTTGAAAATTTTTCTGGGAAAATGGGGAAGGTCTAGACCAAGGGGCACAAGATTCCACCCCGAAGGGGTGGAGGGGGGGGGGGGGGGGGGCGCACTGCACACTACTGACAGTGAGGAGATGGAACAAGTCGATGTGTGCATCCCGGACCTCCTTGACATGCGAGCAATGTGCTCCTTCTTGCCGGCAGTGCCTCATTCCCACCCAAGGATTTGAATGATAGACACACACACACGCACTTCGTGATGGAAACAATGAACCAACGACCAATAACCTAGTGTGGACGATGATGCGAGGCACAGCAGGGGGAGAAGTCACGAGGCACAAAGTCTGTGGACACCTCGTCAGGCCAATCAGACATGTTTGAGGCTAGGCACCTTTCTGCAATGGAGTAGCATTGAAACTGTTCTGTTGTCCACGTCATTGAGGCGGTAGGACCAGGTACCCCCTGGGGCTAGTTGCGTGCTGGGGAGCATGTGTGCACTACGCAGACACATGTGCGTGACCATGATGCTTCGCCGAGGAGATGATGTGCACCAGATTGTGGGAATAGTTAATCAATGAACCCTATACTTGCGCGGCAAAAGAAACTCTGAGCGTGAACCTAATCCTTATGCAGGCAGTCTGTCACCCCAATGTTGGCACCTTGTCGCAGCCTAGGAGAGGAGAAGTATTTTTTGCTTGTGTGATGCAACAGTGCTCTCATGTTGTGACAGGTACATGCAATTTGTCCACATCTTTGAGCCAGGCGTAACCGCCTGCTCACACACACATAGAGACATGTTGACACCGTACATTATTCGGGAGGGTGGGGCGGTAGTGAAATGCTGCAGCGTTGGTGGCACAATGTGTCGGAAGTTGCCATTGTGCGTAACATGCTCAAGTCGTCACACCATGCCCCTGTGGTGCTGCTTGGTGACAGGGTCACAAGAAGCACCCACCTGCTGTAGGTAACCCCTCTCTAGCGCGCATTCTTTTGCAGCCACTCCATGCAGAATGTCACTGCACAACGGCGAAGCATGGGGAGGTGGTGAATGACAGTGTATAGGTATTGGACTGCCTTTTCGGAATCATGAGGGCCGGTGGACAACCCTCCAACCACTACCGAGTGTGCTGCTCTCACCAACCGCCTGTTGGTGTATCCCGACAAGATTGCCACGTGTAACCACACTGTGAGTGACAAGAGCTCCCCCGCCCACGTTCACCACCATGTGCGGGCATTACTCAGGACACCCAGGATAATGCCAGGGAGGTAAGCAGGGTGTGCCTTGGAGGGTGTGATGATGGGGGGGGGGTTTGAGTTGCCAAGTCGACGTAAGGGCACTTGGCTGAATGAAGACGGTTCCGTGTCCCTCCGCCCCTCTCACGAGGAGCCCAGAGCTTGACATGTGGACTGGTGGCAGGTGAATTTGCATGCGTCCTGTTGCTGTTGTTGGCAGTTGCACAGTACTGCCAGGTGCCATGAAGACTCCAAAATGGTCCCATGAAGACTCCAAAATGCGACACACTGTGTCCATGACGCGTGCCTCTGCATCATCCTGATATGACGAACCTATGAGAATGTTGTCGCGGAACTGACACAGCGCCACGACGCCCTTTTCATTTTCCCAGTATGGGAAGCCTTTGGGGGAATCCTTGCACTGCGCGCGCACTGCGCGCTACTTTTAGACTACGTTCCCCCCGAATAGCCCCTAGGCACGCCCCTTGGAAACACCCTTAGAATTAGGCGCCCCAAACTGGACTGGAGGGGACCTTGAGGGGGACCTTCCCGGTTCTTGTGGCAATGGTGAAGGACCAAGGGCCTTGGGGGGGAACTTGACTGTGTCTTGGGCGGCGGAGATGGAGAGCAGTCAGGTGGCGAGTCTAAACTTGGGATGGCAAAGGAGAAGGACTCCATCTTGCATTGCCGATTCACCACTCTCAACCCATCTTGGTACTATTCCAAGTGGAGGAGTCCGTCTTCAGCTGTCCCAACCACCGTGGCAGAGGTCGCAGGCCATTGAAGCGGGTGTAGAACACCCTGTCCCCAATACTGAGATCCATGGAGAAAGTGGGCTTGAGAAAAGAGGAGGGAAGTATGATGTCCTGTAGCAAGCACCCTCAAAGTGTATCACCATATCAATCAACCGAGAAAAAGAGTAGATGTGGTGGAAATGGGTAAAAAATGTGTGCAAAAAAGTAGAAATGGGTGAAACAGGGTAACATCCAAAAATGCCAGATCCCCAATGCATCAAAACCTAATACCAAACAACAATGATGCCCAAAGTACCAAAAAGTATGGGATTCTACTACGGCCACACGCCCAAATAGCCGCACTGCGCGCGCACTTCACTTAAGGCGCCCCCTTTGTCGGACATCACAAGATTACCGAGTGCACGAAACTTGTGGCGATTTTTGGACACCCCCCACAGGCTATGTAGGTCTGCTGCCTGAGCTGAAAAGGAACCGCCCATGGGAATATAGCCTGTCCTGTTCCACAGATCACCTGCTGCACGTATAAAGTTGTTATGCTGCATTTCAAACATTATGGTATGGTACACACAAACACACACACGTTGAGAACCAAGAACCGCGCAACAAGGACAAAGCAAGAAAAGCTGTTGGATAAAACTCCTCGGGAGCTGCAGAGCAGCCCTAGACGTCTTTCGGTCTCTCCAAGGGTGCACAAGGTATGGCAATCATAAAGCAGGTGCAGCCCTTCACCACACCTCGATACATCCATGGAGGAGTTTGTGATTGTTCATACCAAGCCATCTATCTACGTTGCAGTTTGTGCTGGGTGCTCCCACCTAGCCCCCCCCCCCCCCCACACACACACATTTGTTAGAACAGCGTGCCAGGCGGGCCAACAACCAGCAACAGCAGGGTTGTGCCGTGGCACCAAGCTGGCCCATAGCCTTCCAGGCGGAATTCCCGGGGGATGACCTTGTCGGTGAATTTGTCCCCGACCCACACCGCATTAGCTTGCAGCCAGTGTAAAACCTGTTTGCATGCATGCGTCAACCCGCGTGCACTGCAGGTAGTGAGCGGCCGCATATGCCGCGCGCATAGTGTTTTTGGTGTACCGGGTTGATGCTGCATACACACGACGCACCGCTTTATGCAGGACGCGCAAGGCAACCATCCTGGGTAGTGGCTCCGCAAGCTGTGCCCACGCCACGGCAGACAAAATTCGTGATGCCCATGTTTGCTGCCAGAGAAAGTGCCAGCCAGACTACCTGTGAAGATGCAGTCTAGCTAATTTTTCGGCGCCCTTCCAGGGCTCATCACGGACTTCCCGTGACATAGTGACCAGTTCTCAGTGAGGCAGGAGGGGTGTCCATTGGCCAGGCCTGCCCCCCAACCCACCGCAATGCTGACCCCCAGGGCCTGAACACAAGGAGAGAGGCCCCTTGGCACTGTGGTCCTATCTGAGCGGGGGAGAGAATTTCTAGGTCCTAGATGTCGGCCCGGGTTCCAAGCCCCGGCCCCCCCCCCCACACACACAGACACACATCAATGGGCATATGCAATTCCTAGGAGCGGAAAACATGGGGGCCGGTAAAAAAAGGGGGGTAAAAAATGGCAAATTGCCAAAAACACCAAATTTCACACCTTCCCACCTTCACACCCTCCCCTTCCCATGGCACACTAGTCCCATGTAAGAGTCTGCAAAATCGATGCACCCCTGGCTGGTCCCCTCATTGAGAGTTTGTAATGGGAGAAAGCCGCGCCAAATTGGCCCATTGGGGTCGCACAAACACATGTGTGTCCATGCATAACTGGGAGATCGGGAGCGTGCTGCAAGCACCAGCTCACACGTTTCAAGCACTGAATAACACAACACATAGATCTGAACATGCACTCGCGCACACATGCATACACACACGCATACAAACCCACAAAGTAAGACACACAAAGTGAGATGGCACAAAACAACGAGCGTGGATGGCATTAAGCAGCAGAGCCCTTCGGTAGATACAAAATGTTGAGAGACGTCAAAGCTCGGACAATCTCAGGGGAATTGGGGGGCTCCAGGCGCCGGCGGGCCACTATTCGAGCCCGCGGGCTGGGCCTAGGACGGCTTAGTCTTGTTACTTAAGCCCCCTCTGGGACTCGGCTGGTCAGGCGTCATGTGCTATGGCAGCTGAGGCACATGACCTGGTCCTGAGCTCGACTGAGCAGGGCGGGGCGGGGGAATGACTGGCGGAATATGGGCATTGGCACAGACCACAAAGAGGGGGTTTAGGGAATCAGCGACGAGGGTCCAGTTTGCGCAGATCCGACATGGGCTGCGACCAGGGCAAATCATGTTCCCATGAGCATGCTCACGGACCCTGATCAGAATCGGCACAAAGGCTCCAATCTTTGCCACAAGGTCAAGAAACTGCGGGTCACATCACACACACCAAAACAGGCAGGGCAAGCTCTTCATCAGGTTGGGGGCGGCGCTGAAGGATCCATGGGGCTTGTGGTGACAAATGTAAAACAACAAGCACCACAGAAAGAGAATCAGCATCAATATTCTGGCTGGGATGAGCAAGACACACAGCACACAGCACAGCTATTTCCCCGTTTCTCCCTGTTTTGGCCCAGGGTTCCGCCAGTTTCCCAAAAATACCTTCTCATGTCCCCCTGTTTCTCCCCTGGTATACTTCTCGGAATGGAATTATCTTGGCCTTGTACCGTGCACCACAATACATGTTGTGCACAGACACGACCCTGCCGGAGCTCTGCAGGCGCATGGTTGTGCCGGGCACGGAGTATGAGATGGATTAGTGAGGAACGAGGGTACAGAAAGCAGGATGGATGGTATCCCCGTCATGCCATCCGCATGCTGATGACCAGAGCTACATCCTGATTCTCTTGATATCTCTGCTCCTCTCCACAAAGGAGCCATCAACAAGCATGGTCCAGGGCGCACCTGTCCATCACATGTACCATTCCATGAACGCGGAAGTCTCGCCAGGGCTGCACAGATGCCGCCGCCTGCACCTCAGCAACTTGGCCCTTCGCATCTGCATCCGCGACATCGTCCGGCACCTCAGGCTGGTCGGCCTCTGCCTCATCTATCCATTGCTCAACAAAAGCATCTTTGGGCACCTAAACGACCGTAGGACACTGAGCGGTTCACAGGAAAGCAAACTTGGGCCCCGCTGCCCGGCACAACAAAATGTCTGTATCGCCGTGGCCCAAAACAGCGCCCATCTTTGTTGAAGGCTGGGACTTTCTCCAATTTCTTGGGAGGCCCAACTGGGACATATGCAAGTGGCGATGCTAAGTCAAACCTGACAGCAAAAACTACCCCCCAGAACGCCCTCTCAGAGCAACTTTAACATCGCCTCTGTTTGGCACCTCGAATTTACCCCTTTCTGAGATGGGTAGAAAATAAATGAAAAACCCACGGTCCATAATAGAATACACAAGCATATAATTGTCTCGAATGCACAAGGTGCCATTCACTTGTCAAGATGCCCACAATGATCTTTCAGTGTCTTCAAACATGAGGATAATAGTACAAAAAATACATTTCCAATTAGTTCCCAAGGATCAATGCACAAAATGTTGTGTCGGCTCCCATTTTTGCAGTAGAGGTGTAAAAACTGTGAAAAAAAGTAGCTCTCCAGTGGAGAATTTACTAGTTATTTCTAATCAAAACAAAACAGTGACACAGCGGCTGTCTTCATGTAGCAGGTATTGCACCTCCCTATGGAACCAAACCCCTGGGCAGTTATTGCAGGATTGTGATGTATCCCGTGTTTTATGACCGTCCATGGCAAGATACAATCATATGACCATTCCGAATAATTAAAGTCCTCCTAACCCCGGAGGGGGCAACTCCGCGGGTCCTAGGACGCCAACTAACCCTGCCCCCCCCCCCCCCTGGGGGCCTCCGGCCAACAGTTAGTTGCCAAAGGTGTCGCCCTCAGGCGTCCATGGGCGCCAAAGGTGTCCGATGCTCCATGAACACCAAAGGTGCCCTAAGGAAAATTTTGTCCACTTTGCACCCCAACACTATCCTTAAACCCAACCTTGACTCTAACGCCCACCCCCAGCCCTCAGCCTACTCCTAACCCTACACCTCACCCTACCCGTACCCCTCACCCTAGCCCTAACCCTAGCCCTAGCTCTCAGGGGGGGGGGGGGCGCTCCGGGAGGGTCGGTTGGGGGGGGATCCAGGTGGGGCGATTTGGGGTGTTGGGGGGGGGAGCGGGGGCACAGGCTCCGATTACCTCCCCTTGCCCTCCCTCTAACCATACCATCATCAAAAACTTAACTCTAACCTTTGGAGCCAGCCGCTTTGGCCATGCCAGCCATGTCTGAATCAGATCCCCCAAATTTCGTTCATGGCTGCTTTTGCCACATCATTGATCTCCATTTTGGACCCCAACACTCACTGTGGCCCTAGCCTAGGGTCAAGCCCCTCCTAGACCCCCCCCATCGCCCCTCCCTGAACCCCCCACCCCGCTCCAATGCCCCCCACCCCCCCCCCCCCCCACCCCCAAGGGGCCTCCGGTCAAGAGTTACTTGGGGGGGATAGTTGGCGTCCAGAACCGAGGGGTCGCCCCCCCCCCATTGAGGAGCCATATTGCAAGCCGTGACCGCATGATGGGGCCATTTTAATGGGTATAAACAGTCATTTTCTACTAGCTTTTTGCCCTTTTCATACTGAGAATTCAGGATGGAAGCTGTTACGCCAAGATGGTGTGACCAAAGTCTATGATAGGCACATTTTAGTGGTAAAAAATAGGTGAAAACCAGCCAGAGCCATTGAGGGTTAGGATTAGGGCATAAAGCTAATGCTTGTCCAACCTCAACACAACATAAATCGAGAACAAATAAATCATTCATGAGCGACTTCACAATGGGTCATCATGTAAAATACTCCTTTGATGTCGCCATGTAGAGTCCTCCTTTGATGAACACAATCTCTGACACTTGGATATTTCGTATTTCTTTGCAATGAACCGTCCCTCCACTTCCCCCCGTGCTCCCTGCTCAACCGGGGAGGATACTTCCCTATTGTCTATGGCACTACGGGACTTGGGTGGGGCTACTAGCCTCAAGGATGAGCGGGTGGGCCATACTTGGCCGGGTGGGCGCTATCATGTCCCCTAGCATGGCGGCAGTTCCACAACGCCGTCCAATATGTGAACACCGCCACTTCCACCGAAACTACGGGTGCGGCATGCAAGGCCCCCGTTGAGGCATACGCTGCCTCCCTACTCCCCCCCACTACCATGTGTGAACTTGTCCTCAATTTGAGGGCCCCCCGGTCCTCATCGAGCACCCTCTCGGAGCTCTACACGCTCTGCAAGTTGGAGTACCACCGCACCGTCCCCGGTGGCCCCTACTCCCGGCCGATTTGCACCGAGCGGCACTTCCAAGCCCGTTGGAAGGAGTTGATCGCCCCCGTAGAATTGGATACCCCCGTTGCCACGGTGTTGCCCAAGGCCACCAGGATCTCATGGCCCTTCGCCTCATGGGTCAAGTACATTCTCTCCCGGCGGGGCTTGGTGCGGTCAATCAATCGCTTCTTCCGGTTGGCGTTCATCGTAAAGAGGGATGTGTACCCCGTGGCCGGGGGCCATTGGACCCAACTCACCATCTCCTTGGCCAATTTTGACCGCTTGGCCCGCTCCCCCGCGGGCCTTTGGGTGTTGAGCATGGCCAATTGCGATTACAAGGCCATGGTCACCCTTAGGACGTTGTGGAAAAGCACTTGGGAGGTACTCCTCTCACCTAGTGCCTTTCACTCGTTCTAGTTTTGTTCCAGTTAGCCTCGGACACCGCTCGCTAGAAGCTAGGATAGACTAGACTAGAAAGAAATGAACCATCCCCAATGTCTCTTGTTTAGGTAATTCAAGTGATCATCGACACGGGCCTCGTCCGATGGGGGGCCTCCAAGCAGGAGGCAAAGGTGATCCTCTGGGGACGAAATGTGGACACGGAGGGTGATCGGGGTGTCCACATGCCCCCAAGTGGGCTCCATGTTCAATGAGGGAATATGGAACGCCCAAAGGAAGACTTGGGGTGGTAGTGCTATCCCATGGACCATGGAGGGTGATGAGGCCCACTACACGGTCTTCCTCCCTGGGACGCCTTCTTTGCAAGCCGCCGGTTGCAAGGTGTTCAACCAATTTTGAAAGTGCCGCGTGCCCGGGTCGTCTTGAGCACTTTGCACTTGACGATGGCCACGGGCGGCTTGTTGGGGGTGTTTGTTGACCGGGAGGCTAGGGGGGTCACTCCTTTGCTCCATCAAGACCTGCAAGTCCTCCTGTCGGAGAGGAGTGCAGGTTGGAGCGTTTATGGGTCAACTTCCCCGGATGGGGAAGAAACGGCCAATTTTTTAAGGCATGGCCGGATATTGCTAGGTGCCTTGGCTTTAGGCCGGGCTCGGCCAAGTACAAGGGCGTCGCGAACATGTGGGACCTGCTGCAGGCCCTCCATTGTACATATTAGGGTCCTAACCCGTTGAACTGTGCCGCAGTGGCGCACGATTTCCGCCGTCACTGCACCCTTGGTACACCATCATGGTATCTACTAAGCCTTGTGGTATCTACTAAGCCTTGGGTAGGATGTAGATGCCATGTTGCAGAACATTTGGCCATTTGGGTTGGCCATGTTTCATGGCGACATTTCGGAAAGCATCAACCGCTTTCGGAAACATGCGCATAACGAGCACAGCAATGGCGGCGGGGGGGGGGGCTTTCAGGGGGATGAGATGGATGAGGTGTCAGGGTGTAAATGGTTGGCCATCCTAAGAGAGGCCAGTGTGCAAGCACAATGTATGACTTGGCTTTTTGTGTATTTCTATGTGTCTTGGGTTGTGCACGGGGGGCCACGCTTGCAAGTTCCATGCTCGAGCACACATGCCACATGCAGGGTTCCCTTGGACAGACTCTTCATCATCATGGCCAATCCGAATGCCGAGCTCATCGAACAAATCATGGAGCAAGTACTTAGCCGTGCGTTCTAGCGTTGATCTAGGGAAGCGGTCTAGCGTTGATCTAGGCAGCGCAATCGGTCGCTAGAACGTCGCTAGAATGCCGCTAGAACAGTTGTTTGGAACGTCACTACACTTGGGGGTACGAACCTGACATCCCGGGCCGACGGGGACCATGAAAACAGACAAAAAGTTTCACTGTTGACCTGTGTGGCCAACAGTGAAACTCACATAAAAATTCAATTTCCCAAAACTGCACTGTGGGGGCCATATTTCATAATGTTTCACTGTCAACAGTGAAACAGCAACTGACATAGAAGCATTGAGGTGTGATGGACGGCATCCCTAGAACCCCCCCCCCCCCTCCATTCCATCTCATGCGAGGCTGTGGACCAAGTGCAGCCACGAACAACTTCCCTCTGTGACAAACAAGTGTATGTAAAGGAGCAACACAAAACACAGGTAGGACACTTGTGCACACAGTGTACCTGCAGAGTAGAAGCATATCCGTAATGAAACACACTGTCACTAGCAAATGACATCAGCAAGGGAGAGAGTTTCAGGGTTAACAGTGAAACAGAGTTTTATACTGCACTCCGAGGTGCAACGTGGAAACAATACAACACATATATGACCCTGTTGGTGAAACTGACATAGAAGATAAATAGTACATGGCTCCTGCAGTGAAGTACAGTGCAAATACACAGGGACAGTGTCATATGTCCGTGCAGTTCAAGACAGAGGCTGAAGGGCACTGTTTATGGTTCATAAATGATTGTTCCTGTCTGTTGAAAAACAAAAGCACATAGTGGACTTCCGGACCAAACTGTGTGCAGTAGGTCATCACAGAGCAGTGCAGTGACAGGAAAAAATCTAACACCGGTTTCAAGCATTTCGGGCACAAGTGTCATTATGGAAGTGTGTTTCACAGTTGACAGTGAAAGTACGGTGTGATAACCCAGCAAACCAGCACACAACACACCAGCAACAGTACAACCAGAAGCAGTTCTCAAAAAAGCACAACTGACAACTCCTCCCATTCAGCTTACTACTTTGCACTGCGGGTGCTCCGGGAAGCTTGCTGAAGCTGAGCCACACTGGGGATGGTCACGGCAGGGACTTTGGGTTTCCGCTTCAACCCGGGGGCTCCTCGTCCGCCGGATCCCACGCTGTTTGTGTCCTAAAGCTGCGCTGCAATTGCTTGCTACTGGCCCTTAACAATGCTGTGCAAATCCACGGTATCCTCTAGGTCCATCTGGGTGAGGGTGGTTTGCTCAGTCGGCCGCTTGGCACCTGCCTTGGCAAGGGGCTTGGCCTTCCCCTTCTTGTTCCTTGTTGCCTTCGCGGGAGCTGGCTTTGCATCGACACTAGGCAGGTCCGAGGACAGTTGGGGGCACATGAACCACACAATCGACAGCACGGGATGAGGTAGCTTCCGGGCAGACTGTTTCGCTGTCAACAGTGAAACCTCCTCGGAGAGTCTAGTTTTTTGGAATGCTGGTGCCAGGGAATAGGGTGTCAAGGAACTTCTGATGCTGGCTTCCTTGCCTGTGTTCATCATCCGCCTTCACACCATTCCCTTTGATTCCTCTTGCCTGTTGTATGTGTGTCCGTCCATGTACAGCACATTCAAAAAGGGCTAGCATGATATGATTCATGGTAGAGTTGGGCCATAAAGAATAGTGCACAATTAATTTCCGTCTTTATTGTGCATCCCTTGGCAGAAGGAACCACTACAAGTAAATGAGGAGCAGGAAGCATTATGTTGCAACACCAGTTTACACAACGTTAGTTTTAAGAACTGATAGTTGCCTTGTGTCTTGTGTTCAATAACATATTCAGCAAATTGAAAACAGCCAAAATAAGGTGAACCCAGTATCTTGCGTGATGGTGAAATACTAAAACTAATGCTCCAGTGACAACCAAAGGCAAATGGTCCTTTGAACCGAATCGTCTGCGGCACACTTTCACTGTTGACAGTGAAACCCCATTAGAATAGGTGCCTGGGGCATGCAATTTCGTACTGTTTGGGGTTGCTTTTCTCCCACTTCTGGCACCTCCTTGCTCCCCGCAGGCTGCTAAAAAATGGAGGCTCTTGCAAAATTGGTGTGCCCATGTCACATAATCCTTGTGTCATTTCTCGGCGGATCCTCTCTTTTGCAAAGCCAACCCGGTTGGCCAATGGTGGTTCCCGCAAGAGTACAAAACCACTTCCCCGCAACTCAAGCCGTTGTTCCTTGGTTAGTGTTGTCATAGCCCTTGCATTGGGGACCGTTTTTGCCACTATCATCGGCTTTGCGAGTACCAGCATGTGGCGGAAGAACTTGAACACAGCAGCTACGGAGCGCAGAAGCCATTGCTTGGACCCACGACTCGGCTAGTCCTGCTTCAGATCTGCAATACTTCGTCTTGTTTCAGAATTCAAACGCAACTCCAGAGCCACCTCCACAAAAGGCAAAGCTGGTCCTCCTCCCAGAGCGCATTCCACCAATGGGTCCCCGTCTTGGTATAGCTCACCCCGATCCACAACGTCATACAACCCCGAGCAAATGTCTCGTAGGCTGAATGGGGAGGCACTGTTGTCAGTCATTGTGCCCTCTGAGGCAGTACAGGTAGATTACATACAGACAGAACAAGCAGACAGCAACCACTGGTTTCACTGTTGACATTGAAACTCAATCGTGGACAGGTGTTAGTAGGCAGAATGGCAGAACTTGTGTACAGGGTGCAATATGCCACCTGCTACTAACAGGGAGTGGTGGCAGTTGGTTTCACTGTTGACAGTGAAAGTCTCAGTGCTTCGGTGCTGTGCAGGCCAACCACCTGAAAGGCAGGAGAACAAGACATGGAATGGTGGCACAATGGGGGAGTACAACTGCAATAACATCCTCCTCTGGCACCCCGTTGTCCCCCCACCACGGCAAAAGCACAAGGAAGCACAAGGGCACATAGCTGTAGGAACTTACCATGTGTACTTGATGACCAGAAGTAGTTTCACTGTTGACAGTGAAACTACGTGTGATAACCTGGCCTGGGTGGATGAGATGACAAAGTAAGTGAGTAAGAGGCCTCAAAGAGTTTCACTGTTAACAGTGAAAATGTTTCCCATACTGTGGTTTTAATGGATAAGCAGGAAAAACGAGTAAAAAGAAATATTTTTTTGAAAAAGGTTGTAAAAAACGGAACCGGAAATATCACCACACCGTCGTGTGGTCCAGTAGATAACCACCTCGTCTCGTCCCAGTGGGGGGCTAGGTTCGAATCCCGCTACGTCCCCAACCTAGCCACCAGGTGGCATATCGCACCACCACGTGGTCACCCACTAGGCACGGCAAGTGCCCCGTTGAGAAGGGTAACTCATCTAACACTACCAAACTGGTAGTTTTTTGACATGTTTGGTAGTATATTGGTGACCAAGTGGTGAAACACCAGATTCCTAGCCCGGTCAGTAAGACAGGTACTCCACCAGGACCTTGAGGTATCAGCACAATTGTTCAAATGCAAAGTAGTTTCACTGTTGACAGTGAAACTACCTTGCAGGACAGGTAGTTTCACTGTTGACAGTGAAACTACCTTGCACTGTTAACCTCACTTGGGTCCGTGCATACTCCACCACACCCAAATGAACCACCACAAGCACCAGGGGGGGGAGGGGTTGTAGACAAGTGGGAGGGGTTGGATACGGCCCAAAGTGGCATATAATGTGGCCTTTCAGCTCGAGTTTCACTGTTGACAGTGAAACCTTGGCCCGTTGGGGCCTAAAAATTCGATTTCAAAAAACATAGTGGTCAAAAACTATTGTCTTCAGAAAACTACTGAACTACTGGGGGTTTGTGGTCATTTTTTTGCACCAGTGAAACTACCTATCCCGGGTGCTGGCCGGCACCTTAGGATGTCAGGTTCGTACCCCCAAGCTACAACGGTGCCGCGCTTTTTCCTTAGCAACGGCAAACCGTCGACCTCCTGGCGCCACACCTCGAGCAACCCCAACCCAAGCCCCAGCCCGAGCCCTAGCCCCAAGCCAAGCTTCCTCCTCCTCCCTTGCTACCCCCTCACCCCCACACCGCCAAGAAATCCGCCGCGGCGTTGAAGCTGGGGGAGGTGGAGGTGGTGGTGGAGGGGGGCCAGGGAAAGGGAAAGGGAAGGGAACGCTGTGTGTCCCCGAACCAACTAGAGGACGTGGAGGGGCTGCAGCCCGAGCTCCTAAGGCTCTCCAGTTCGTTGGGGGCACAACGGGCAGCAAGGTCAAGGGCGGAGGGGAAGGTAGGGCAATGAGAGGCAAAGGAGGGGCAGTTGCGCACAGCGGGGAAGGAGGAGCGTGCAGACCGGGCAAGGGGCACTCTTGAGGAGGTGCAGAACAAGGCGCATGAGCAGAAGGCGAACGTGGAGCAGTTGGAGAGGGTAGTGCTGTGGTTGGAGGACTCGGTTGGTCAAGGTAGGAAGGTGAAGGAGGAAGGGAAGGAGGAAGTGGAGGAGGTGGTGGAAGGGAAAGTGAAGGAGGAGGTGGAGGCACAGGTGGTGGAGGAGAAGGTAGAGGTTTCGGGCACGGCGTGGCTGAGGTCTTTTGTGGGCAACTGAGCGGCGGGGGCCATCCTGGACATGCCCTGGGACCCCGCCGTCCCCGCAGGCCCCCACCCCCGGGCTTCGACCACCCCCTTCTCTTGCCCCCAAAGGTTCCATTTTCGACTCTCCGTTTTGTGGTGCATCGCGTGCATCACAGAATTGTGGGGCGGGGGAAGTGGGTGTAGGTGGAGAAGCGGGGCGGTCCACAAGGACAAACCCCTGCGCGTGGGGGTTGCGGGGAATGGCACTGGCAGCCGGCAATGTCGGGGGTGAAGAAGGGACCAGGCCCCCCCCCTTCCGACAAGGGGGTGAAGATGTTTGAAATGGGCCAATTCAACGTCTTCACCCCGGACGTCAAGAAGGGCGGGGGGCACAAAATTTCTGGTTTCTTTGCAGTTGTTGGCACGCCATGGGGCTGAGGGGCATGAAGGTAGCTGAGAGGCCACGGGTGTGGTCGCCGACGTGGTCGGAGATCATGGGGGTTGGGGGCTTCCACCCGTCGGCGGCCCACCGGGGGGCGTATGTTGGATTGGTGCACAGCATCGCCTCCCATTCCAAGCCGCAAACCCCAGCAAAGCTCGCAGCCGAAGGTGCCCCGCACCCGCACCCCCCGAAACCCCGTGATGCCTTCACCAAGGCCCTGGGGGCAATCCGCCCCACCCTCGACACGCAATGCACAGTATGCTGCGTGCGATCTAGGGTTGCTATAGCGAAGCGTTCTAGCGTTAATCAAGCAAAACGGTAGCAACCGCCGCTAGAACATCGCTAGATTGGCGCTACAACAGTTGCCTAGGTCGTCGCTACAACAGACCTGCCTCTTTTTTTCTCTTCTCACAGGTCATCAGCTTGCAGTCGTGCGGTGCGCACCCCCCGGGTTGTCGGTGGAGTGGCGCAATGGAGGGGGCCGCACGCACCTCGTGGGGGTCACCGAGCTGGGCCGCATGTTGGGGAATGAGCCCAACATGGCCCTCTCGGTGCTGCACGGGTTAGGTAGGTGGGAGGCGGGGAGGAGCGGGGGGGGGGGGGGATGGACGCGCTGCGCTAGAGTGGGACAAGGGTGGGGGAGGAGGGGGGCAGCAGCATAAGCAGCAGCAGTAGCAGCAGTAGGCAGAGCAGCAGCAGCAACAGCACCAGTACCAGCACCCGAGGGAAGACCCCACCAAGCCCCCCCCCCCCCTCCCCAAAGGCCCCCAAAAAGAAGCCCCGCCACTGCGAGAGTAGCGGGGAAGAAGGCGCCCCCCGAACCCCATCCCAAGCCCAAGGCCAAGCCCCAGACCAAGGCCAAGCCCCCCCCCAAACACCGTCCCCCCCCCTCGGCAAATCGGGGCTGTGACCCCTATGGGAATGTGACGGGTGTGCGGGCTCCCCCGGCACCCGGAAGGTGCGCCCCTCTTTCTCTCTCTTCCTTTTCTTCCCCTTCTTCCCCTTCTCCCCCCTCCTCCCCAGTGGACCCCTCTGACACCACCCACGAGTCCCCCGGGTCCAGCCCCTCATCCCCACCCCCCAACACCGTCTGTTGGCTAGCGGTCCCCCCATTACCCCCCTCCGCCCAACGCACATACCGGGAGTCTCCTCTTCCGCACTCGGAAGGAGGCGGAGGCCCACCTCCGGAGGGCCTTGGAGGAGGGCGGGGATGACGGGGACGACGGGGACGACGAGGGGAGCGGGGGTGACGACAAGGGGGAAGGAGGTGACAAGGGGGTGACAAGGGGGGCGAGGAGGGGGGTGAGGAGGGGGGTGACAAGAGGGGTGAGAAAGAAGGGGGCACGGGGGGTGAGAAGGGGGTTGCCGGGAGCAAGGATGAGCCCCGGCAACCCGCCACCACGCAAGAGGGGTAGCTTGTGTGTCGCGACTCGCGAAGGGGGGGGTGTGCGGTATGGGGCTAATGGGGGTAACCGGGCTAACCGGGCTAATCCACCACCAAGTGACCTGGCGCCGCCCCGCCAAGTGACCTTCCGAGTGAACTATGGGGTGCGGAGGCTAACCGGGCTAACCGGGGGGGGGGGGGGGCTGCGTGAGTCGGGTCGAGCTTCGTGACTCTGTGGTTGGCCACGGGTGGCCATGGTAGCCCCGGCAGCTTCTCTTTAAGCACTGGCGGAGCATCAACATATATCGTTCTAGCGTCGTTCTAGCGAAGCGTTTTGGCGACATTCTAGCGAGTTCTAGCAGCCCTCGCTAGATTGTCGCTAGGATGCCGATAGAAGGAAATTTTTCTACTCCGAATTCATTGGAACACGGTGAAATTGTGAAAAAACAAAGCATTGGCCCCCGAGTACGAATGGGGAGGGGTCCAGGTTAAACCCCTCAAAGTACACACCACTTACCCCCACGGGGGTGGGGGTAACCCCCGCTTTTCCATTCTAGCCTTTTAGTGCCATCTAGCCTGCAACGGAATTGGGTCTTCCGGTGTGTGGTAGGGCCGGCAATGTGATGATCGTCATTGTATTGCAAGATTCCGTGGTAGTAGCCGGGGGACTCGTGCATGGCCTCGTCAACACGGGCTCTCGGGTACTTATTTTGATCCTCAAATTGGCAGGTGTTAACCCCTTAGTCCCATCCAAGCAAGGAACCAGAGAGCAAGTGTTCGAATCCCACTCTTGACGGATCCTTGGATACTCGGACGGTGAAGTAATGTGCCAACCGCCGCTAGCTGACAATTCCGCAACTGCCACGAATAGAGTTGTAGAACTTAGCACTATGGTTGTTACCTCCAAAAGTGTCCTCTTCTGCGGGTACCGTATATGCGGACGACAAGCCATGCCCTTTGGATCTGCTCATTGTTGTTAGACACCCCGGATGTGCCTCGAGCAACCTATTCACCCAATCATCTTCTTCTCGCCCAATGCACACATTTTAAACCAAGCTTTGTTAGTTGAGAACGCTCATTATGGCATGCATACGTTGAAACTCGCATAAGCTCAAAGGGCTTTGCTTCCGGAGGCAGCGTAAATCTATCGCCTAGTGAATTTAACCAAACTGTTAAAATTACTCATGACGGTCAGTGCAAGCCTGTTACCCACAGTTTGTAGGACAAGCAATCCCACCATATGTCTTGTTTGGATGCCACCGAGCATGAACCCCAGACACTTCGACCCCCTTCCGCACGGTGGACGAAACGTCTTGTATCGAACAACATCGCAGCAAGTCCTTGGGAGAATAATAACATTCTTGGGGGCGGCGGTCCGCCAAGGAATTGAAGGGGGGCTTGCCCTTAGTGCATGGAATTCTGCATGCAAGTCAAAGTCATCGTGGCACCCTCCATCCAAGTGAGAGGAGGTGTGGGCCCATGTGAGAAACACCATGGCGGTACAACTTGGAAGAATAAAGGAAGCTTCGTTCAAGTGTTTCAATTTGCTCTCGATCACGAAGATGATGAGCACAGCACACCAAGGCGAGTGCGTACCCAAATCTCCTTATAGGCCCCACGTCACTCCTCCGTGGGGTTGCAGCACAATATAATTGCATTGTATTGTGAGCCCCATTGAGGATTACATAGACCATGTCAATAGCTGTATTCACCAACTCATAAGCACCAAACCACAGCACATTGTATATACTGTTTTAGGGCCCATGCACGAAATTGATCAATGACAAGGTCGCCACACTCGATAAGGCCAAGCTTGCGAAGCAGGTGTAGGCGTCTCAAGGATGTCACCCTCACAGAAGAGGTAGGTAGGTAGGTATCTTCGGGAGCTCGGGATGCCTCCTTTGACATTGCAGGAAGAAGGTCTTACCAAGGGGACGTCCTGTCCCTCCCACTGCCCTATGTCAGGTGCCTCTTGAGCCGCTCCCGCATGTGCTTGGGAAGGCATTGTCGCGGCCACCCGGTCCATGTGTCCCAGGTGGGAGGGTGTCCCCACATGTGTCCATGGGTAGGGCCACATGCCCCCTCCTTTGGGCGGCAGCTCTGGGGGGCTGCCCAGCCGTGTGGAGTATCTCTCACCACAAGGGGTGTTGCTCCCGCTTGTCTACGGTACGACCGCCTCACCCTTGTGGCTTGAGTTGCGGGGCCACTCTGCTTGGCAGGTGACCCCCTCCTAGACTGTGTACCGGCTCGCCTGTCACCGGTTGCTTCCATGGCTCCGGGTGACGTTTGCCATGGTCCCCGATGCAGCCTGGCCGGGCTCGGACCAGTGGCCTTGGAGTACCGCTCCTGCCACTGGCCCGGTGGGTCGGCTGGGTCGCCCCAGTGCGTCCGACCCATGGGGTATTGGTTCTTTCCTGTCCTTCGGCCGCCCTACGTGTGTGCAGTGTCTTGGGCCGCTGGGCTCCTGTTCACCGGTGTGCCCGCGCGGTTTGCTGTGGTGCGTCTGCGGTGTCCTGGGCCAGCTGGCTCCTGTTCACCGGTGTGTTCGCTCGGTGTGTTGTGTTGCATGTGCGGTGTCCTGGGCCACTGGGCTCCTGTTCACCGGTGTGCGTGCTGTGTGCGGTGCGCGTGTGCCATGGGTGGTTGTGTCCCTCTTCCTCCCCCCCTAATTTTCGTTTTTTTTTTACTTGTTTTTTTTTATTTTTTTTACTTTTTTTTTTTTTGGGGGGGGAAAAAAAAAAACAAAAAGGAGAAAAACAGGGGCGCGCGTACACTGCAGGCACAGGCACGGGCAGCTGGTGCGGCGGTGCAATAGCGTTGTGTCCTCTGGCGTGTGTCGTCGGTGCTGTGGCGGCGGTCGCGCCCCAGGGGTGCGGCTCGCGCGTCCTGATGTACACGGGTATGGGTCAGGGTGGGTTTGGTTAGGTGTCTCTTTGCTTCTGGTGCTGGCTGGTTAGGCGGCTGTGTGGGCTGTGGCTGTGGGCTGTGTCTACGTATTTCCCTCAGCGGGCCTGGTTAGGAGTCAAGGGTTGACGGTTTCGGGGTGTGGCTCGGTTTTGATTTGTGTTGGGGCTTCGGCTCGGTTAGGCTTGGGTCAGGGTGGGTTTGGTGAGGTGTCTCTTTGCTTCTGGAGCTGGCTGGTTAGGCGGCTGTGTGGGCTGTGGGTGTGGGCTGTGGTTTCGGTGTTCCCTCGGCGGGCTTGGTTAGGAGTCAAGGGTTAGCGGTTTTGGGGTGCGGCTTGGGTTTGATTTGTGCTTGGGTTCTGGCTCGGTTAGGCGGTTGCGCGGGGCCGGGCGTGTGGGTAGCGGCGTCCACGGGGTCGTGCGCCCGAGGCGAGTGCGGGGTGGTGCGTGCGGGCCGGCCGGTGGCCGGTGGCCTCACTGGGAGTCCCACACGGAGGGGTCGACGGGCGTGCGGGGGGCGTACGCAGCGTGCAGGTTGGGCAGCAGCGGGCGCACGCGCATGGCGTCGGCGTGCCCGATGAGGACCTCACTGAGGACCGAGGGGTTGGCGGCAAGCAGTATGCGATGCCCGGGAGGGGTGGCGGCGAGGAGCGGGAGGATGTCCGCGGCCCGCGACGTGGGGGCGAACACGACGTGGGCCGGGTGCGGCCCCGGGAGCGGTGCCGGGGGGAGCGGGACCACAGGACGGCGGTCTACTGTGAGGTGCCAAGTGGCGCGATGGTGGAGGAGCCGGACTAGGGCGATGTTGTGGCGCTGTGTGTGGGGCTGGGTGCTGGGCGGCGTGGGGACGTGCGGCGGGAGGGGGGGGGGGCGGGGCGGTGGCGTGGGAGGGGGCACGGCGGAGGAGTGACGCCAGCGACGTGTGTGTCGTGCTGAGGGTGGAGAGGAGCCCACGGTAGCGGGCCTGGGTTCGGCGCCTTTGGGCGTAGTGGTGCTCGTTGTCGTGTGTGTTGGCTTCCTTCGGCGTCCGGTTCGTTTGGTGACTTCTGGGCGGGGCCTGGCGTGGCGCCCCGTGGTGGTGGTTTGCTGGGTAACGGGGTTAGATGGCGGCGCCGCTGGCCGGGGGGTTAGGCGCGTCGTGTTGTGTGGCGCGCAGGGCTCCTGGGGTGCTGTGGGTGTCGCCGGTGTCGGTGCGCCGACGCTTGTGGGGTGGTGAGGGGTTGTGTGCGTGCGGGGCTGGGCTTTGGGTGATGTCCCACAGGCGGATGCCGTCTCGCTGCGTTTCCTGGAGGGTCTCCCGCAGGCACCTGAGGACATACGGGTGGTCCTGGGGCGCGGGGAGGTTGCGGGGGTGGACTCCCAGGGGGTGGAGCGCATCGGCCAGCATGGCTTCCCATGCGGCCTGCGGCATCCACCCCCCCGCCGGCCGGAGGCGGCAGTTCTCCACCGACCCCTTGCGGGGCCGATGGACCAGGCCCTCGAGGGAGGGCTCTCCCCGGGCCCACTTCCGCAGCTCCCAGAGCTGCGTGTGGGTCCAGCGCTGCCACCACTGTTCCTGGGCGGGCCTGCGGTCTTGGGCGGAGGAGTGGGAGGGGTGGGTGTGACGTGGTCGTGGGGACCGGCGGCGGTGGCGGGCCTGGGGGATTCCTCGTAGTCCTGTTCCACGGGGGTGCGTGGGGAGTGGGGGTGCACGCGGATGTGGACCCGCGGGTGTGCGCGTACGGTCTCCGCCTCGGGGTTGGGCGGGGATTCGCGGCGGCGGCGGTAGTGGGGCATGCGTTGCATGTGGGCTGTCATCGAGGGCCGGTAGGGGGGCGGGGACGCTGCTGGTGGACCCTGGCGTTGTTCTGGCTTGGTCGGGAGCGGTCCGTGGGCCTGGGGTGCGGGCTTTGAGAGGTGGCGGGACGAGGTGCGTCGCGCTTCGGCCGCGGCGCGCTCCGCCATGAAGGTGGTGGCGGTGGCGTCGGTGACGGTGGGGGGGCGCCGCGCTGGGCGCTGCTGCCTTCGGGCCTGGGACGGCTGGGGCCGGATGTCGTAGAGGACGTCCTCGGGGGGCCGGGCTCGCGCTGCCGTCGTGGCGCCGGGTTTGGGCTTGGGTTTGGGCTTGGCTGCGGGTTGACCCTTGGGTTTGGGTGGCCGTTTGGCGGCGGTCTTGGGCGTCGGCTGGGTCGTGGATGTGGGCTTCGTCGGGGCGTGGGCCTTGGCGGCGGCGGGGCTGCTCGCGGTGGGGGCGGGTTTGGAGGCCCCTTTGGGAGGTGTCCCCCGCGGCCTGGGGGGTGGAGTGCTGGATGAGGACGTGGTGGTGGTGGTGGATGAGGTGGTCGTGGTGGTGGAGGTTGTGGAGTCGGAGGCGGAGGAGAGGGCTGTGGGAGACGGCGGAGGGTCCTGGGCCTCGGGGGCGGGCGTATGATGCTGGGTCCTGTAAGTAGCGAGAACGAGGGTGCAGGTTCGGGCATCGGGCGTGTGCGCGCGTTTTCCCTGGTGATCCGTGCGTGCTGGTGCTGGCGTGGCGGCGTTGTCTCGGCTGCGCGGGCACGTGGGTTACCCGGGGGGTGGCCATATCTGCTCCAGGACGTGCGGGTGTGTTTGCTGGAGGTAGTCGAGGGTCTGGAAGAAGCATCGCTGGATGCCGGGCATGTCCTCCTCTGTGAGGTGGGGGTAGTTTTGGGTGGGGGTGTGGGGGCCCGGCCACAGCAGCGTCATGAGGCGGGCTGCCACCATGTACGGGCATAGTTGTAGGGTGGTGGGGCGTGGGGGGTTGGGTCCCCTGCGGTTTGGGGGGGCTTCCCTCTGCTGGGGGCGCAGCGTGACCACCCACACCCATCGGTCCGTGGGGATCCCCCAGGTCCGTTGGGTCCACTTGGCGAGGCAATACATCGCCCTACCAAGGCCCTGGTAGCCGCTGCGGATGGAGAGCAGCGTGTCCAGGGATTTGGGTTCCCACGTGCCCCAGATGTGGGGGTCGTCCGGGTCGTCCCCCCTGGCGTACGTGTCGGGGCCTGGGTTGTGTGGGGGGGGGGTGTAGTCGGCGGGGAGGAGGGAGTCGGTGCCGTGTACCACCCAGTGGTCTGTGGGTGCGTCGTAGGTGGTGGTGGAGAGGGTGTAGTGCAGATTGTACATGAGGGTCATGTACGTGGAGGGGGCTGGCTGCTGCTCGTCGGGGGTGGGGATGTCCCCCGGGACGTGGTGCCGGAAGTTGCTCAGGGAGGCCATCCGGGCTACCCATGTTTCCCGCTCCCACTTTTTGGTGCTGTCGGGGGTGGCGTCGGGTGGGGGGTGGGCCATGTCGGGCTCGTGGTAGCGGGTGCGGCCCTTGGTGCCCACCCGCCCCGGCACGGGGTGTCCGACCAGGTGTCGCCCCCAGTCGATGGGGGGCACCCAGATCCGGCTCCCCGTGGGGGGCGGGCTCTCGCCGTCTGGGGTGGCGCGTGGGGGGCGCTCGTGTCGGGCGACCTGGAGGAAGGCGTCGAAGAGGAAGTCTCTGACGCCTTCCCCCAGGGTGGCCGCCTGGACCAGGGTGGCCGCCCGGATGGGGGTGCTGGTGCCGGAGGTGCGGAGGTACAGCACGACGTCCTGTTCCCCGAGTCCCCGGAGGTGCTGCCGTACCGCTGCGGGGTTGTGTAGGGCGTAGGGTTCGGCCGGTGCGGCGACTGGTGGTGCGGGGTGTGATGGGGGGGGTGGTGTGGGTTGGGGGGGGGGGGGTCATCGTTGTCGCGCGTGGGGTCCGGTGATGGGGTCTCTTGTGGCGGTCGCGGGAGGGGGGATTCGCGGTGGCGTGTGTCGGCGGGGGTATCGACGTCGATTGGCTAGTGCTGGCTGCCGCGTGTTGTGTCCGTGGCCTGGTCTCGGGGGGGGGCGGGGGGGGGGTGGTGTGGGGGTGGCGCTGTTGGTGGTGGGGGGGGCGGGGGTGGGTGTTGTGCTGGCTGGGGGTCTGGGCGTCCCTGTGGGTCGTGTGGGTGTTGCGTGTGTGTGCCGTGCGGCCCTGGCGGTTCTTGACTGGTTGTGGTGCCGGGGTGTGGGTGGGAGGCGGCCGCATGAGCGTCCGGGTGGGGCTGTGGTCCGTATGTAATGGGTGGCTGCTGGTGGATGGTGCTCGCTGGTATGGGGTGTGGGTGGGGGGGCTGCTGGTGGTGCTGGGGTGGGGGGGGGCGGGGGCGGGTGTTGTGCCGGCTGGGGGTCCGGGCGTCCCTGTGGGTCGTGTGGGTGTTGCGTGTGTGCGCCGTGTGGCCCTTGCGGTTCTTGACTGGTTGTGGTGCCGGGGTGCGGGTGGGAGGCGGCCGCATGAGCCCCCGGGTGGGGCTGTGGTCCGTATGTGATGGGTGGCTGCTGGTGGATGGTGCTCGCTGGTATGGGGTGTTGGTGGGGGGGCTTTTGGTGGTGGTGGGGCGCTCCTACTAGGCCCTGGTGTTGCTGGTGTGCGTGCGCGGCTCCTCGCGGGTCCATGGGGGTGTACCGTGGATGGTATGTCGTGGGCCCGTGTAGCGGGGGTGGCGGGTGGTGCTGGACCGCGTGGTGGTGGTGTGGAGGGTGTGCCGGTTGTGTGTGGTACCCCGGCGTTGGTGGGTGTGGTGGCAGGGGCTGGTGGTGGTGGAATACGTGATGGTGTGGTGCGGTGATGTGCGCTATGTGGGGTGGGTGGTTCGCGGGGCCTGGTTGTGCTGGGGCGTGGTGGGGATGTAGCTGGTGGGGGTCGCTGTAGCTTGGGGGCATTAGGGGGTAGGGGTTGGGAGGGACGGGGGCGTGGTGGTGGTGTTGGTGGTGCCATGTCCCCTGGCTCTGCGCGTATGGTGGTCCTGGCATGGTGTGGACGTGTGTGGGCGGTGGTGGCTGACTGGGCTGCAGGGTTTGGGTGCTGCGGTACGGTGGTGGTGGTGGGCGCTGGCGGTGGCGGTGTTGTTGGTGTGCCCCGGGGGTCTGGGCGTGGGGTGGTGCGGTGTGGCTGGACCCGGGCCTTGGCCGGGGCGCCGCGCCCTGCTGGTGGGCGCGTTGGCGGGCCCCCTGACCTGTCTTGGTCTTCTTGGCCTGGTGGGTGTCGGGGGCGGGTGAACTCCCCTGTCCCTGTGGGGGCGACGGGGAGCGGGCGTGCCAGCGGTGTGCCTCTTGGAGGCTCGTCTTGAGGCCTCTGACGTAGGTTTCCTGCTCCGTGAGGCCCATCCGCGTGGCGGTGGCCTCGTCGGGGGCGGCCAGGTGGGCGTCCCGAAAAGACGCCCAGCCCTCCGGGGGCGTCTGTTGTGCGGGGTGGGGGTGGTGTGCCGGGTAGAGGAGGGCGCTGAGGGGGTAAGGTGTTCCCTTCCGTCGGCCGAGGGCGTTTTTGAACCGGCGGCAAGTGATTCGGAGGTAGGCTGCTATCTCCTCTGTTGCCGTGTCGGCCCACGCTTCCGGCGTCAGGGCTGCTGCTTGGGGGGCCGGGAGTTGTGGGTCTGGGAGGTGTAGGTCTCGGTGGTGGAGGTATAGGGCGAGGAGGATGTGGCGGGCCGCCACGTTCAAGCCGCCTCCGCTGTGGCGTAGGGGTGGGCTGTGCGGGGGCAGGGGTGTGCTGCCCGTGGCCACGGCTATGGTCCATGCGTGGTCCGCCGCGTCCGCCACGTAGTACCCTCCCAGGTGGTCCCGGAGGGTGTCGGTGAGGAACCCGAAGAAGCTGGGGTGGCTGGCGGGGTGGGGTGCGGCTGGGGCCGCGGGCCGCTCGTGGTGGCGGGGGTTGAGGTCCCCGCAGTGGGGGCAGCGGGTGAGGCGGTGCGCGGCTCCCAGGCAGACCCAGTGGTCTGGGTTGCAGGGCAGGGCTGTCTGTGGTAGCCGCCGGCTAACGCAGAGGGGACATGCGGTGGCTGGTGGTTGGTGGTACCTGTGGACGGACGGCGGCGTGGGGGGATGGGGGCTGGTGGCGCGCGCATGCTGGTGGGAGTGTGTGCGGTGCCTGTGGTGTCCGTGTGTGCTGTGCCAGTGCTGTGCTCGGTGGATGGTGTGTAGACGTGGTGGGGGTTCCGTGTTGGTATGTCACGGGGTAGGTTCTCATGGTTGGTAGAACAGGAGTTTGAGGAGGTGGGCTTGGTCTGTTGGGGGCAGGGTTGCCGCATGCTGCAGGTATTTGTGGGTGCGGTATGTGAGCTGCTCCGCCGTCTTGGCAACGGCCGTCCGCTGCATGTGCGCCGCCGTGGCCTGGGGGTCCTCCGCGTGGGTGCGTAGCAAGGTGTAGACGGCAGTGGGGACGAGTCCCCTGCGGACTGCCTCGAGCACCTCCGTCTGCTTGAGGACGGTGGTGAGTTGCTGGGTCGCCGGGGACTGCGTCAGCCATCCGGCGTGCTGTGCGATGGTGTGGGTTGGGTTCCAGTCTGTGAGGGTGTCCAATCCTCTGTACAGGGGGCACGCCTTGAAGTGGTCCCATGTTTCTTCTTCCGCGTGGCTGCAGATGCATTTGGTGTGTCCTGCGGGGACGTGGATCGAGCGGCGCGTATACCATCGGTGGTATCGGGTGAGGAGGGGAAGTTGTTCGAGGGCGAGTTGGAGTCGGGGCTTTTGTAGGTGTGCTGGGAGGCTATCCGGGCGCAGGGCGGAGTAGTAGAGGGGGGTGTGGACGGAGTCTTCGAGGCGTCGGAGGAGTTCGGTGTTCGCTGGGTGGCCCAGTGTGGTGGCCAGTTGCTGGATGGGTGTGGGGTAGTGGTACTGCTTGTCTCGATCCGTGTACGGCGTGTCCTCGGGCATCCATTGGGGGGGCTGTGTGGCCGGGGGTATCGGGGGCAGGTGCTGCAGGTGGCTGTGGTGTGGGATGTCCAGTCGCACGCGTTCGAGCCCTGGGGTGTGGCTGGTGTTTTGGTGTTTGGCCTGCGTGTCTGCGCGTCCATTGCCGTATGCGTAGCGGTGTGACTCCTGCTTGATGATGTGTAGGGCGTCCTGGGGGTGCATGCCCTTGAAGGCCATCCATAGTCCCAACGCTTGTGTGGTGAGGCCGGATTCGAGTGCTTTGTGGAGGGGCAGGTCCGCAAGGCGCCTGGTGAGGTGGATGTCGACCGTGGCGTCCACGACTACCCAGATGTTGCGGGGCCGGATCGTCGTGGGTGGCGGTGTGGCGGTGACGGCGTCTGCCATGGTGCGCAGTTCGCCGTGGGAGGACGCCCCAAAGATGGTGGCCTTGGTGTGGTGTTCCACGTGGAGGCCGTCCGCGTGCCGGGTGATGCGCACAGAGGCGCAACCGACCGTGGGGGTGTGTTGCTGGGTGCCGGATGCGTCAGTGAAGTAGATGATGTCGGTGTCGCTGGGTATGGGTAGGCGGGCGATTGCTGTGGGGGGATAGACGTAGATGGGGTTCCCCTAGGCGGTTCTGGCGGTGATTTGCGTGGGTTGCAGTAGTGGCGCTGCATAGACGCCTATCCCCTGGGTGATGATGGCCTGGGCTCGTGGGGTGAGGCGGAGGAGGCCCCTGTCTAGGCGTCCCTGGGTGATATACGCGTACATCAGGTGGAAGAGGTATCCCGTGTTGGGGTGGAACTTCTGGCACGTGATGGTCTGTCGCCGCTCCTTGTCGTCTTTGTCGCCGCGGAGGGTGGGGCATTTGTGCTGTAGGGGGCGCATGGGTGCCTCCTGAGGTCCTGCGCGGTGTGGGTCGCAGCGGTCGTACTCCATGGCTACGCTGTCCGGGTCTGCCCGCTCGTTGGTGAACGTCCATGTCGCCGTGGGTGTTCGGGTCCAGGCTACGTGCGCCGGGTGGTCTGGGGGTACCGTGTGAAACCAGGGGGAGAGCCATGCCTGCTGGTCGGCGGTGGCGGCGGCGGTGGGGGTGCGGTAGTGGGTGGAGATGAGGTGCAGCAGGGGCCACGGAGTGTCGAGGGCTGCCGGGCCGCAGTGCCAGCACGTGCGTGGTATGCCCTGGTCACTGTGTCTGACTGGTGGTACATCGGTCTCCGGTGCATTGTGTTTGGGGATGGACCAGGGGGCATGGTGTCGCTGGACAGTGCGGGTAGCATGTTTGTGGCCGTTTGGTGCTAGTAGCAGGATGGTGGGTGGTGTCCAGCCTTCGGCTGACGGGGTGGGCTCCCCCTGCGTCGTGCCGCCGTCGTTGGGGGTCTCGTGCTCGCTTGGGCGGGGCCGGGGGTGCTGGCGCTGGAAGGCTGTGTACGCCGTGTCGATGTCCTTGGGCCCCGGCATGTCGCGCCCTGCCTTCGTAGCACATGCGCGGAGGTACGCTTGGAAGACGTGGCGTGCTGGCCATTGTGGGTCGGAAAGAAACGGGGCGTGGTGGGCGTCGCATTGGGCCATGATCTTCATCTGTGTTGGGGTGATATACACTATGGTGATGGTGGCCCCTACGAGGCGCAGGGTGTCCACCTCGCCTGCCGGGCGTCGGTGGATGTCGGTGTGTGTGGCCACGAGTGGCCCCTGTTGATCGCAGTGGTGGTTTGTCGGGATGGCGTGTGTGTGGTGCGGTAGGAGGAGTTGTAGCTGGGCCCAGATGCCAGTGACCACGGGGGTGGAGACGCCGTGTTGCGCCAGTATCCACCGGGGGCAGGTGTTGCGGGCCATTTGCGCTTCTTTTATGCGTATGGCTGCCGCCTCGCGAACTTCTGGTTGGTGGTTGTGTGTTACCCTGTGTAGGAGGTGTGCTGCGTGTTTGGCATAGGCCATGTCGACCAGGGCGCCCGTATTGTCTCCGTAGTAGCGCCAGTGGGCCATCATGGCCTCCTTGGGGAAAGACGTGGGCCAGCCTCCGTGTTGCGCCCATGCCTTCGTCACTTGCTGTCGAGCGTGGCGTAGTGCGTCTTGGGGGCGCCGGGTGCACCGACACTCACCACCGCCATGCGCCAGGCGGCACAAGCATGCAGCATGGAGCGTGACACCAACCACACGGGAGCACCACCAGACCTCACCCTCCAGCAACTCGTCCATGACATCTGGACCATGAAAGGGGAACTCGCCACCCTGCTACGCCCCAGCACACCGGAGGCACGAGACCGGGACGCCCACCTCCGTGCGCTCCTCACCACCCGCCGCCACCAACTCCAGGAATGGCACGCCCACCGCATAGCGGCCGCAGCCCAAGAACGCGAAAGATACGGCAGAAACGACACGCCGTACAAGTCCCTACGGTACGTCAGCCGCATCCTGGAGGACACGGGGCGCCGTACCATCCACGCGATACGCACCCCCGAAGGAGGCCTCACCAATGACCCCGACGCCGTCCTCCAGGCAGTCCTGGACAGCTTCCAGGCACAACACGGGGACGCCCTCCCCGAGCTCGACCCCCACACCAGAAACACCATCCGCGAGCATGTGCCCAGGGTCTTCAACCGGGAACAGCGGCGCGCCATCGAACACGACCCCTTCAGCATCTCAGAACTGCAACGCGCCCTAGACCGCCTGAAGAAGGGGGTCGTGCCCGGCGTCGACGGTTTGCCGGCCGAAGCGTACCAACGCCGCACCCTGCCCATCAAACGCCGCCTGGCAGCCCGCCTGTGGGACATCGTCACGGGCGCCACGCCCATCCCCCCTGAGTGGGCCAACCTGGTCCACCCCCTCTACAAAAAGGGGGACTGGGCGCAGCCGGGGAACTGGCGGCCCATAGTCTGCGCCACCACCGAGGTCAAGCTGGTGTGGACGCTCATCCTAGGCCGCATCGCGCCAGCGGTCTTCGCCCACGTGCCCGCCAGCATGTGGGGAGCCATGGCCGGCAGGTCCCCCCACGAGGCCATCTTCCTCCAGGACACCGCACTGGACATGAACCCCTACGAGATGATCATCGCCTCCCTCGATGTCCAAGGCGCGTTCCCCCACGCCCCACACCGGCTCCTCACGGAGGTATGGGATGCCATGGGCCTCCCATTCCTATCCTTCATGACCGGGTACATCCAGACCCGACTCTACGCCGTCATCACAGCCGCAGGCCTCACCCCCTGGACCGGCACAGACAGCGGGGTCCCCCAGGGAGGCGCCGAAGGCCCCTTCCTCTACCTCCTCGTCACCCTGCCACTGGCATTCCAGCTAGCACGGGTATACCCGGGGTACGCCCCATACCCGCTACGGTCCCCCCTCATCAACTTCGCGGACGACAACCTCCTAACTACGGCCACCCGCCACCGCGACCCTGAGAACGCAGGGCTACCAACGACCACCGACCAAGCGTCCGCCATTCTCCAACTCACCACAACCTACCTGGACGCCCACCAGCTCCTGGTGCACCCCCGCAAATCGGTCGGGCTGGCCGACGCCAAGACCCTCACCCCCCACATCCGGAAAGGCGAACCCCTACACCTGGAAGACACCACAGTCCACCTGGGAGTCACACAAGCCACGCGGCACCACCACATCACACTCCCAAGCAAGCTAGAAGAGCGCCTCGCCCGGCTACCCCAAATTGCCAGGGGGGACCTCCTGTCTACGCAGGGCCTGGCGTACTTCATGGAAGCAGTGCTCAACGCGGCCATCGGGTACCAAGCCCTGGCGGCACAGGATGGCGTGTAGGGCCCTGTTATACCTGTGCCAGGCGCCGTGGTCGTCCTCGGCCGGGAACTGCAGTGTGGGTGGGAGGGTGTCGTCTGGCAGGGTGGCCGCGGGTGGGGGTAGGTTGGGGATGATGAAGTCGATGTAGAGGGGCCGGTGGCCCGTGCCTGTGGGCGGGAGGTCCCCGTAGGCTGCTTCGTGGACGCGCACCGTGGTTGGGTCCCCGTAGCACGTGTCGATGCGGGATGGGTGGGTGCCGGCTTGGTGGGGGTAATGGGAGGGTGTGCCGGTGAGTCCTGCCGTGAGGTCGGTGAGGCCCAGTTGGTGCATGGCGTCCCGGACAGCTGTGTCGGTGGCTGTGGGTGGGCCGGTGCGGTCGTCGTCGGTGGGGGCGGCGTTTAGGTCGCCTATGATGATGGTGGGTGCCAGGAGGGAGAGTCGGCGGTACGCCAGGCTCAGGGTGTCCAGGAAGTCCTTGGTCTCCTCCCCGAACGGGATGTGTTTGAGTAGCACGTTTAGCTGCCATCCGGGCCACACGCACTCGTACGCCCCGAGGCGACCATCCACTCCGAGGTCGGGGTGGGCATGTACCGTGACCGACGTCTTGTGGTAGAGGGGTACCCCCCGTTCCAAGTGGGCGTGATATTTGTTCCCCTCCGGGTCCAGGATCGGTGCTGGTTCGGGTTGGTCCGCTCTGCGGAGGGCTTGCTCCAGGAACCCCAGGAGGTCTGCGCCTTGGGGGTGCGGCCCGGGCATGGCTTGCAGTGTGGCGGCCTTGGTGGGGTCGTAGGTGACCGCGGGCTCGTTGAGGATGTTGATGCGGGCGTGGGCTTCCGCAGGCGCCGGTTTCTGGGGACCGGTAGTTGGGGGGGCGGGCCGTGTCCGGCCCTGGCCCCGTCAGGCGTCGAGCAGGTCGATGACGCCCTGAGCTGCGGGTGCCCTGCGGTTCCGCTTCTGGGGCTGGGGTAGGGCCCATGCATTGTGGACTTCGCCCGTGTACTCGGTGCCGGTGAGGTGCTCCGTGTCGGGGGTGCACAGCTGCATGGGGACCATCTCACGACCGGCTCGGTCTCGCCAGAGTTCGATGGTGCGCCTCAGCTTCTTGTCGTTGGGGGTGGCCGGGTCCCACTTGACGTGGATCTTGAACCCCTGGTGGTCCCCGGTGACGAGGTACCGGTGCTTGACCTCCCCTGCGGCCCATATCCACTTGGAGGGGCCCGCGGCCGTGGGGTACTCGAAGGGCAGCTGCACCCGGGTGCCGATGGCGTATTCGGGATACAGGGCAGCGGCTTCCTCTTTGGTCCAGCTCTTCGGCTTGGCCCTTGGCTTTGGCGCGGGTTTGGCCTGTGTGGGGGCCTTGCGCTTCTGCGCACCCTGGCGGCGCCGGGCAGCGGGTTGTCCCCGTTGGGGAGGTGCGCCCTGGGGCTGCTGTACGGGTGCGTGGCCCGGTGCAAACACGGGGTGTTCGCGGGCGGCTGGGACGTCGGGCTTGGACGTGGGGACGGGGTCCTTCAGCTGGAACACTTGCTTGGTCATGAGGCCAAGCACTTCCTCGGCCTCCTGCAGGGCGTCGGGCGGGTCCGTGGGCCAGGTGAGGAGCCGGTGCCCGGTGCCTGCCCCGTGGCGGCGCATGTGGGCCGTGTAGCGGGTGGCGTGGCGTGTCCACGCTGGGGTGCGTTCCGGGGGGAGGGGGCCTTCTGGCGCCCCCTGCGCCTAGTAGAGGGCGTAGTGCAGCGCTTCCCAGGCTGCCTCTGGGGCGTGGGGGATGCGTGCGGCGAGTCGCAAGCGGTCTCCTCCGCGTGGTGGGGGCGGGACTTCGCCGTCGGGGGCGTGTGCCGTTGCCCGTCTGACCTTGCCGTGGTCGTCCCATTCCACCGTCCACCAGGTGTCCCGGTGTTTGAGGATGTGGACCTCCGTGGTGGTCGGGGGGGCGTCCATGGCGTCCCAGCTGACGAGCTGGATGGGGCGGACCGCAGGGTGGGTCTTCGGGGGTGCTCGCATGTTGAGGATTTGGTGGATGTCCTCGGCGGTGGGGCCCGTGTCGGGGGCGTCCTGCGCTGCTTGGGCTAGAGGTGGGGAGGGGCGGTCCTCCCAGAGGCGGGATGCGGACGCCGTGGCGTACATGGCTGCGATCAGGACATGTTCCGTCAGCCCTTCCACCATGAGGTGGTTTTCCCCCTCCAGGTCTCGGGGGATGGCGGCTTCCGCCTTTAGGGTGAGGAGTGCGATGGCGCGTTTGGGTCCAGGTGTGGCGTGCGTCGGCTCATCTGGCGGGCGTCCGTCGGATGGGGTGTAGGGGGGGCGCTTCTGGAAGGGGGATGGTCCCACCGCCAAGTGCTCGACAAGGTGCAGCGGTATGGCGTGGTGGCGGTCCGCTGCGGGCAGGAGGTAGGGGTGTGGGTCCCCGGGTATCGTGCCGAGGTATATGCCCCCCCTGTAGGTAGGGGTGGGCAGGGGTTGCTGCAGAGCGCCTGCGCATGGTAGCGCGCACCGAGGGTTGCAGTGGGTGCATGGGGCTGTTATGGGGTGCGGTACCGCGTACACGGTGAAGGGCCCTACCGCTCGCTGGATGTGGCGGGGGATGATGTTGCGGAGGTCCGCCACCCGTGCCGTGCGGCCTTCGCCATAGTATATCCAGAGCGTGTCCTCCAATGCCATTTTGGGGCGTAGCTTGCGAGCCAGTAGGTTCAAGGTGCTTTTGTGGGTGGCCTCGGTGACGGTGCCGGGTCCAGCGTTAATGCGTGGGAGCAGGTGGCTTTGGTGGTGTGCCGCGGCCCGTCTGCGGGCGGTGTGGAGGGCGGTGCTGTCGGCGGGAGGGGGCGCGTGGTGGGTGGGCCTTTTGCGTGGGGTCGGGGCGACGTGTAGGGGATGCTTCCATGCCGGGCGCGGGTGGTGTTGCGGTGGCTGGAGGCCAGTGTAGGTGGTGAAGGTGTATACGGTGATGGGGGAGCGCTCCCTTTTCCATTCTAGCCTTTTAGTGCCATCTAGCCTGCAACGGAATTGGGTCTTCCGGTGTGTGGTAGGGCCGGCAATGTGATGATCGTCATTGTATTGCAAGATTCCGTGGTAGTACCCGGGGGACTCGTGCATGGCCGCGTCAACACGGGCTCTCGGGTACTTATTTTGATCCTCAAATTGGCAGGTGTTAACCCCTTAGTCCCATCCAAGCAAGGAACCAGAGAGCAAGTGTTCGAATCCCACTCTTGACGGATCCTTGGATACTCGGACGGTGAAGTAATGTGCCAACCGCCGCTAGCTGACAATTCCGCAACTGCCACGAATAGAGTTGTAGAACTTAGCAGTATGGTTGTTACCTCCAAAAGTGTCCTCTTCTGCGGGTACCGTATATGCGGACGACAAGCCATGCCCTTTGGATCTGCTCATTGTTGTTAGACACCCCGGATGTGCCTCGAGCAACCTATTCACCCAATCATCTTCTTCTCGCCCAATGCACACATTTTAAACCAAGCTTTGTTAGTTGAGAACGCTCATTATGGCATGCATACGTTGAAACTCGCATAAGCTCAAAGGGCTTTGCTTCCGGAGGCAGCGTAAATCTATCGCCTAGTGAATTTAACCAAACTGTTAAAATTACTCATGACGGTCAGTGCAAGCCTGTTACCCACAGTTTGTAGGACAAGCAATCCCACCATATGTCTTGTTTGGATGCCACCGAGCATGAACCCCAGACACTTCGACCCCCTTCCGCACGGTGGACGAAACGTCTTGTATCGAACAACATCGCAGCAAGTCCTTGGGAGAATAATAACATTCTTGGGGGCGGCGGTCCGCCAAGGAATTGAAGGGGGGCTTGCCCTTAGTGCATGGAATTCTGCATGCAAGTCAAAGTCATCGTGGCACCCTCCATCCAAGTGAGAGGAGGTGTGGGCCCATTTGAGAAACACCATGGCGGTACAACTTGGAAGAATAAAGGAAGCTTCGTTCAAGTGTTTCAATTTGCTCTCGATCACGAAGATGATGAGCACAGCACACCAAGGCGAGTGCGTACCCAAATCTCCTTATAGGCCCCACGTCACTCCTCCGTGGGGTTGCAGCATAATATAATTGCATTGTATTGTGAGCCCCATTGAGGATTACATAGACCATGTCAATAGCTGTATTCACCAACTCATAAGCACCAAACCACAGCACATTGTATATACTGTTTTAGGGCCCATGCACGAAATTGATCAATGACAAGGTCGCCACACTCGATAAGGCCAAGCTTGCGAAGCAGGTGTAGGCGTCTCAAGGATGTCACCCTCACAGAAGAGTTCTTGATAGCCAACCATGACAGCTCTTCTCATGAAGGGAGTATTGATAGCGATCCCCAAAGGCCTTTCCAAAGAAGAGTGTGTTGATAGCCATCCTCAAACGCCTTTGAACAAATCATCATTGATACCAATCCTCAAAGGCTTTCCGAACAACAGTACGGTGGATAGCGATGCCCGAAGGCTCATCCAATGACAAGGAGCGTGGATAGCGCTAAGACGGCTTTTGTCATGAAAGAATACTTGATAGCGATCCATGAAGGCTTTTCCCAACGAAAGAAATTGGATGGCGATCCACGAAAGCCGCTACCAACAAAGGGAAGTTGATAGCCATCCAAGGAGCTTTTGCCAACGAAGGAAAATTCATAGCAATCGATGAAGGTTTTTCCCAACGAAGGAAATTGGACAGCGGTCCACGAAAGCTTCTCCTCAACCAAGGAACATGGGATAGCGACTCACGTAGTCATTCCTCTCGGAGAGGATGTTGACGACGACAAACGTAGTCCTTTCTCACGATGGTAACGTTGATGGTAATGTGTGTAGTCATTCCTCACCAAAGGAACGTGCAGGGCGACATATATAGATATCCCTCACAAAGGGAACCTTGACGGTGACCCACGTAGTCGTTTCCTCACAATCGTAACCTGGACGGCAACACGTGTGGTCACTCCTCACCAAAAGAAACATTAATGGGAATCCACGGAGGCTTCTTCTTCACCAAAGAAACGTTGATAGCAATCCATGGAGCGCGACGGTAATGGAACGGAATGCGAAGGCTGCAATCAACACTAACAAAGCCATTACGTTGTCTCGGTGCATGGGGATTTGAAATTAGGTAGTTACGACTGGCAAATAGAAAGTAGCACTGAACTATGGAACACAAGTACCCGATGGTGTAAGTGTGGACACACAAATGTACGAGGCACATTGCTGTACTGTACAATATGCAATGGGCTCATAAAAATCCATGCTCAAAGAGCCGCAATATTGTTGTGAAAATTTGTCTTTGTTGTCCCGTATTTGCAAGTGTCCGTGGTGCTACTTTGTCGTAAAACCTATGTGCTTTTGCACTTCATTTTAGGAGCCGGGGTAGGAGAGGCATACTTCGCTCTTCAAAAAGAAAGAGCTTTGGCATGTTGTCTTTGCTACCAATTAGGAAAACACCCTGTGGCTCCATTTCAAGGTGTTGTTTCGAGGTCAAAATAATGCAGACAAATCATACAAACAAAGCAAAAAAGCAAAGCATAAATCAAAAGTTTCACATTATTAACAGACTCACGATGTGTGTGACACGTAGTCCATTATTGATCACCAATGTTTGCAAAGAATGCGAAGTAGAAAACATCTGTGGCACAAGCCTACATGAATTCTTGTCTCCCACAACGCTCACATTGTATCAGCAGTCCTAACAGTACTCTTAGTCCTAATCCCCATGCACGTGAACACCTCATGGCTGCAAAGAGAAGGGCAGCATGTGGTGAAATAAACGACACTCATGAATGCAAATCCGATTTGCATTGGGATACGCAAGACAACACATCATCATGGACAAAAAGTGCCAGTATGTACAGACACGTGCCACACATCCTTTTGATCCGGCAACATCAACAATGACAATTCTTCTGTTTCCATCAATTTAGGAACAAATGTCTCAGAATTGTTCACTGTGACATGGTAAATTGTCCCTTCAAGAAGGCAATTAATGAAAAATGACGACACACGCCAACTCCCTCGGATTGCAGCGTCTTCACCTCTATGCTCTGCTGTACACACCCCACGCATGCAGTTTAACTGCATTCTGGAAAAATTACCACGGGAAATCAATCTATAATTGGGGTAACGATACAACATGGCGCCCCATTTGGGGAAGTCAATTGGCCCTTACTCCTTGGCTCCCAGGCTCACATTCACGGTTGGTGCGTTCTGTTGGCCTCTTGGTGTGTTGTGTTGTGTGCTCGTGTGTGTTGTGCTCGTGTGCTTGCGGTGTCCTTGGCTCCGTGGCTCTCGTTTACCACTTGTGGTGTGTGTTTGGGTGTGTGTCGTCCGCGCTTGTGCGCATGCATGTGCGTGTTTGTGAGCTGGTTTAGGTGTGTGGTGTCGTTGTTTGTGCGTGGTGTTGGTGGCTCCTTGGCTCTTGTTCACCCTGTTGGTGTGTTGCAGAGAGAGAGTGTGTGTGTGTGTGTGCATTGTGCTTGTGTGTGTCTGCATACTCATACCAGTACTCCCCTTTGTGAACGCCGAGAACGTTAACATCTGGTGCAAGACCGAGCGTACCAGGGATAGGGTGAGACTATAGACCCTGGAGACCTATGTTACACCCAATATGTTTAATACTTGGGTCAAAAATTAATGCGTTAACCCAAAGTGGACCCTTTTTTGGGGGGGTGAGGGGTTTAGACGGGAGAAACTCCACCCCCATGGGGTGCGTTAGGGGATCGGGTGCCATTTTCACCCGGGGGTGTGGGGGGGGGTGTCTTACCCACTTTCACGGAAAAAAATATTACAATGGTCCTCGGGTTAATTTTTGCGTTTAATTTTTTGTGTAATATTTCAAATATAAAAATTAATGAGTCCCTACCATTCATATTACCCTACAAAAAATTAAGACCCTGCCGCAAATATTAACCTCCCCTACAAATGCACACCAACAAGCCAAACATACTAGGGGGCATGCAAAATTCTTGTGCCTTACTAAAGTGGATGTAGCCCTCCTTTTTATGCACACACACACACAATGATATTGGCACCCCCACACACCCGTACCCTCCCACACACATCCCTCCCTAGTCCTTCTACTTTCCTCCCCTTGCCCTTGGGGTTTGGGTTTGGGAGGGTATGCGGACAAACATGTATGTTTTTGGAGATGTTCGTCAAAACAATTTTGTAGGCAAGACCGATAAAACATGCTTGGAGGTGTGTGTGGCTTGGTGTGTGTGTGTGTGTGTTTGTGCGTGTGTGGGTGTGTACATGTGCATTGTGGCTGGGTTGTAGGGTGTAGATTGCCCCAAAGCAGATAAAGCGACTAGTTGAGGCTTTGTTTGCAATGCCGACCCCCCCCCCCTTGGTAGTGTGCGGTGTGGGGATGTGGTGTCCGGGGATGTGGTGTGTGGGTCTGTGGCCTGTGGGGATGTGGTTTCTAGGTCTGTTCTGTGTGGGGATGTGATGTGTGGGGCTGTCGTGCGTGGGGTCGTGTGTGGGGCTGTGTTGTGTGGGGGTGTGGTTTCTAGGGGTTTGGTGGGTGCGACTGTGTTTTGCGGGGCTATGGCGTGCGGGGCTATGCTGTGTGGGCCTGTGGTGTGTGGGCATGTGGTCTCCCCTGGCCAGGTGTGTGGAACTATGCCGTGTGGGGCTGCGGTGTAATGGGCCGGGCTCTGTGGGTTTGATGTTTGGTGTTGTGGTGTGCGGGGTGGTTGCATGCGTGGGTGGGGATGCTGTTGCGGTGCATTGCGGCGATGTGATGGGTTGTATGGGTGCAAAAATCAGTGCAGGAGGGAATGAGGGCCATTATTAATTTTTGCGACAACTTTTTAATTTCTTGAAGGTTAATATCAACTATTAATTCTAATATTTCAAATGCCGGTGAAAAATTAAATATTACCTGCCAATATTAATGGTGGCGGTCAAAAATTCAACCGGAAACAATGGGGGCAATGTGGAGCTTTGGTGTGTGCGCCTGTGGTGTGGGGGCCTTTGGACTGTCCAACTGGGGTGTGTGGGGTTGTGGGTGTGGTTATGTAGTGTGCAGGGCTGCGGTGTGTGGAGCTGTGGTGTATGCGGTTGTGGTGTGTGCGGGTGTGGGGTGTGGGGCTGTGGGGTCTTGGGCAGCGGGCTGTGGAGCTGTGGCATGCTGGGCAATGTTGATTGGGGCTGTGGTGCCTTTGCTTGTGGGGTGTGGGGCTGTGGGGTGTGGAGCCGCGTGGTGTGGGGTTGTCCGGTGTAGGGTGGTGGTGTGTGCCGCTGTGGTGTGTGGGGCTGTGGGGGGGTGAGCGTGTGGGGTGTGGGTCTGTAGGGTGTGGGCGTCAAGTGTGAAGGGCTGTGGTATGTTGGGTTGCGGGGTGTGTAGTTGTGGCGTGCCAAGCTGTAGTGTTTGGGGTTGTGGGGCTTGGGGTTCTGGGGCTTGGGGTTGTATGGTGCGGGCTTGTGGCATGTGGGGCTGTGGAATGCTAGGCGGTGGCGTGTGGTGCTCTAGTGTGTGGGGCAGAGGGGAGTGGGCCTGTTGTGTGTGGTGTGCAGTGGCGTGGCCACCCCCAAACCTGTTGCGTGTGCGACAAAGCCACGAAAAACCAAAAGTTAAGTTTTCGCCCCCTGGTATTAATTTTTGCAGGTTGATAATATCGGGCCAAAAATTAATTAATATATTGAATATTAATTGTCGCCGGCGTTAATATTACCCTACAAAAATTAACTCACCGCTTCAAATATTAACCTGAACAAAAACAAGCACAACACAAAGCGAAGCAGCCCAGGGGGTATTCATCACTGTTGTGCCACACCATTTGGGGACGCAGGGGGGGGCGGCTCTTGGGGGGCCCTTGGGGGGGTTACATACCACGGGAACACGACACAGCACTACAACACAGCCAACTTGGTTGGGGGGGCAGGTTGCTCTTGGGGGTTACAGGACCTTTTGGCTCATATCCCAAGAATCTACACTCCCACACAGCACAACCCAACAGATCACAGCCCCACACACCACAACCCGAAACACCGCGGCCCCACACACCACAACCCCAAAAACCACGCCGCCACACAGGGATTGTGTGTAAAGTCTGATGTCTGATGTCTGATGAGGGATGTTGTGTGTGCGGTCTGTCCAAGAAGATGTCTTATATTCTTGTCTATTGGAGGTGGGTCTAGGGGTCTAATGCGTAGAGGAAATTGGGAGAAACTATCCCTAAATTACCTCCCCACCCTGCCGTTGTCCACACCAAATTCTTCACAGGAAACCCCCCCCCGTGACCCACCCATCCCCCCCCCCCCCCACTATCAGGTGCCTTCCACCCCCCCCAAGGAAAAAAAGCGCCACAAAAAACAGAAAACACAAACCCCCCCCCGTTTGGAAAACAATTGCACACCTGTTGTTGACAGCAGATAGCACCTGTGACAATCAGAAACATGGCAGCACAAAAATAAAAACCGCTTTGAGCACCACAACGGGGCAAGGGCAAAAATGGGTGAGCAGCAAAAGTGGCCAAGAAAAAATACACTTTGGGAAAGGGAAAGGGGAAAGGGGAAAGGGGAAAGGGGAAAGGGGAAAGGGGGAAATGTGGGAGCAGGAAAAGTGGGAAAATTGAACGACCACCACACAAAACAGCCATACATAGCACTGAAAACCAAATGGGAGACGTGGGGAAAATGTGCCAAACAGGGAAAGAGGGAGAAATCTCAACGGATAGCATCCTGACCATGGCAATTGGCATCGGTTAAATTCGGATCCACAAATAAAATGGTCATGGTACACCACAGAACACCAAATGTGCCAAAATGGAAAATGGGCAAAATCTTCGGAGAGAGCGCACAACAACAAAAAAGCACATGCAGATACGTGGGCATCCTCTCATTCATCGATGAATCCATCCATGTTATCCACTGGCTGCGAGCCACTGGGCTGGGAGCTGCTCGGTGGTGCCGCAGAACGCGTGACACGGTCCGTGTCTGGCACAAACACATCCCATTCTGCCAATAATGGCAACGCGTGCTGCGTAGCAAGGTCCCGCAGTTCCCGTCGAGTGTTGTTACTTGCCACCTTCATACCAAGCACATCAAGACAATGCACCAACGCCCCCCTCGTCTAATCACGCAGCCTGCCATTCTGCGCTGCCATTACCAACTTCGCCTGCATCCTGGCCACACCGCGCCCCTTATTTGGCTTGCCTGTTGTGGCCAATTCTTATGCACTATTGTTCTCCCCCTCATCACAGACATCATCTACAACATTCACCACCACGTCCCCACAAGGACGCGGGCTTGCGCAAAAGCATGCATGACACACTAGACATGTATTGCACCAGATGCGAACCTCCTTCTTGCATGTGGCACACTCCATACCTCTGCGAAAAGTGATGAAGTCGTGGTTGCCAGCATGCGAGTCAGGGGTCCCATCTGGTGCCACAGTGCGTACCACATCAGCCTGGTGCCGTTCTATACCCTTTCCTGAGGGGGCCGTGTATGCTAGTGGTGTACCCTGCCCTCCAAAGAAGGGCAGGTTGTCACCATCATCAGCAACTGCTTCATTACCTTGTAGACACTGCAGCATCCCAGCTTCCAGAGATTCTCTTTCACTTACCTTCCTTGAAACCCTCTGTCTTGGGTGCAGATCGAAGCGTGCACGGGCAGCCAAGTGGCGTGCCACTGCAACACCTTGTCCCTTTGCCCATTGCTGTAAAGGGGGCAAGTTGGAATGCAATGCCATGCACATGCTGAGGACATGTGTCTCCACAATGTCATGCATATTGCTGCAGAACCTCCCACGCAAAGAGATGGCACGCTCTACTGCAGCTTCAGCGGGGCAATACGTTCGCAATAATGCGAGAACGCGCCACACATTGACCCACTGTGCATGTGCCCTTTCGGGTGCCAATGCCTCCCACATCTTGGACATTTGCACAGTTGCAAAGTGCTGCACCATGTGCTCCTTAAGGCCTGCCCACTCTACCAAGGCACGGTCACAGTTCACATGTGCTGCGCAAAACTCTTCTTGGTGTGGGGCCATAAACTGACGCAACTGCTCTACCCCATATGCAACACGCTCATTGACCGGGAGGCCAAGGAAACGGCCATGGTCCAACAATACTGCGCACTCCAACACCCCCCTGGGGTCAATGGTTGCCTGCCCCTCCTTGATGCCTGCAAGCAACGCATCAGTTACTGCACGCGCCTGAACGCCAAGAAAAGGAGGGGTTGTTACACACTTCTGCCCACCTGAATCAAACTGGACCAACTGCACACCATGCCATGCACCGGTCGCAGTTTGCTCCTTGAACTGCAACCACCCTTGACCCTCCTCGCAAGCCACCTTCTGCAACCGGGCTTGTAGCATACCTGTGGCAGTGGCTAAGTGTGCACCTGTGGGCGCGCGCAGTTGTGCCACACTGTTAAAACACCGCATGCCATGCAAGATGTACCCATAAAACACCCCCATGCAAGCAAACTGGCATCATGGCAGTCCTCCCACACATCCTCCTCCTTGGTAGAGTGCTGCACCTTGGAATCCAAGTGTCGTGCCACCAAGGGGACATTGGCCAAAAAAGCAGTGGTGCGCCGTGCATTTGCCTGTGACCACCTGATGCGATGACTTGTGGGGATCAGTTGCGGGCCACTACGGTTATCCTGCACATGCTTCTGCACACACTTTTGCAACTCCTTCCAGTGCCGTGCCCCACTGTACAAGCCTCGCTGCCGATCGACGGCCGCCATGTAATCAACATGGGTCGGGCCCGCATCCTCCAACGCAAGACCCAACTTGCGCTGCAACACATGGCACGGCTCACCCAAGGGTGTCATCAAGACCAACCACTTCCCAATCAAGGCAAACACATTGCTCTCAATGACAGAGACATCAACAACGTGCCGCGCACTGGCACCCCGCACACCAAGGTTGGAAGCCCCGTCCACTGCAAAGGTGACTACCCTCTTTGCCCACCAATCGCGGTCAGGAATCCAGGACAGCAGGACGCAGTCCAGCTGTGTTGCAATCTCATGCGCATCACCACAGGCCACATCCACCACCCCAAGGAACACCTCACACATGCCCCCAGGGCCAGTCCCCGGGAAAATAAGCAGAATGACGTACTCATTGACGCGATGCCTTTGCCTATCCGAGCCGTCAAGCAACACTGCAATGAACGTTGCCAGGAATAAGGTGTGCGTCACCTCATCCTGCATGGCATCATGCGTTGCTGCAATAGCCTTCTCAACTATCCACCGCCGTGATGCATGGTGCCCAGGGGCAGAAGTCAGAGAACAGTGCAGAAGAATGCGCTCACTTATAGCACGGATGGAAGTGCACATGCGTAACCCAATATACACCTCAACCAACCGTGACAGAATGGCTGCCTCAGCATCCGACATAGCCACACCAATGTCCATGGCTTCCCCCCTGATGAACACAATGTTCCCTCCCACCACGTCAGCTGTGGCAGCAGCAGTGGGGCACAATGCGCGATATCGCTCTGCACAATGCAGCTTGAAACTGTCCTGGGCCAGTCGGTGGTGGTGCCCTGGCCTATGCAGATTCTTTCGCGTTGATGTTGTGCCACGTGATAACCCCAAGTGGCTTTCCAACACCTCCTTCCGCCACGTTTTTGGGCCAGAGGTCTTCATGCGCATCCCTACAGCATATGTTCCCAATACCAAGGCTCCACTGTTCTTAGGGGGACGCGCCACCCCAGGAATGCCACACACATTTGCCCACGCACAACACACACACTCAACACCCCCACTTGTCGTGAACTGATACTGCCAATGAGCGGCTACAAACGTTTGTAGTGTCTTTGGACCACTGTCTAGTTGCACGGGAGTGGCCTGCATCAACACGCACAATGCATCCTTCCCTGATGCGGCCAACGCAACAGACCTCAACCTGTCCTGCTCGACTGACTGTGCCACTGAGGACTGTGACATGCCATGCTCTGCATGCCGCGCATCCCACCCTTTTGCATGCCGTGCTCTAAGTTGCATCTGGTGTGCTTCAACACGCACTCTCAGATGCCTTGCCACTCGCACCTTGCACTTCTGCAGCAACTGTGCCGCTGCCTCAACTAATTCCGAGGACGTCTGTAGCGGTGCCCAGGCAGCCACACACATCTCATCAGGCATGCTCTGGGCATGCGTACTCATGTTCCGGTCCCCTACCCTTGATGCACTCTGTGTTGCAGTTGGGGAAGGGGGGGGTGCACCTTGTGCCAGCGCCGTGGCTGTCACAGAGGCGTCCATAGGCACGCTCTGGGCATCCAGTGTCTGACCAAGGGCTGGTGGTCCTGTCCGTTGGGAGGCACGCTGCGACATGTCTGGTACAACCAAATCTGTTTGTTTCCGCTTGTATAGCAGAAACGTCGCTTTTCGCGGGTCGGGGGGGGGGGGGGTCATGGCCTTCACCGTGGTGTCATTACAGAACCACCACCTGTCGTTGAAAAGGACATACACCACAAAGTGACCCTCCTCCCTCGTCGATCCAATGTGCAACACCATGGCATGCAAGGACCATTGCCACCCCAGGCAATCCAAAAACTCATGGTCAACAACCAACTTGTAGTCCTGCTGGTTGTGGACATGTAACCCCACGACCTCCTTGTACACCAACGATGTATACATTGGTGCCTCCCTCAGGTCACCCCCACACGGACATGGGGGGGGGGGGGTTATCAGGTAACCCAACAGGTCGCCCCTTCATTCACTCCTTCACGCGCTGTCGCACACTCCGCCCCTGATTCGTCACATGCACTATTTGCGCTGGCATGGCTGTCTCCCCCCCCTCCCGCAGAACCTTCACCCCACAGGCACCACAGTATTGCCAGAACTGCTCGTACGACAAACAACATGACAGAGCAACCACCCCAGCGGCCGTGAGCTTGGGCACCATGTACTTCCAACACTCGGGCATCTGTGCCTACCGCATCCATTGGAACTTTGGTGCAGGGGCTTTGCACTTGCATCGCCCGCTGCATCGGCACACCGTCTCACACATGGCATCCTCCATGGCCACCCTCTCAGCAATGTCCTGTGGATTGTATGCACCACCTCCTCCATGTGCCACAACACCCTGCCACAATGGTCCCTAGACACCCTCCTCGTCCAGGCATCCTGCGTGCTATCCTTCATGTCCACCCGACGCCACCAACAGACACTGAAGCGTGGTACCCAACCAACACCAGTTGTACCCATGTGGATTCTCCATTCCCCATGGTCGCCGCGTTGCTCCACCAAGTGGCCCACTATGCACCTGCATGTAAGCGGAAAGCGGTCTCATTGAGGAATGCACGGTCCCGCGGCGGGAGTGTCCACCAGTCACCACGGGAGTACAACACCACCAACCTCCTCTCCCCGTGCCAAGAAAAGGTGCCATGCCATGCACCCGTACGTACGAGAACCGGTTGCTGGCATACATCGTACGCGGCGCCATCCCGTGTAACACTAGCCAAGCATTGCATACTACATATCCGTCCAGCCGGACCATTACATACACCACCGACCTCCACCCATAAGTGTCCCCGTGTGTGCTGGCCGGTGGAAAACACTGCCGACCAAAGGGACGCGTCATGCACATGCTGATGCGGTTTTGTGAGGACATTGCAAGACAATTGCATGGTGGTCCATGTGAACCAATCAGGCAACATCTGCCTTGCCATCTTGTTCACTAGGGTCACCAGTGGCTTGTAGCTGCGTGTCCGTTGCACTAGACGAGTGCGGCGGCCGTCTGTTGCATTGGTGTGGCCCTTCATACCGCCAACCCCTAGTTGCAAATGCCACGCTCTAACCCCCCCAACCGGCCCACGCTTGTATGCCAAAATGCCCATCATCCCGTGCAACGTGCAGAAGGGGGCTACCTGCAGCGAATGGTCAAAGACTGCACCCCGGAAATGACCTTCTGCTTTGACACCATCTCGTTCTGCCTCGGCAATAACCACCACCGTCACCCGGTGGCATTGCTCCTCCATATCCTCACAGTCATGGAAGTACAGCGGATCCTCCCGTCCAGGCACCCAAACAGGAGCGGATGTCAACACGCTGCCGATCCCAAACCCAGACGTCACAATGCTAAACCTGTTTGATCGCACCAACACCACACTACCATCCACATGCTTCGCCAAGGCAGCAAAGTGGTCAGGCTTTCCCCCTTGGGGCCGGCCACGCCATGTGTCCTTCTCAAGATCCCGGTTCACAGATAGTGCAGACTCTTGAATTAAAAGCCCACACATGTCACGAAACACGGCGATGGCCTTTGCCCGCAGCGATGCGCCGTCCAACAGGGTGTTGCTGCTGATAGCATGCAGGCTTTGGGCCACGGCATAGTAAAAACATCCCCCTGCAACGTACTGGTCCGGAAGAATGCGAAGCTTCAAGGACCTCGCGGTTGGTAGGACTGTGCCACCCTCGGCCTTGTTGGGCTGGTTGTCCACGTCGTCCTATGCCATAGCATCTGGATCTATCAGAAATGTCTTTGTGCCTTGCTCTTTCTTGCCAGGTTTCACGGCAGCCCCATTACTTGGTGGGCTCTGTTCCAAAGAACTGGGGTCTTCAACCGGGGTGGTCCCTGATACTGCACTCGACTGACTGCAAGCCCTCAAGGTCGCCAATGAACTAGGGCGTTCAACCGGGGTGTACCCTGAATCCGCACTAGACTGACTGCAGGGCTTCACTGTCGCCACACTGCCTGTCCTAGAAGGACCACAGTCCACAGCAGCTGGCTCCTTGGGTTTCTGTGCAAGTGGTATAGGAGACTCCTCCAAGGGACTCGCCACCCCTCCATCACTAGCCGCCGGTGTCAAGCACGCAGGGTGGGTGGCCGGGGAGTGTGGCGTGAGAACCCCTGTAGGGTCCATTATGGATGCAATGGAAGGTGACTCATCGGCGGGGCAGACCTGGGACCTAGGGTCTGGTGTTCCATGTCCAACACATGCCGCGGAGTCGGTCGCACCACCTGGGGGGGGGGCAGGTGGACTGAACACCTCACCAGGGCAATCCACCCTCTGTGCACCTGCCGGGGGACCACGCCCTTGTGCCAGGGCGGACGAAGTGGGAGTCACATACTGATTGCCTGAGGGGTCTTTTGCCATGAGCACCGCCGCTCCAACCCCCTGCGCTACGGCAGAGGACGTGGAGTGGCTTGGGTCACCTCGAGGGTGCCCTTCTTGACTTAATCGTTGGGTGTATGCTGGCTGTACACCGGCCACCTCCATCTCCTCCATGAGCACCGCCGCTCCAACCCCCTGCGCTACGCCAGAGGACGTGGAGTCACTTGGGTCACCTCGAGGGTGCCCTTTTGGATTTAATCGTTGGGTGTATGCTGGCTGTACACCGGCCGCCTCCATCTCCTCCATGAGCACCGCCGCCCCAACCCCCTGCGCTACGGCAGAGGACGTGGAGTCACTTGGGTCAATTCGAGGGTGCCCTTCTGGACTTAATCGTTGGGTGTATGCTGGCTGTACACCGGCCGCCTCCATCTCCTCCACTGGTACCTGCAACATCTCCTCCACGCGTTGTCCACAACCCGTATGGCCGCATGCAGACGGCTGGGGTGACTGTTTGGCACCTCTGGGCTAAAGGGGCTGCAACGCAGCAACAGCTCGTTGCAGTCTTGCATAGGCACCCGCATGCTGTTCGCGAAGTGGCGGCCCAGCGTGTATGCTGCCACCAGGCTGTCCTTGGTCAATGGTTCCCGGCGCTGCTCTTGCAGCCCCTGGCATGCAATCGTGAGGCAGCGGGCTGCCCCTTGGGCGGCTTGCAGCAACGCTTGGTCAAAGCGCTCTTGCCGTGTCTGGGTGACAGTGACACACGCACGTGGGATGGCAGCCTCAGGCAGCAACGAGTTGCGCTGACTGCTAGCACGCGCCTTGGGGCCTGGCAACAGGTCGCTCACCAGTGGTTTGGGCCCACTTGTCGCTTGGGGCCACAGATATGGGCCAGGCGTAACATGGCGAATAGCCTTGTCATAGAAGTAACCCATGGTAGGGGTGGGATATGCCACGTCCCCAGTCCAGAACGGCCAGTCGTCGACCAGAGGTAGCGCACGCACTAGTTCGCACCAAACGTCCCTTTGCCCTGCTGTCTTCACACTTGACGGCCACCCGGCAATAGCACCGAACTTACGACTGCCTGGCCGGCCACTGTTTCGTTTTGCAAGTTGTGCCCACAGTTCTGTGGCAACCTCCCGGTAGTGCACGCGGCTGCCCCAATCATGCATGGTGGGCTTGGCAAACCCATGCTCGGTGTACATGAACCGGCACAATGCCCTGCACCCATGCGGATTCACCACGTCAAGGTCACACGAGGCCATGCGGTCCTTCAACCGTCGCCATAGGCGCCTGGCCACCTCCGGCGTGGCCTGCCACCCCAATTGTCCTGTGGCCAGCATTAGGCCATACTTCATTCTTGCTGGCTCCAGCAAGTGCTCCGGTGGCCATTCAGCAGGCTGGTCCATTGCTTGTCTCGTGCACCACGACTGTTAGTGGTTTGGGTGACCTTCGAGGCTTGCAAGGTCCACAACCGTGACCACTATGGGGCTCCCACAACTCGGGGGGGCAATCAAGGGCAGGTCCTTGGTACTCAAAGTGCCAGCCGGGCTTGTCCTCAGGCTCACCGGCTGGTCCAAGAGACGCCGTTGCTGGTGGGTTTGCTGTCGAGAGCGCTAGGGCTATGACAACAAACGAAGTGCTGCGGCTCAGTGGCACGCAGTGGTTACGTCAAGGCTTAGTCGCGAAGCGCAATGGCTTGGACTGAAACCGAAAGCTGTGGCTCGAAGGCGCACAGTAGACAACCAGGGTTCAGTCGCGAAGCGCAGTGGCTCAGAATGAAACCGAAAGCTGTGGCTCAAAGGCGCACAGTAGGCGATCAAGGTTCAGTCGCGAAGCGCAATGGCTCGGACCGAGCCGGAAAGCTGTGGCTCAAAGGCGTAGAGTAGGCGAACTAGCAGAACGCAAACTCACACGAGAAAAGGTGTAATGAGGCAACAACAAACTACAAGGAGAAGAGGTACAGATGAGACCACAGAACCTGGACGCACCATACCCCCCGAATGTTTTGGGGGCGATATTTGAAGGATGTGGTTCCGTCAAATATTTGGGGGCTGTAGACCCCCAAAATATTTGACGGATGTGGTTCGGTAAAAATTTGGGGGCTGTACACCCCCAGAATATTTGACGGATGTGGTTCCGTCAAATATTTGGGGGCTGTACACCGCCAGAATATTTGACGGATGGGGTTCCGTCAAATATTTGAGGGCTGTAGAACCCCAGAATATTTGACGGATGTGGTTCCGTCAAATATTTGGGGGCTATAGACCCCCAAAATATTTAGCGATTGTGCGTCCGTCAAATATTTTGGGGGTCTACAGCCCCCAAATATTTGAGGGAACCTCATCTGTCAAATATTTTGGGGGGTCTACAGCCCCCAAACATTTGACGGAACCACATCCGTCAAATATTTTGGGGGTGTACATCCCCCAAATATTTGACGGAACCCCATCCGTCAAATATTCTGGGGGTGTAGACCCCCCAAATATTTGACGGAACCACATCCGTGAAATATTTTGGGGGTGTATAGCCCCCAAATATTTGACGGAACCACATCCGTGAAATATTTTGGGGGTGTACATCCCCCAAATATTTGACGGAACCCCATCCGTCAAATATTCCGGGGGTGTAGACCCCCTAAATATTTGACGGAACCACATCCGTCAAATATTCTGGGGGTGTAGACCCCCCAAATATTTCACGGAACCACATCCGTCAAATATTCTGGGGGTGTAGACCCCCCAAATATTTGACGGAACAACATCCGTGAAATATTTGGGGGCTGCAGACCACCAAAATATTTGACGGATGTGTGTCCGTCAAATATTCTAGGGGTGTAGACCCCCCAAACGATTGACGGAACCCCATCCGTCAAATATTTGGAGGCCGTGGACCCCCAAAATATTTGACGGAACCACATCCGTCAAACATTCTGGGGGCGTAGACCCCCCAAATATTGGACGGAACCCCATCCGTCAAATACTCCGGGGCTGTAGACCCCCCAAATATTTGACGGAACCACATCCGTGAAATATTTTGGGGGTGTACAGCCCCCAAATATTTGACGGAACCCCATCCGTCAAATATTTTGGGGGTGTAGACCCCCAAAATATTTGACAGAACCCCATCCGTCAAATATTCCGGGGGTGTAGACCCCCCAAATATTTGACGGAACCTCATCCGTCAAATATTTTGGGGGTCTACAGCCCCCAAACATTTGACGGAACCAAATCCGTGAAATATTTTGGGGGTGTACAGCACCCAAATATTTGACGGAACCACATCCGTCAAAGATTTTGGGGGTCTACATCCCCCGAATATTTGATGGACGCACATCCGTCAAATATTTTGGGGGTCTACAGCCCCCAAACATTTGACGGAAGCACATCCGTCAAATATTCTGGGGGTGTAGACCCCCCAAATATTTGACGGAACCTCATCCTTCAAATATTTTGGGAGTCTACAGCCCCCAAACATTTGACGGAAGCACATCCATCAAATATTTTGGGGGTGTACATCCCCCAAATATTTGACGGAACCCCATCCGTCAAATATTCTGGGGGTGTAGACCCCCCAAATATTTGACGGAACCACATCCGTGAAATATTTTGGGGGCGTACAGCCCCCAAATACTTGACGGAACCACATCCGTGAAATATTTTGGGGGTGTAGACCCCCCAAATGTTTGACGGAACCCCATCCGTCAAATATTTGGAGGCTTCGGCTTTGCACCATACTTGGTCTTGGCGAGCCATTTTGGAGCCATTTGGAAGAGTGCCCTATGAGTAAGAGACGCTCGGTGCACACTGCCCGAAGAGCTGGAAATTCGAACGTCTTGCCGAAGTTTCAGGGTCGCTGCAGGGGGGCTTGCGCAGGGAGCAATGACCCAAATTGCGGCTTCACCGGTGGGGGGGCGGACTGAGACGCACACCGCTGGAGCAATGAGCCGTACTGCGGGGTGGGGCATGGCCGCTTTGGGGCGGGAGCCAGTGGGAGGAGTGAGGTACGGCGGTGCCTGCTATACTGGGTCAGCGTCACGTGATCACTTGGTGGAGGGGGCAACGGCCGACAAGGCACAGGTGGCGAAGCTGGCTTGGGGAGACGGGGGGGTTTTGGGGTGGCACACAGGATTTCAAGTACCACTGCTGCATGCTCCTCGTCCCTGCTGAGGAAATGCGAACGGCTAATTCGCATGCCCTCGTGCCACACCCGCAGGGGGTTTTTCTTGGGCTGCTGCACAGCGAACCGGTGCATCGCTCGGCGGTTCAGCACCCGGTCTACGAAGTACTGAACCCCACCCCCGTGATTCTCCCGGATGAGCTGCAGTGTTTTGGCACTGTAGGGCCCGTGTACAGTGGGTTTTGGGGGGGTGGGGGGGTCCTTGGGTACGTACTTGGGGGGTTGCGGGGGGGATGGCGGTGGCACGGCAGTGCACATCAGGGCCTCCTCCACGGCTTCCAGGGCTACCTGGTATGGGGTTGGGTTAACGTGGGGTCTGCGCGGAGAACTTACGGGCGTTGGAGAGGTTGTTGGTGCACGGCAGGGTGAAGGGGGAGAGGGAGGCAGTGTTAGCAATGGAGGCTGGGGCGAGGCCAGTTCGCTGAGACACTTCTCAGCATCAGAGTCCCACGGTGGCGATGGGGGTTGGTCTCCAAACCGCAAGAGCTCCGGCAGATCCCCCCAACCGCATTCCGGGAACGAAGGGCTGGAGGGGGCGGAAGAGGCCACGCTAAGGGGGCTAGACGACATGGCAAATTGCAGCCCGCAGTGGGTGGGGGATGAACGCGTGGGTGCTGGGGCAGGCCCAACTCAAATGTTTGGGTCAGAGACGAAACGGTCTAGACCCTAGACGCGCTTCCTCGCCTCAAGGGTCAAGGGTCGAGAACAAAAGAGTGCCCTATGTGTAGAAGAGGCTCGGCGCACACTTGTCTCCTATGCAATACACGCATTTCCCTTTGTGTTGAGAGAGACGTGCACAACAAGGAACAGATAAGCGTTGAAGGGACATAGGTACCAGGAGAATGTGACATGGGACCCCTTCTCAGTAGTTGGCAGCATGTTCATCATTGAAGGGGTCTCTGGTCATAGGCGCCATGGCCTAGACCACAGACGTACTAAACACCTCAAGGGTGTTTTGCATGATCCGCCAAATAAAATAAAATCAAATGCGATAAAACCAAAACATACCAAGAAATCAGGACCACATTAAATCAAAAGGAAATACCTCCAAGTTGTGGACCACCAGTACACACATAGCAGAGTCCCTTCTCAGTTTTTTTTTTGGGCTGACAGTGGGAATTCTGCATCACCCAACTCAAAAGCAGTCCGCCACATTGGACAGTACTGCGCCTAGCAAGGCACAATGAAAAAGAAACCTTGGGGCCGGAATCTGCGCAATGACCCAAACAAGCTGTCAAGGTAGGGGCTGGCATATGTTGTGCAGCACAAGGGTGCAGGAGGGCTGATTGCACAGGTCTTCGGCAAGTTTGGCAAACATGCAGATCCGTTGGAGTATGGGGAGATGCCTGGCTCCATCCAACAAAATAGGGCCTAGAACAGTAGGCCCTGGAGAGATTGTTCCCACATGGCTGACACATCATCGAAGGGGGTGCGTACATACGAGGCACAACTGGGGTACGCATGTGCGTGCAAATACCAACAAATCGGGACCCCTTCTCAGTAGCTGGCAGCATGTTCATCATCGAAGGGGTCGAAGGGGGCATTAGTGACTTTGCATGCTCCATCTAATAAAAGAAAATCCATCAAATCCATCAAATCAAACAGAACCAAAACACAAAAGTATTAGCAACGCACACCTCTGAGAATGGTAACCGAAACAGCCAAAAGAGGGCCCCTTCTCATAACATTGTTTTTGGTGGAAGCGTCAGCCTCCGGGCGCCATACGACTGTGGGGATGTTTCAAATATGTCTGCTGCGGTTTTGGGGCACGCAGTTGCGGGGCAGAGGGTTGGGCGCCCTGTCGCGCGCACGAGTCGAGCGGCGCCATGGCCGGGACAGGGGCTGCGGCTCGAGGGCTGTTTAGGGATGCTGCTCTGCGAAGCTGGATCCCTTCCCGGTGGGATGTGGAGTTGGATGGTACTGATTTTCCCATGCTTAGGCAAATGCTCTTTCACGCCCCACTTTCTCAACAGCTCTACCGACCCAAACAGGGCCTAAGAAAAAAGGTCCCTGCGGGGGTCTGTGCCTCTGCTGTGGGGGAAGCACAGACCCAACGTCGGCAAAGCATCCCCCTGCGTTTGCGCCCTTGGAAACAAAAAATCATTGAAGGGGATGCGTAACACCCGTAACACACACTTGGCAACACAACATCAGAGAAGAGCCCCTTCTCGGCTATCCCACTGCATGTGCACAAAGGACCTTGCATTGGATTCATGGTTTTTTGGGGAGCGGTGTACCATAGCGTTATACCACAGGGTTACATGCTAAGCGTCTCAACTGTTTGCTTCGGGACCCACCTCAGGTGCGGTATTGGCTAGATTTGGGCATTGGCAGTGGCATTTCAAAAAATCCGTGGAACACAAAACAGGGCCTAAGAAAAAGGTCCCTGCAGGGGTCTGCGCATGGCTCCCTGCTGCAGCCCAGACCCAAGTTCCACGGAGCTGGCCTGTGCACACACAACGTCGCCATCGTCGAAGGGGCGGAAAATGGTTGGAAACTGCACAACCCACAACTACTAACAACCAATTCGTACGGGGTTGCAATATGTGGCTGGGTGTCAAATAGCAAACATGGAAGCAAATACCAGGAAATCAGAACCCCTTCTCAGTTGTCGTCGGCACATTCCTCATTGAAGGGGTCTGTGGTCGTAGGCGCCAGGGCCTAGACCATGGACATACCAAACACCTCTATGGGTGTTTTTCAGGAACAAACAGCACACGTTCAAATACACCTTCAAAATAAATGCAATGCGACACGTGGCACCAAAGTTGCAAATGTTCACGAATTGCACCATAGCACACCTCTGAGAATTGTAATCTGTAATCTGTGATTTTTTCCATGTTTTTCCACTACACACAGAACCCACAGAACATCGAACAATGCAGACACGCATACACACCATGTGACGATGACACTGAAAGAGTCAAGGCAGGCTTTTCCACACCATTGCGCATGGGGTTGCGTGGGGGGTGTTTTCCCTACACTGTGGATTTCTCTGGATGGTTTTCCAAACTTCCTCAAGAAACACCACGGCAAGACGGAGCACGACAAGACAGAGCACAAGGTTTTTAATGGTCGTCACCAGATCCTGCGATAAACAACAAAGCGTGAGCAGGGCGAAGTGCAGCACATTGCAATGAGCCTTAAGGGCTGGGACAGAGGGGCGGTCTAAAACAAGGAGGTCAAACTCACATTCACTGCAAAGCCCCTTGTCAGATGTATGTTGCTTGCACATGACGTTGACAAATACGGGTTTTCAAAATGGCTGCTGGCCATTGGAGGACATGGTGCACATTCTGGTGGACATGGTACACTGACTGCTGGGGGCAGTCCAATTCCTTGGCCGCGAATCCGCAAAGCTCCGTCCGCACAAAACAGGTCCTAAGAAAAAGGTCCCTGCGGGGGTCGACACTGAAGACCCACGCGTGACGGAGCAGCACATGTAAATTGTCATGCATCGTCATTGAAGGGGCTCACAGTCAGCAAATTGCAATTGGTTGTAGAAGCAAACATGCCAGAACCCCTTCTCAGTTGTGATCAGCGGGTGCATCATTGAAGGGGTCTCTGGTCTAAGGCGCAAAGGCCTACACCACAAACAATCAAAAACACCTCAAGGGTGTTGTACACAAACAAATTGTCGGCTCAAACAACCAAAATCAGAATCAAATTGAAATTGTCACATACACTGTTGTCAACAACAAGTGTGCAATTGGTTTCCAAACGGGGGGGTTCGTGTTTTCCGTAGCGCCTTTTTTCCCTGGGGGGGGGGGGGGGGGTAGAAAGCACCCGATAGTGGGGGGGGGGGTCAGGGGGGGTTTCCTGTGAAGAATTTGGTGTGGACAAGGGCGGGGGGGGGGGGGGTTGATGTAGTGCATAATCAAGGGGTTTGAGGGAGGGGGGTTCATGGTTTGGTAATGATGGTCCATAAAAGTCTGATGACTGATGTCTGATGGCCGACTAGGTTGCTATACACAATCCTGCGCCACACATCACACCCCACACATCAAACCCAACACACAGCAAAATCCAAGGGGGGGAGGGATTGGCAGTGCAAACAAAGCATGAACTAGCCCCTTTATCGGCTTTGGGGCAATCTACGACCTAGAATCTGGGGTCAATGGAGACACACACACCCAGACACACATACCTAGCAGCTTTTTTGATTGGTCCAATGATCAAAATATTTTTCTTGCATCTCCAAAAAAAGTGCAGAAAGAGAGGGGCATACCCTCCCAGACGCTAAGAAGAAGGGCAGGGGGAGGACAAAGGGAGGAGGTAGGAAGGATGTGTGTGGGAGGGGACGGGTGTGTGAGGGTGCCAATATCATTGTGTGTGTGTGTGTGTGTGCATGTGTGTGTGTGTTTCTTTCCATGCCATGCAACAAAAGGTGCATTGATGCTGTGTATTTTGTATGTGGAGCACACTATGGGGGAGGTAGAGGCGACAATGGGGCGGTGCACAAGTAGGTGGTCACCCTAAATGGCTAGCACACTACGTAACTAGCGTGATGCCCAGTAGAACCCCTTGCGGTCATCAATGTGCCGCAAAACCTACAAAGGGGAATTCATTTTTGCATTCATTTTTCGAGGTTAATATTAGATTACGTTGTCAGTGGGCGTTAATATCTGCGAAATATGAAATATTAACCTCGAAAAATATACACAAAAACGAAGGCGAAACGAGACGCCGGTATACCTGCATGTTTTTGGACCATATTGTCGCCAGCGCGGCAATGTCCTTATCACCACATACGGCGATCAAAATCACCCATGCGTAGGCGGGTGTGGGCCTCTGCGCCGTGGTTGAGGAGCCCAATGGCTAGTTGGGTCGAACTTCTAGCGGCGAACGAGTAGGCATTGCCCCCGGGGACGAAAGTGAGCAGCCTCTTCCAATCGATGGTGTCCACAAGGGGTGGCCGTGATTGGATGTAGCGGGCCCATGATTGCAATGGCCAAGAGCGGCCGCTTGTGGGGGGACCCGCCGGGGGGGGGGGGGGGGGAAGAAAAAAAATTTTGATACCGGGTGGGATATCTTTTTTCGGGGGTGAACTCCCCTAGGGGGGGGGGGTACGAAAAAAGTGGGTCCTACAGAAAAAAAATTTTCTTCCCATGTCGCACCTACCACACATAATCACGGTGTTCCCACCACATAACATGCCTTTGCTACTCGTTGGCATTCCTGTGTTTGGCTCTTTGGGGTACTAGCCCATCTCCAACTTGCCATTTGCAACATGAAGCCGTTGGTGGCCCCTTCTCCATGGCATGCTTCGCAGCACAACGTCATGAACCAGCAAACATGCATTGCCGACACGGGTGGTATTTATGTTTAAGGGCACACAGACCCCCGGGTACTCCCGGCTACGAATCGTGTCGTAGCGCCACATCCTGGCCTCTCGTCGGCGGAAAGAGTCCCCATGCACACTGCATGGGGCGAGAACCCGGGCAAGCAACCGGTGGACCCCGCGTGGGTACAATCGCCCGTCATGGCCGTTCAGTAGGTGCTCCAAGTCTACTGTGGACCCCGCGAGGTCAATCTTCCCACCCAGCCGTTCCGGTTTCCTTGCCACTCTGTACGTGTCCATTGCCTTACAGTGCTAGGTGATGGACCCTGCGTGGTTGCGATGGCTCGTCTTGGCTGTTCAACGGGTGCCCCATGTCCGTTGTGGACCCCACGACGCCCAACTTTCCACCCGGCCGTTTCACTTCACACCATCAAACCATGGACACGTCACAGCCGTGGTGCCAAGGTATGGCACCTGCCCCAGAATTATTAGCTTTGGAGATCGAAGCCGGTTCACACAATGGAGATCCAAAGCCGGTTCACATAATGGTGATCCAAGCCGGTTCACACAATGGAGATCCAAGCCGGTTCACACAATGGAGATCCAAGCCGGTTCACACAAAGGAGATCCAAAGCCGGTTCAGACAATGGAGATCCAAAGCCGGTTCACACAATGGAGATCCAAGCAGGTTCACACAATGGAGATCCAAGCCGGTTCACACAATGGAGATCCAAGGCGGTTCACACAATGGAGATCCAAAGCCGGTTCACACAATGGAGATCCAAGCAGGTTCACAGAATGGAGATCCAAGCCGGTTCACACAATGGAGATCCAAGCCGGTTCACAGAATGGAGATCCAAAGCCGGTTCACACAATGGAGATCCAAGCAGGTACACACAATGGAGATACAAGCCGGTTCACACAATGGAAATCCAAGCCGGTTCACACAATGGAGATCCAAATCAGCTCACAACACTGCAGTGAGAAACCCTTCCAAATTACATGGTCTTTGTCTTCTTTCGAGCTTTATCTTCAACGGAGGGCTTACGTTTCGCCGGGTAGGCCTTCTTTGTGGTGCACTTTTTCTTTGAGTCTGAGTCAGAGTCTGAGGCATCATAGGCGCCCGAACTACTGCCCACTTTCTCCTCATTAGAATTTGAGGCCTCTGATCCGCTGGGTGGGTCATAATCAAGATCAGCCATGTCTTGGGTTGCCATAGCTTGCTCGGCGTCTTGGTCGCCTAGGCGCAACGCCTGTTGCCGGCATACATCCTCTTCGGCCTGATCCGCTTTGGCCACTGCCTCCCGTTGCAACTTCGACTCACCGCAGGGTTTTTTGCTAGTTTTCGCGTCCTTCTGCCTTTTGGCAGCACGTGCTACCTTTTGGGTTGCATTGTTGGCGATTTCCCCTACCTCCAAAGCGCGTTGCTCAGCCGGGGAGAGCCGACACACTTCTTGCTCCGAGGGAGAGGCTACAAAGTTGGAGTGGTCTTCATCCACCTTCATGTGCTGCTCCATGTTGTATCGGCACACCGAATCAGGACATCTTGGTACGGGGCACTTGATTGGCTCGTTGTGTACAACTAGTTTACACAATGATGCCATATCATGCTTCACGAAGCATCCATGGGCACAAGATGCAGCAGTTGGCTAAAAATGTGCTTTGGCGGTCTTCACCTTGTTCATTACAAGGTGGCAACGCCCATCGGTGTTCCCACAGAAACCACATGGTGGTGCCGCGGCAACTGGGATCTCCCCTCGACCAATGTGATATGCTATGTGTTGAAACATTTTCTTCACTTGTACGTCCATGTCACACACCGTGCAGGCACGTTGGCCCTCCTTGCGTGTTGCCACTGGCTCCCCAACCAACGAATCGGCATACGGTTTGATGCTACACACGGGTGCCCGAATCCTTTTCTTGTGCAATAAGTCCGTGATTGCTTCCATATTGGTGACATCGATAGTCCATGATCCATCGTCTTAAAAATCTGGATCCACCCATTGTACGTCTTGGTAGGCAAATGTGGCTTCAATGGTCCCGTGGTTCATGAACCGCAACATTCCTTCCTCGTTGTTCATGTGCAATGCGGTGCCAATAACAACACCCTGAGAGGTGTCGAAGTCACGATGAGTGGGGCACCGCAGCTTTAATGCCCCACGTTGTGCCTTTGAGAAAGCGAACAACAGTATGGTGCTACGCATCCGGTTTGCACGCTTGTTCACTTTATAGTTCACCACGGTAGCGAAGGGGGCTCCAACCCGCACAACGTCACGCAAGGGAATCACCTTCTCGATTGTGTCGTTTGTTGTGGGTGTCCGGCCAAAGCCTGCAATTTTCAGAAGACGGTCCACGGCACGCCTCACAACATTCTTGTTGAGCCGTGCATTCACCACCGACATGATGTGGCTCTCCTTGCCATTGTATGTGATGCGCCCACCATCCAAGAAGCCTTCGCTACAAGTTATCTCGGCATCAGCAAAAAGGGGTACATCAAACACGGAATCTGGTAGCGGCGCATTGTCCTTCCACTTATCAAAGTCAACAAGGGGTTCCCCAAACGTTTCTAGGGCGGTGTGTTCATCTTGTTGCCACGTGGCTTGCTTGGAATCCACATCCACCAACATAGGATGCTTCTTCAACAAATCTCCGACCAAATTTGTACCGGCAAAATAGGGAATGTTTGGGGTCCTCAAAGCTTCATGTAGGCTACGCTTACACAATATGAAAAAGCAACTAGTGGTGTAAGGGATGGGGCGGGGGAATGGGAGGCCCATCGCGGCGGTGTAAGCGTCCCCCCGGCGGGTCATGAACTCCAACACATGCCGGAAAACTCCCTTGGGGACATTCAAGTCCATAAGGAACCTGGTCAATTTGGGCGCCGGGAAGAGGGCAGAGGCATATTGCTTCACGGCCTCTATTGGCTTGTTGCGGATGAGCGGGAGTTGGCAACCTCGGTGGCCTCGTACCACCGGGCCTAGCCCAGAGGGGATGAGGCCACGCACTCACGAAGGAGTTGGGAGACCAAAGGATCCCGCAAACTCTTGGCCCCACTCACACGCGTAAGCGTCATAGTAATCTCGAGAGCCGTGTCCCGCGAGAAAGGCATATCAAGAGCTACACAAGTGAAAAAGCAGGTTGGGTGTGGGGTGACTGTAGCGACTGGAGAGGGATGTGTGCGGCTACATAACCACCTATAGGAGCAACCCTTGTAGGATCCCGTTGGGCGACCCTTTGACCACCCAAACACTTCAAGTGGGCATGGTACTCGCACAAGCAAAGTGGGGCAAATGACCCGAAATTGCGTTAACGTGTTAATGTCTGGTAGGTTAATTTTTACCCCCTTTCATATGTTAAAATTTAAAATTAACCATATTGGTTTTAACGTTGGTCTCTAGGGTATACTCCCCGACATATCCCTGGCTATGAAGTCTCAAGAGAGTTCTTGCAGTGGCTTTCTCCCCAACAAAGTATTCTTGGGACGCCTGGCCTGGTTCCTACATGCATTTCCCCAAAGACTTCTATTCCACAGAACCACTAGAACCGGGGTAGCTGCCTACCAGGAAAAAGAGAGGCGGTGGCTTTGGTGCTAAGGGCATACAAAACATCCATTTTACTCAGGGCGAAAAAAATGTCTCGTTTGAAAATGCATGCCGGATGCCAAATACGCACTAGAGGGACCTCCACATGGAGGAAGTACCCCAGCCCTACACCCCTACACACCATACTTTGTGTTGCCAGGTGCAAGAATTCTTGGGGCACGGGGCCCTCTTGTACGAGAAGATATAGAACAAGGCGAGGTCTAACCTTAGGAGTGACCTTGGTCTTATGGGGACCCTGCTACATGTTTGCCCACAGGGGCTTGGAGTGCGAGGTACCCCAGCTAACCGCGTGCTGCGTCATTCATACAATTGTTTTGGGTCTTGTGTTGTGATATTTCTTCAACTTGCAATCTCTTTGGTATGATCTGCGACCACTTTGAACAGGGGCTGGAGGAGTGCACAGCTCACCCTGTGACCATTTCCCACCTGTGCACTGCGTTGTCTCCTACGTCCTACCCAAGTCCTACACTTCCATCGGGCCGCACTAAAGCTACAGCAGCCATGCAAGCAAAGACAGGGTGGAGCTCCAAGCTTTAGGGCAAAACATTGGGACTTGAGCCTTCAACCAAGGACAGGAAGAACCTAAGAACGTGTGCCACACTACAGGCTTGGCAGACCTCCTAACAGGCATGACCCATAACTTGCATCGCAAGATCCCAGCATTGAGCGTGCAACCTTGCGGTTTACCTATACCTAAGTTTCTACGGGAGGGAGAGGCTTTAGTGCACACATATACGTGCACCTCCTGCGCCGCACATTGCATAGCACCCTCCTAAGAGCAGAGGAGGGATGCAGAGCCTTGCATCAAGCAGCCCGAGACGGTAAGCCTCAACTAGCGCTTGGCTGCCCTGCGCTTACTCGCCTAAGCTTACCTACAATGCATGCACACGTGTGCATGACTCCTTGAACTTGTGAAGGAAGAGGAAGAGGGTGGTGCGTTATTGCCCCCAAAAATTCCCGAAATGACGTCGAATGGGCCAGTCTAGGAGGTAAAGTGGGTGCAATGGGTCAAAAATGTGTTTTTCCAAAATTGATATCCAACCTTTTGGGATGGGACAAATGCAATCTACTCATTTGGAGCGTGTTTTGAGCCCTTTGGGCCCATGGAAAGTGCAAAAAGGCCTTCATTCAAAGGTGAGGAGGAGGAGGTGGTGGTGGTGGTGCGAGCAAAGGTGATCTTTACATGGTGTCCATGTCTCGTAAAATTCCTCCCAACGGGTTAACAATCTGCTAGCAAGCAACAAACAACAAGTAAGCAACAAGCAAGCAACAAGCGCTTGCAAAGAAAATTTCTTCAACATACTGTTCTAAAATTGAAATTTTTTTAGATATTGATAGGCGTGTCAAATGGCAGCTTTACTCAACTCAGCCCGAAAAAAGAAGCCACTGGTGGCTCTCGGTGCCGAAAAAAGGGGGGGGGGGTGGCCTTTTCCAGTCAGTGTCTGCACATTTCGTCCCCAAAAATTGAGGTGGTAGGCTGCTATGCCTACTTGGGGTGTGCATACTGAACAATTGTTTTTTCACAATTAATGGGACATCAATGGAATGCAAATGAGCCATGGTTGAGCCATTTTGCAAACCGTGACAGCCTACTAGAGGCATTTTTGTTCTGAAACAAAAGCCGGTTTTGCCCTTCTTTTTGGACACCGCCAGCCAAAAACTATACAAAACACCAGATCTTGGAATACACGGCTAAGAATGATGTTCCGACGGCATGTGGCCCACCACGGCCCCCCACTGTGTGTGGTTTCCACCCCTCCAAATTGCCCAAATAGACGCCTGGACCCCTGCACTAGTGCCAATCATGCAGTGGCAAGATGCAAGCTTGAGCCTCCGCAGCTTGGCACCAAATAGGTCAACAACGTCAACAATGGGCAAAAAAAACAATTTTTCCGAAAACCGCGATCTTAGACCACTTGGGACCAAAAAGAGTGGGTTTACCCCGTTTGGAGCCCATGGTGGCCTATTTTAGTCCCTCGAAAGTCCCAAAATGCCTTACAAAGGGGCAATGTGGGACCAAAAGTGGGTGAAAATGCGTCTAGAGAATTTTTTTTTCCAAGATCCATCCTTGGCCATTTGGGATGCACAAACAAGTGAAATAAGCCCATTTTTCAGCTCGTTTTGAGCCCTTTGAGTCCATGGAGAGGGCAAAAAAGCCTTCATTCAAAGGCCGGGAGGAGGAGGTGGTGGTGGTGGAGGAGGGAGGATAGGATGACCTTACATGGCATCCATGTGTGGTAATAATAATAATAATCATCATCACATGTCCATGAGACACACAGCATACAAGGTAACAATTGGATGGAAAATGCTACTCATATTGCTCGGGACTTTTGAAAATGCCACCCATGCATGCTCACCAAGTGCAACTCATGTTGCAGGGTTGATCTCAAAATTGCAAGCAACATAGCATGGAACATTTCTTCCCGGAGCCCCTAGGCATCTTGGCCACAAAGGCCACAGCATATCGCTACCGATATTGGTTGCGTTTTTGGAGCCACTTTCCCGGCCAAAAAATCGGAGCGTTTGTCCAACCCGTTTCGACAACTTCCGGGCGTGTATCCAACATCTTTGCGCACCATTGGAGATGCCATTATACCTAGGCAATGCAAAGACACATGCAAAAGAAAGGCGACAAGGAAGTTTTTACTTTAGTTGAAGTGTTAACGATGTACTCTCCTGTGCTTAGCATACATACTGAACATGTATAATTGGACATGGCGTCCACATCCACTACCTCCTTTCCGATATGTACAGCCACACCGCGATACTTCTTGCTTTGCGGCGGGGTTTCTGTGTTGCTGCCTGATGACGAGGACGAATCAGAATCGGTGGCACTTACAGTACAGCCACCGGATACGTTTTGCCGACCATTATGTGAGTCGGTGCTTGAGGAGCCTTCACTACTACTGCCACTGCTGCTGCTATTGTTGCTGCAGCTGCTGCAGCCGGTGCACTACACACCTTTCTAGCATTGCTCGTCATGGAGTTGGCAGAGGGCGGGAGTAGAAGCACATTGTATTGCCATTGTTTGTTGCACACATGCGGTTTGCGCAGATTGTCAATATGCACCGGCGATGAGGCAGGTGAGAGCAACCTCCATCCCAGCAAACGCTTTGCCCGGTGACCCCAACAGTCCCCGACGACAGCACTCATGAATGCCTGACTCATGAATTATACCTGAAGCTGTTGCACACCAGTGCAAGTAGGCGGCAGGGTCGCTTATGGCGGCCACAACGGCGGCCCATCATTCTCGAGCCTTGCATTTTTCGAGCTGCTGAACTGTGGCGGAACGGCATGGTGCATGTCCTAACATCGTGGTCCATCATTGGGGATGCCACCATGTACATGGATAAGGGTGCCCAAAGTTTGAAGTTGGGATTGCCAGGGGTTCAGGGTTGGAGTGATATTTGTTGTGTGTGTGGGCAGTGTGCGCAGGTACAGAGCACCACGCGACATTGGGAGCCATTTGATTCGAGCACATTTCAGGCTTGGCCAATGGCCCCTTGCACACCAAATGGTGTGTTTCGTTCTAGCAAAGAAAGAAAAAAGTCCACGACGGCGCACGAACGCCCGGCCAGCACTCGATGCATCGGATGCTGAATTCAATCAGGCTGCTTCAGAGTCTGATGTCTTGCTGAACAGTAGAATCCCCGTGCGCAAGTGCCGTTTGCCCTTAAAGGGCACAATACACAAAGAAGAGGGAAGTGGTCGCGACTCTGACCGGGGCAGTAGTGGTGAGGAGCTTCCGGCCTACTACTGCTACTACTGCTACTGCTGCTACCATTTGCCACTAGTTGGTGCTCAATGTCATGATGAACATTGGGGATATGCATTAGCTTAGCTTTTTGTGCATGTTGAACACATTGTTCCGTAGTACGTACATGGCAGCCGTAAAATGAGGCTACAATATTCGCCCCCTCAAATGGAGGTATAATGCCAATGGAGGCAGTATTTGGGTTAGGGTAATGGGCTCGTTCAGCAGCACGTTTCCCTTGGCTCTTTCTACAACCTTTCGGTGTGCACCACATGATGGAAATTGGGCACCACTTTTTAAAGCCAATGTGGGCCAACTTTGGATAGGTTCCAACTCGGCTGACACCCACCTCCGCATGCCACGTTTTGTGCCCCAGGTCCCACGCACGCAAAGCACATGGACTTCCTCCTTGGCACCTGGAATCGTGAACTGTACACAGCAAGTTTCTGTGTGGATTAACATAGTACAGCCACGTGCTGCTTGCACTTGGGAGAGATGGTGTAACGAAAGTGCAAAGATTGTGCGCCACAACACATGGGCAGGCACCATGCATGCCTCCAATACAACATTTCGATGGACAAGGGCCAAATTTTTGACAAAGTGAACTTTTTGCTTCTTCTCCAAGAACTTTTGGTAGAGCTAGTGTTTCAAAGTTTCTGAAATACTGGCATCCTCTTGTGTACTAGTAACAAGCATGTATCTTTTTGCAACCCTTAAGTCCCTCTCCCCTGCCTCATCCGAGAACAACATGGGTGGGCGAGGGTTGAACCATGTGTGGTAGCACCCTTGCATTTATAGAGTTGCAGTGCAACCCTCTTCAAAGAATTCGGGGATGATGTGCACAATGTATGTGCACACCAAGCCCATGGCACACCATGAACAAGTAGACAAGCTGTGCAACCGTAACAGAGGTGCACCATACGGGAATACGCCAAAACTAGTGAGTGAAAGGGCAGAGGCAGAAGCATGCCACCTGCCGGTCTGCCCATTACCGTTGGAGCCTCACGGCTTGCGAGGCTGATCCCGACAAGGGCACGATCTCTCACTAATCGCCGTTTCTCCAGGCTATCAAGTGGTAGGGATCCAGGGTTGTACCTTCTTGCTACATGGGCGATAAATTGCAGCAACTCATGTTGCGAATCAGGCGGGAGTGTGCGCCCAATGACACAAAGCAGCCGCGATGCATTGCCCTTGGTGTTGTGCAATATAGGCTGCATGATATATACATGTTGCAGGCGTGAAACACCCTGGAACTTATGAGGGCATCGAACGTGATTCAAACATCCCGCCCTTGTGTAAAAAGAGGTCCTTCGACCCGTGCTTATTCAGCCATGGACAGGCCACAAACCCTTTTTGCTTACATTCACTCCTCAAATTGTGGTGGTCTGCAGTGATGCAACCAAACTGTACCCTAACAGCACTAGTGTATTCAACACCTTGGTATGTCATGAGTTGCTTAAATGTACATGCGGGTAAGGCATGTAGGGCCTCTACCCGCTTACGCACCCATTGTGCATCCAAATTTTCGGGAAACTCCAACCATGATATCGTTTCTGTGCAACAAGGCAGACAGCCCACAAGAGGGCACCATAGTTCCTCACAATCAATGAGACTTATCTTGGTGTTGATATTGAGGCGGCCGTGGGGTTGGTAACAATCAGCATGCAGGCCCACGGTTAACGCGGCGTGTTGTGGTGGAGGTGCCTGCCGACCTTGTGAAACCACTAGGCCGGTGTTTTGGAGAAGGAGATGGCACATTTGTGGCAAAAGCTTGATGCTAGTGAGGGAGTAGTCTACTGAAAGACGATGCAGGTCTTTCTGTTGCCCAAAGACCACCAGAGACCAACCTGCCCCTAGTTGGAGGCGGTCCACAGTTTGTACCACTGCTGCTAGCACCACATGCTGATGCCGGAGGGAGGGTGCATAAGCATGGCTCTGGGGTGCTTGAATGGCCTGGGTGCCCCAAGTGTGGTTGACTATTTGCCCCTGTCCAGGGGCCCACCGTTTTAGTTGCCTGCAAACAAGGGTTTTTGGAAGACCCCGACCAATAGCTTCCACTAGGACTTTTTTTCAGGTACTTTGCTCGGAGGAGCACCGAGGTTTGGTGACCCCAAGTGTGCTCGATTGTCCACCCTAGCTCGGGGGCCCACTGTTTCGGTTTCCTGGAAAAAAGGCAATTTTGGAAAGCCCCGGCCAATAGGTCTCACGGAGACTTTGCTGCAGGCTATTTGATCACAACAGAATCGAAATTTGGAGGCCTCAAGTGTTCTTGCCTATCCACCCACGTCCACGGGCCAACTGTTTCAGTTTCCTACAAACAAGGCATTTTTGAAAAGCCCTGACCAGCAGCTTGCACCAAGACTGTTTTTGAGGCTATTTTGCTCACATCAACATCAAAATTTGGAGGCCCCAAGTGTGCTCGACTATCCGCCCCCGTCCAGGGACCTATTGTTTCAGTTACCTGCAAACAAGGCTTTTTTGGATTGCCCCGACCAGTAGCTTCGACGACGACTCTGTTTCAGGCTGGTTGCTCAAAGCAACACCGAGATCCGGAGGCCCCAAGTGTGCTCAACGATTCGCCCCCCTCCAGGGGCCCACTGTTCCACTTTCTTCCAAACAAGCATTGTTGGAAACCCCCGACCAGTAGCTTCCACCAGGACTTTAGTTCAGGCTTTGCGCGCACAGCACCACCGAGCCTTGGAGGCCCAAAGTGTGCTCGAGTATCCGCCCCCCTCCAGGGGCCCAATGTTTTGGTTTCGTGCAAACAAAACTCTTTTGAAAAATTGCCGACTAGTGGCTTCCAACAAAACTGTTTTTGAGGCTATTTGCTCACAACACCACCGAGATCTGGAGGCCCAAAGTGTGCTTCACTATGCGCCCGGTCTAGGGGCCCAATTTTTGAGTTTCTTGCAAACAAGGCTTTTTTGCAAAACCCTCACCACTAGCTTCCACCAGGACTTTGCTTCAGGCTACTTGCTCAAAGCAACACCGAGATCTGGAGCAAGTCTGCTCGACTATCCGCCCCCGTCTAGGGGCCAACTGTTTCGGTTTCCTGCAAACAAGGCTTTTTTGGAAAGCCCCGACCAGTACCTTCCACCCGGACTTTATTTTAGGCTTTGTGCGCACAGTAGCACCGAGATCTCGAAGCCCAAAGTGTAAAGTGTGCTCGAGTATCCGCCCCCTTCTAGGGGCCCACTTTTTCACTTGCCTACAAACAAGGCATTTCCGGAAATTGCCCACCAATAGCTTCCACCATGAATTTATTTCGGGCTATTTGCTCACAGCAGCACATAGATCCACATGCCCAAAGTGTGCTCGACTATTCATCCCCGTCCAGACATAGGCACACGTGCACAAACACAGCACGTGGAAGATTTCGTTGACAGGGCACTGTTCTGCCTTATGAGAGCCACTTGCTTCAGTTTCAGGGGGGACAAGCAGCACAACCAGCTCCCCCTGCCCAGTTGGTGTCCCATCCAGCAAGGGGAACGGACGATCCAAATCTCGGGGCGATGACTTGTAGCCGTCACATAGTCCAGCGCCGTGCGGACGGAGGTCACGATTCTAAGGGGGAGCGAACGCTCCCAGCCACCCCCTCTGCCCCAACACCCCCCCCCTCCTGCCCTCTCCCACTCCACGAGGAGTAGGAGCTAGGGGCGGACTTCTTCTTCAAATTATCCCCCCCTGCAGAGGCAGCCATCCTCTTCCTCTTGCCCTTCCCCTAGGTACACGCTAGAAGACCCAATTTCGTTCTAGCCTAGATGGCGCTGGAAGGCTAGAACGAAAAAAAGAGGGGACTACCCCCACCCATGGAGGTCAAGGGTGGGTGATATGAGGGATCGAACTTGGACCCCCCTATCCGTACTTGGGGGCCTAGGGCTTGTTTTTCACCAATTCAACGTTTTGACCTGAAATTGGAATGGAAAAAATTTTTGTTCTAGCGACGTTCTAGCGACGTTCTAGCGCCGCTCCCTAGAACAGCGCTACAACATCTAGCGTAGAACGGGTTCGTTGGTGCATGGTTGGTTTGTCAGTTGGCTGTTGGGTTGCTGGTTGGTTGGATGGCTGATTGGGTGCATCTACACCCCGCGGTGTGTGGTGTGTTGTGTTGTTGCATGGTGTGGAATGCTGTGTCCGTGGGTGTGCATGTGTGTGCAGCCATTGCAAGGGTGGTGGTGGGGGGGTTCTATGGAATTAATGTTCCTGTTCTAGCGGCGTTCTAGCAAAGGGTTCGAGCAGCGTTCTAGCGCCGTTATAGGGACGCCGATCCGTCGCTAGAACCTCGCTAGAACGCCGCTAGAACAAGAACATTAATACCAAAGAACCCCCCCCACCACCCTTGCAATGGCTGCACATACATGCACACTCACAATCACCATATCTCACACCATGCAACACCAAACCACACCACACACCACGGGGTGTAGATGCACCCAACCAATGTTTATACCAACAACCAACAAACAAATTTCAATCACAAAAGGACTGGCAACCCAATATCCCGAACTAGCCCCTTTATCTGCTTTGGGGCACGTCAACAGCCACATTCAAATATCCATATCCCGAACTAGCCCCCTATCTGCTTTGGGGCACATCTACAACCGCATTCAAATATCCACGTCCCGAACTAGCTCCTTTATCTCCTTTGAGGCACATCACCAGCCAAATTCCACTATTTTAACACTTCTGACAGTCTCGGATGCATCATTCTCTGAAAGCAAAGCAAGGTGTAAAACAGGGGAAGGAGACAGGGAAGAGGGGGACAACAAGCAGTGGGGCAAACTCTCCCGCGATTCTGGCATTCTTGCAAACCACCTGTGAAAAATGAAAGGATACCCTCCCTAACCTCAACTGCAATACAACAAGCAACAGCAGGCAAAGAACCCACACCACAACATCGAAGTGGGGAGGGGGAGATAGCCCAACACTCAGGGGGTGATGGTAAGGTGTTTGTGTGTGCCCTCTTCCCTCCCCTCCCCACCCTCGACATTGTATGTTGTGTGTTGTAGTGTTTGTATGCCTATGCCAAACTGTGTATGTGCTAGCGGAGGGGCGGGGGTACATATGCGTATGCATGTGTCAAGTGTGTTGGCTGCTATGAGTGTATATGTCATGCAGCCCACCCCCCGACGCAAGTTGATTCTTTGTTTTTTGGATTGTACCTATTCTACCAGTTTAGGGTAGAATGATTTGTGTTCTAGCCTGATATTTTATAGGCTAGAACATCTAGACTAGAAGTTCTAGCCTAGAACGAAATTGGGTCTTCTAGCGTGTACCTAGGATCACTCCTGTAGAGGACACAGGGCCATGAGGGTTGAAATGAGACGACTCAGTCAGAGGTTCAGGCATAGGGAAGGGGGGATATCTCTTCCTCTTTCCCTTCACCCCTGTAGAGGACACAAGGACATCTGGGTCAGACTCAAACTGAGACTCAGCGTCTTTGGCTGTCGCAATTTGGTGTAGCATCACCACAGGGACCATGTTCCCCGTGAGGGAGGCAAAAAGGATAGGCCATTTGACCCCTACGTGCAGCAAATCGCTAGGCACATTCTGGATCTCCTTGAGCAGAGCAGGGCCGCACCCCGTGCGCCGGAGGGTGGTGTTCCCGGGCGTTTCCACCCGGGCTGCTGCCCTATCAAACATGGCCCTACACTGCCGCCCTGGCGTGGCAAAATTTCTGGGGGGGGTGGGGTGGCTTGGATCACTTCCGCGTTGGGTGTTGCAGGTGCCAGAGCAACACGTAGACTGCAATGTATAGGCAGCCTTTTTGGTTGCATTGCGAGGGGCTGGTGTGCGGGGTGGCTGCAACTCCCCCTTTCCGCAACTGCTCGCAACATGACTTGGAGGAATTGGTTGGGACCAAGTCATAATCTTCGACCCGCCCTTCGTGCACCACAACAACAACACCGTGGAGCACCTCTTCCCCGCCACCAGCAACCTCCCATATCCCAAACGGTGTGAGGGTGGAGGGGGGCATTTAGGGGAGGGACGCCTTCAAGACATGGCACTTTTTGGCCTCCGCCTAGGGAGCACGCCTCTGCTCCAGCAGCCCCTGTGCCCTTTTGTTGTGGGCAGTGGCAGCGTCCCGGAGCATGCGTTCCTTCTCCATCAGGCTAGCACCCCCCTGCCTTTTCACCCCACATGTCTCCCGCACCCGCTGCTCTGCCCCCTGAAACTTTTTAACCTCCTCCTCAAATTTCCCCCTCAGCACCCTAACCTGGTCAGCTGGCAACCTAAACTCCTTGACCACCCACTCCCGAACCTTGTCACTCAGCGCCAAAAAAGAGCACACCCGGACTCCATTTTGCCTTACAGCCAGCTGCAACAGGGCCATGGGGAAGGCGAGGGGGAAGACCCCAAATTTTTCAACCCTCCCCGGGGTCCTCCGGCTGGTTACCCCAGCCTTGGTCAGCCAAGCCACCCCACGAGGGTTGAAGCAGGCCTGAACAGCCACCCACTCTCGACTCTTCTTACTGCAGAGTGCAGGTAGTACTACACTTGCGCCGCTGCCACGGCCGCCCCCAACCCCGGGGCCACGAGCGCTACGGAGGGGGAAGTCTTCTCCTGTCACTTCTTCTTCTTCTTCTTCGTCTCCTTCTTCCACTGCTTCTTCTTCTGCTGCTCCTTCTTCTGCTGCTCCTTGTTGTGTTGCTGTTGGTGTTGTTGCTGCTTCTTCCGCTGGGGCAGGCGCTAGGGCTTAGGCTGAGGCTGAGTTCCCCATAGGGGGAGTGTTGGCGGTGTTCCCGACGGTGATGGTGATGCCGATGGTGATGCTACTGCTGCTGCTGATGCCGATGCCGATCCGACCGGAAGGCGGCCAAAAGAAAATGAAGGGCCGGCAACGGTGGCGGCCCAACCACAAAGGGCAGCGGTAATGGAAGAAGAACACATTACAACAAAGAGCTGGTGCAACAAGAAGTGCATCCTCTGCAAACCACGCATACACACACACGGCCACACAGCGTATTTCTCGGCATCGGCCTGCTCACAGTCCTTGTAGGGACCTGCGGCCCACAGCCAGGAATCCATCACAGTCATACCAGCACGTTTCAAGGCTCATCCTGAAGGCTTGGGAGCAGCGGCCAAAAGAAAGTGAATACCGCACAAAGGACCATGGGGGTGGTAAGTGGGCTGGCAGTCTGTTCGAAAAACCCCCCCTTCTGGTGGCAAAATTGTCTTTTACCAAGTACAAGAGGGGGCCTCATGCCAAACCCTCCACCTTGCTTCCTCCCGCCTAACCTCGGTAACGTGAGCTGCTATAAAAGTAGCCCGCGTGGCACAGGGGATTGTTGCCTCGGGGGGCTCACAGAAGGCATTATCTATAATGACGCGCAGAACCTCAAAAGGGACATGGATGTAAGAAAAGGGGGGGAAGTGCATGTTTGCGGTAATAACTTTTTTGAACATTTCTTGACGTCCGCCTCCTTGAACCATGACTGAATGTCTGCCTTTGTCCACTTTCGGTCCCTAATCAAGGTGTCAGGGTGCGTGGACAAAATGGATTTCAAAAACAAAAAATGTGACCGCAATCGTTCATCTGAGTCATCAGCAAACATGCGATCATTATCATATTTTACATCCGGGCCAGTGATGCATAAATTCTTGTATCGAACCCCATACGAGGTTTCATGCTTGCGGAGCGTTGTCTTGCCTACAGCCTCACGTGTGGTCAACACAGGAATGGTATTCTTGGGGGGCTGAGCAAACTTTTTATGCATGAATGTTGCCAATAGTGTGTCCTTCGCATGAATAGTATGTGTTTCTGGTACCGCCTTATCCAAAATCACCCGCAACATGCGGGGTTCAATGGTATTTGATGCTATGTGGTGCACGCACAGTGCAGCAAGAGCATGTTGGAGCTTAGACCGGACATCAATGGGTATTGGCAGTTCAAAATTTGCTGAATCGGCATCTACGAGGTCCTCAAAGGTAAGATCTGTGGCGGAGGCGGAGGCGGAGGGGGGAGGGGGGGGGGGGGGCAGAGGATGCACTTCCGTGGCTACCACTGGAAATTTTCCAATCTGTTGAAAGGGGAAAAGCAGTGGGACAAAGGCTAAGTGTTTGCACTGCGTGCGCACTGCGTGCGCACTGCGTGCATATTGCGCACACAGAGGCTAGGATACTCACCCAAGAATACCTGTCACCTGTTTACTAGGGGCAAGATTGAAAGGTGTCAATACCATAGGGTTGGCCAGGTGTCCATCGATACTTCTAGTTGTAGTTATCACCAACAGCATCGTCGAAGAAGAACTGTCCGGTCCTGGTGTCGACTCGCCACCATCGAGTATCGGCGATCGAGAGCCTTCGAGCGACGATGACCACGTTGACTTCTTTGCAGTTGTGGACGTGGCCATACCGATCGATGATCTTGAGCATCTCGGTTCGAGAATCACCTTGAAGTCGACCAAGGTTTTGGTGCACATACTATCTGTCGGGAAGAGCACTCTGCAGGGCGAATCAAACTGTTGGAAAGAGTACTCTATAGGGCGAATCGAACTGCCTCTACGGCACCAGGCTCGCTGCAGTGTCGACAATGACGACGTCGAGATCCGGGTCGTGTCGACGGTGTACACTTTGTCGATGGGCCTCTTCTCGGGGGAAATGGTTGACAATTCAAATATGCCAGATCCTAAATGCTTGGGAAGCCAAAAAAACCCTGGTACGGAACGAAAAACTTGTGAAAGGGGGCCAAAACTAGGGTTCGAGTATTTGCCGACATCCAAAACTTCGCACTGCGTGCGCACTGCGTGCATGGCATTCCCAAAGGACATCCCAGGCAGTGACACAAGTTTCAAGCACACCCCTTTGGAGGTTCTGCACGTCAATATACATGATGCCTTCGACAAACACACTGAGCACAAAGACATGCACAAACACAATGATATACCCAATGTCCTTACACAAGCTTGAGTACTTCACGTTACACTTTTCTTCCGCCCTGGAGTACTTCACGTTTTTCCAGGCGTCCAACGGTACCCATTTCAAAGACCCGGTACCAACCCTACCAGACCATACCGCACGTCCATCACTAGGTATATCCAAAAATTGCCCCCGGTGACGAGAGGATATCGCTCTGTGTTCCTATGTTCTATGTTGTGCACATGTGCCAGATGTGTAATGCTGCACAGTGCTGAAATTCATTCATTCAATTTGTTATCACATGCCTTTGTTTGGGTAGGTTATTCCCTGCACGTTGCAACACACCCTATCTTCACATCCCATTTCCCCACTGCACACAAGCAAGAGGGTCAAACGCTGTTAAAATCACAGCTTACTAGAGCTGTGCAATCTAAGCCTCCTTCAAACCACCTGTTTAGGTAGGTCTTGTACTTTACGGCCTAATTTGCTCTGTCAAGGCGTGAAAAGGGCCTTGTGGAAACCGCCGCTTGCCCGGAATGGGCCCTCTTTCAGTTCGCAATGTCACAGGAGTCCTCCAAAACGTCCTCAGGCATACCACAGGCATAAGAAGCGAGCAGTCGAACTGCACATACATGCGGTTCACTCATATCTTGTCATAATATTATTAATGGCATGGTTAATGAAGTATTATTAGTCAATGTCATAATATTCCATATAGCGGTGCAAATCTTCTTCTAACTGCCCTCATTGTGGATGTCATTGTCAAGATCCTGACAACAGGAAAATAGATCCTATGCCAGGATCCTGACAAATCACTATCAAGATCTTGACGGTAGCTCACTGTAGGATACTGACACCAGAGAGCTGTCAGGCACCAGAGAGCTGTCAGGATCGTGCCATAGTGCCAGTTGATTGTTGTCGAGATCCTGACAGTAGATCACTGTCAGGATCCTGCCAGTGCATGACTACTTTGCAAGACTGCTCCATAAATATCCTAAAAATGATCCACTGTCAAGATCCTGACAGGAGACCAACACCAGAACAATCTATCACATGACTCATGTGCCTTGCTGTAAATTTACACATGCCGCTACAATTGTTCTTGGCAGGTGCCCAGGGTTCCCCGTTTGAACCTCCCCCACAGAGGGTTCCGCTCCCACTTCCCACTTGTGTTCTGGGGAGTTGGAGTTGAAGAGGTGCTTGGGATGACATACCAAGCACCCTACGAATGCGTGTCACAGCACAAACTGTCGATGAGGGTTGGGGTGATCAACTGCCATTGCCTCAGCAATAACAGCCGTTGGTGGACCGCCATCCATCATTGCTTGATCGTGTGGCAGTGTGGCAGTTCTCAAACAAGGGCTGCACAGGGTCCCGTCACCGGTTGAAGTTGGTGAGGCGTGTCGAGGTTTGTAGACATGGCGGATGTTTTCTTCACGGTTTAAGGGCTGTGGAAGGCTGTGGGAAATTGTGCTGCACTGTTGAGGGTTGTGGAGGGCCATAGAGGCTTGGGGACCGTACCGATTCACAACATCTCATTTTTAAACTGCTCACAAGAGGGCAATCTCCGCTCAGGCTGCCAGGTCCTGCATAGGCGATTGTAAATCACAAAAAGTATACCCTGACTATTTGGGACAGTCATGGAAAACACTGGTACCCTGCACATTCGCACATCACCCCCCTCCCGAACCCTTTGTCCTTCCAAGAATGGGCCAACATGCAGGACTGCAACGCAAGAGCCACAGACTTGGGCATCTCCAGGTATCTCATCTTCATCTTCCAGATACCCCTCCGCTTGCAATGCAGCAGCAAAACTGGACCACCAGTCTCGCTCCTCCACAATGGCGCGTTGCTCGATCTCCTCCTCAGCGCCGATCTGAGTGAGACACCGCAAGAGTCGCATAAGCACACACGCACAGCATGCTAATCCCACCCCAACAGTAGAGACAAAACACGATGGAATATAAAACAGGACAGGACAAATAGCAAGCTTCAGAGTGTCTATGTTGTGACCGTCATCCCAATGCTCCACCGGTGTTGACATCGGGAGCAGCTCACAAAATGTGTGTGCCAGGCCTTCTGGAGAGGAAAAAAACCAAACCAACTAAAATTTCCAAAATCAGAAGAAAACCCAACAATGGTGTTTTGGAAATTTGGAAAAGACTGTTCTGAGTGCTTCAGTCACCACGCCCACAAGGCCCTGCCAGTGGGGTGTGCAAGCATTCTTGGACCAAAAATCAGGGCAAGAAGGCACCACGACACCCCCGTGACAAAGGCAACAACCAAGAAAGTGTGTGACGTCAACAGTTGTTCCTCCTTACAGAACTGGAGTCAGGAAAAGAGAGGCAACGCCCCCGTTTCCGGCCCCCACCGGGTGTGGGGCATAATGCCCACCATAAGGGGATTGGGGCATCACCACTGCAGGGGAAGAGCCACAGGCACCCCCCGTCCTCAGCATTTCCTTTTCTCACTCCCCCTGTCCGCATCCTCCCAAAAAGAGGCGTGTCACATCTGCAGGATAGGCTTTGATGGTTGAGCACACTTGGCCCGCAGGCCCTGCCTGCTCGTGTCCTCACAGCTTTTCACATGCTTGCTCCTTGCAAAATGCCCATATCTTGGGTGAAGGCGCAAATAATATCCCAAAATCTAAACCCAATCGTTGAACTGTTATACTGGTAAAAAAAAAAATGTATCAGCCACACCGCGTCGCACAGCCACCCCAGAGGCAAAACCTTCGCAAAATCTCCTCAGACACCTGAGTAGCTTTCAGTATTGAACTGTTGAATCAACCAAATTTGTTTCGGCAGGCCGAAAGTAGGGGGGGGGGGCGTTTCTGCGAAATGTGAAGTCATGGGGTTTTGCCTAAAATTGGCCACTTCGAAAAAGGGGGGGGGGGGGGTTTACCCCTTTTGCGCGCAACTGAAATTTTCCAAAATGCGCCGCGGGGGGTTACCTTGGATGTGCACAAGTGTGTATTTGTCCATTTTTTGGGCATGTCGAAGGAAATTTGGTGTCTTGCTTCAAAAGTGATGGATTTTTGCATGCTTACTTGATGCTGCTGTTTCACATATCAGGTGTGGCAGGGACGCGGTGGCCTAAGGGGTTAGCATACAACAACGGAGGCCTCCACTCTACCTCCTCACCAATGCAATAGTGGTCGTAGCCGCCCACACCCCCTGCCGGGGGGGGCCATGGACGATTTCTCTTCAGCGCGGCCCAACACCGAAGATAATAGCTTTGGCCCACCAAAAATGCCGTGATCGGCCCCAGCCACAGGCTGCACAAGACTTCGCTTGGTTCGCCCATTTTAGGCATTTTTGGGTGCCACTTTTATTCGCCCTTGGCTTCTCACCCCAAGAATCCAATTTGTCAGTTCATTAGGAGCCAAGTCAAGTAGATATCGCATTGCTTGCCCCTTTCCGCTTTCTTTCGGCCGGGGGGGGGGGGGGGGGCTCTGCGGAGAACGACAGCATGGGGGGTTTTACATAACCCCCCCCATTTTTTGTTGGCCAAATTTTTAGGCAAAAGTAGGGTTTTCACATAACCGAAACCCCCCCCCCTTTTGGGGGGAAGGGTTTGCTCAGTCCACCTCACACTACCACGATGTAGCATTTCCGCCCACTTGTGGGCCCCCGAGAAGGCAAGGGTGAGGCAGCCAATTCTGATTTTGTCCCTCTTTGCTTGGGGACCCCCGAGAATGCATGGGTTATGTAGCATTTCCGCCCACTCATGGGCCCCCGAGAAGGCAGGGGTGAGGGAGCCAATTCTGATTTTGTCCCTCTTTATTTGGGGACCCCCGAGAATGCAGGGGTTATATAGCATTTCCGCCCACTCATGGGCCCCCGAGAAGGCAGGGTTGAGGGAGCCAATTCTGATTTCGTCCCTCTTTGTTTGGGGACCACCGAGAATGCAGGGGTTATGTAGCATTTCCGCCCACTCATGGGCCCCTAAGAAGGCAGGGGTGACATAGCCAATTCTGATTTTGTCCCTCTTTGTTTGATGGACCCCCCGGACGTCAACGGTTAGCAAGTGGAAGTTGAAACTTTGTGAGATGGGGAGTTGCGCAGGGCTCAGCAACATGCCTCAAAAATTTTGCCTATCCGTTTGGGTGACCTCACATGCAATGGGATCATCTGCAAGCACGACGCCACCACCCTCCGCGTTCTTGGTGATCAAGCTAGTCGATCGTCTTGTGCGCTGCTATTGGGCCTTGTTGCTACCTGCAGCACTTTGGCACCCACGCAATACAACTTGTTGCGGACTTGTTGTGTTGCCACAGCTGCTCATGTGCTCAACGCACCGCGGTTAGGTACTTGTTCGATACAGCCACCGCAAGCGAGGCCGATGAAGATTGGCGCCCAGAGCGTCGCAAGTCCGATGAGTCACATGGGTCCGACACGGATAGTTCATCAACGAACAATTCTAGTAGTGGTGGGACGTCCTCTACATCATCGGAGTCTAGTTCCGAAAGCGGCAGTTCGGGCAGCATTGCCAAAGTGGTCGTCGCGACAAGACACAAGAAAGTGTACAAAAAGACCGCCAAGCAACCCCGCGGGCAAGCCGAACAAGCGAAAAGTGGGAAGACAGCCGTGGCACAGAAGCGACAAGCACCAAAACGGAAGTTGAGTAGCGACTCCAAAAGGCAGCGGGGGTAGACAATTACTTGAGGTCCACAGGCAGGTGCATAAGACGTTACGCTATGGCGGGGGGCTTGGGACCAATGCATTGCAAGCGGTGCCTTGAGGAAATGGATATTGAAGTGAAAGTGGTAGATGGGTGTATCCCCTAGGGAGTTTTTTTTTGGGGGGTGCGAAGTGCATGCGTCAAGCGGTTCCGTGCATTGCCGCAAGACACACGACAACACACAACCATAGCGTGAAAGACGATGTACTTGTTGTTGGCACCCCGTGAAACACGAAACGACTCAAAACGACCGCATTGTGGGATTGGGCACCCCATGCAGCGGTGATCCGAAACACGAAACGATTCAAAACGACCATATTGTGGGACTGCGCACCCCATGAAGCGGTGATGCAAAACGCAGAGCGTGACGAAACATACGCCTTGCAGGATTAGGCACCCTATGAGGTACCCTCATGGCATAGCTTTTGACGGAGAATCAAACCTAAACTCAGATTCCGCACAGCAAACACCCGGGGAGCACAATCCGGACCAGAACGGTGAAGCTCCAGATGCGGCCAAAAACTGGAACTGCAGCCCTATTGGTTCGCCATTTATTTGCATTTCTAGTCTCAAATCCATTTGTCCTGGTATGCAGCTAAATTCTGCTCAGGCAGTTGGTGGATGCAACCAATGGCCAGGACAGCAACCAACGACATGCAGCTACATCGCGTAAGTAGGCGCGAAAGGCCACAGACCTTGGAACGCTGAACAGTCTCTTCAGTTTCTAGGTGTATGAAATTGTCCTTGATCTCGCCCCATGCTACCATCTCTTTATGCCACCTGCAAACAGGAAACAGGACGTAAACGGGTTGGTTTGGACTGAGATAGGGGGGTCCAAAAGAGCATCAGCAGCCAGTGTAATGCACAGCCAGCTTTCATAAGTCATAGGCTTGCTGGTGTTTATCTGCACAAGATATGGGGTCGCCGGGAGGTCATTGCGGTTGCTACTAGCTGCAATGGTTCCTGGTCTTAGATGGGGATCCATGTTTTCCTCCTCGGGACAAGACCGTGTATGGTTGGTGGAGGAGCGTCACCTCCAGGGCTCTGCACTTGCCGTCGCCAAAATGGGGAATAATGGGGTATGATGCGGGAAAATCCCACACCAAACATCCTGGTTTGTGGAACGGGAACCTGCCATTTTGGATAATGGCTCAGGAACAATTAGTGGCAGGCCACAAGGCGCCGCAGGATGTTTCGCTATACCCCCTTCTGTCAGCACTGCTGCCCAGCGTCCACAGCGGCTAAAACGCAATAACACAACAAGGGGGAGGAGCTGACAGGCAGGCACACCATTTGATTTGCTGGGCAAGGGACAGACGAGCATCATATTCGAGATCCAAGATCACCTCCCGGAAATCCCGCTCCACGGACATCAATTTGTTTTGCTGCTGCGCTTCGGTTGGCTCGTTGTCCCTTGACTGCACCTGGTGCCAAGGCGTGGTCCGTGGTAATGTGGTAATGTGCCAAGAAATGATCCATCCATGAACCAACAAAGCTACACCAGCACCTTCAAGTGAATAGTTCGATAGTAATTCTCTCGATTAGATGCTGTTTGGCTTACCAACTTGTTCCACGCACAGGGAGAGCATCGCCAGCCAAACATCACCTGCTCTTGAAAACGAATCAGAGTGATACTTGTTGACACTAAGGTGGACAATGTTGACACTTATTGACACTTGTCGATGTGATGACACGGTTTCTTCTGTAGCCTCCACAACCCTCGGCAGCCCCCCACAGCCCTTCCCCATCCTCTACATCCCCCATCAGACATCTGTGCGCTTTGTCAATGTCAAGCAAACCTCACAACAGTCAGCAACGCTGCCTATCCCCAAGCACACAGCTTTGTGCAACGCTCCATCCTTTTTCGACTTACAAGTGCTCGGGTCTTCAACACACACTCGCACTGCCCCAGCAGCCCTACCTTTACCCAGACAACCCTCCACACTTCTCCACAACCTCGCCCCTAAGCCTTCACCACCACTGCAACCTGCCAAACCCCTGCTAGTCCTCGGAACAATTTACGCCAGTGCCACACGACTGGTGAAAAAGAAAGTCAAACAGGGATGAGCTGCGGTTGCCGCTACAGAGGGCTGCTGCAATTGGATAATGGGGGGTAGAGGGGTAATGAAAGCTCACGCGTGTTGATGGTTTGCTGAGGGATGGTGCTCAGCTTTTCCATCTCAACCCCTCGCCCTTCCCAAGTCAAGGGGTGTTGTCACAGGTCAGGCACACAGCCAAACTGGCCATTACCCTGCTCGAGACAGGTGGTCCTGCAAATGCACGCCAGGCGTCCTCCTCTGTGCATTGCGGTTGCAATCCACGTAGATGACCGTGACATCCACACCTCAACGTCGGTCCAGCGTTTTGGGATGCTGTCTACAATCTCTTTGCACTCCTTTGCGCTCAGCCTCACACGGTTGCGAGTCTCTTCATCAATTGCACTGCAAATGACAGAATGTCTCTGGAATGCCACTTTTGGTGTACGGGGCCCATGTAGCTGGTGCCAGCTACACCTATGCTGTTGCTAAGCCACCTAAGCTGAGACAAAGACTCAGGCGGATTTTTCATTGGTGCCCCCCGTCAGTAGGGGGCTCGATAACCGGACTCCAAATCGCCCCCACCTGAGACAACCCTGCCATCCTTCCGAAAACAAGCAGAGCTGGTATTAATGTCGAGAAGAAAATCAAATACCGTAGCCAATCAGCAATTTCTGTTGGATACCGGCCAATCGGCATCAGTCGGCCATTGACTATCATTGGCTGACCACCAACCGCCTGTTGGGTAAGCTGTTGGTTCACCACAATCGTACTCAACTGGGGGGTAGGGGCTTTATGGTGGTGTAGGGCTTGCTGCTTGGTACTTCCGGTTTAATGCACTCGCAACGTTTTGGGCGTAAGGATCAATGATACTGTCGAATCCACAAATCTAATGCGAGGATTTGCTAAAACCGCCGTCAGAGTTTCATTAATTAAATTCGAAAACTTGTCTACGTTTGTATTTGCAATGAGTCAACTACCACTTCAAGCCCGCGATCCTGCTGTTCAAGCGGCAGAGGTGCATGCTGCCTTGGCTTAGCCCTCTGACGCCTTCTCTTACTAGAATGAGTTTGACTGGTATTTCTGATAACAATCTCCTTGTTAATGTTCGCAACATCCTCCATAGTTCTGTTCCTCAACATGGTGAGAGTGGAAACCTTGAAGAACAAAAGTCGAAGGGATCGAGCACCCGGAAAATGGCTGCTATTGCTCCGTTCGTGTTCCACATTGTTGAGAGAATGGGGATTCAAAGCATAAATGACCAGGATGAGGATAACCTTTCCATGTAAACCACGTTAGTGACACTAGATATCTCATCTATCGCATGTCCGTAAGAAATTATGCCTTTCAGCACCCGAGGCCAGCTCCGATGCACCACCATCCATGTCGATTTCTGCCCGTTCCAGAGCAATAATGGTGGTGTGCACTACAAAGCGGGCTTCATTTCAGTCCTGACCAAAGACTCGTAACTGGATTTTCGAACCCTATAAACTATTTGTTGATTTTTGATGTTGATTCCCCTACTCACAAATGCAGCTTTCCTCCGTCATGGCATCCGCTTCTCTGCTGGCGCTGACAGGCTTCATATTTAGTCCCAGACCGCAAACTTTGGAGGGTGCTCGCCACCACTGTGGGAGTGGGAAATTGCAACACAGGGCCAGAGAACTCAAATTATCACTTAGTTTTACACATCGTGCACTGCAGCTCCGGGCATTGTGCCCGTGTTGACAATGGAGTATGCCCTGCAACTGAAACTCACACATCCTTGTTTCCTTGGGGGGGGGGGGGGGGGGCTCTCGTTGATGCTTCGCCCTCTGGGAATGCTTCCTGCGCGCCGCAGGGTAAGGGTAATTCGCTGTGGGGTAATTAGTGCTGCATTAGATTTCCTCAATTTTTGGTGAAGGAAGTAGGTCAAACGGGCACATTGGCGAGGCACAACACTCAAAACAGACAAAAATGTTGCAATTTGCACTCTCCATTCAAAAGTATGGTTCACAAAAGGAACAATTTCCTACGTTCCATGATAATTACCCTAATTGCGCACCACAAGGCGCGCCGAAGGTGCCGCAGGCGTCGCATGATCAGTGTTCCCTCTGCCCCAATTCTCTCTCATGACAAGCCAATCCCTCCCTCCCTGTGGGTGGTCCTACCGGTCCAGGCCTATATCACCAAAGGCTTTTCCCATCTTGCCATGCCCCGCTTTCTATTGGCGGTTCTACCAGCTCCCCACAGAAAGCACCTTGCTGGACCTTTGAAATCTTGGGCCCCACTGGTGTCTGCTCTACTGCTCTACTGCTCTACTGTGCAGCAAACCTCCCTGCCTCCCTGAATTCTGCTCGTCCCTGCGTCCCCTAATTGGCGTGTGCAGTTTGTGTTCCTTGATTTCTGTTTGGTTCGATCCTTACATACATCCACACATGGAGGGGGTGTAAAGACTTGGGGGGGAGGGGGGGGAGCCTAAAGAAGTTGGTTGGGGGGGGGGGGGGGCAGATTTGAAGGTGGGCAGGGGGGGTACCCCATAAAGGCTGAAGGAGTCTGCCTGTTGGTACTTCAAGGCGTGCGTAGGTGTGCACCTTTTGAGGAGGGAATCCTCGATTTGTTGACAAAAAGAGCATGTGAAAGAAATAGGTTATAATGACCCTATGTAGGTACACAGGTTAATACATGTTCCGTACACTGTGTGTGATGTATACATCTCTCTGCAGCAACGTGGTACTATGCAGTGACACACTTGATTCGACACAGCAACCAAACAGTGTGAAAAAAGGGGGGTGTATAGTCAGTTTTGAAAATGGACGCTCTGGCTCATTTTCGGCAACCATTTGTGACTCGCTTAGAGCCGCCTAAGTACATATATCTCTCGGGGACGGACAGGAATATGCCAACACGGAGCGTTTTCAGGGATCGCCGTGATTGTTGCCTCGTTTGTGCCCGCTGAGTGTCCCAAAGGGGGGGGTATGTGGGGTATATTCGGAAAGCCCTTGAAAAGGGCTATTCGGAACACCCTGGGTCTGCATGTTGTACTGACAGTATGTTTGAGATTTTTGTCTTTTTTGGACAGTGCCTGTGTTGCTTGCTGGCTGTTTTTGTCAACAGACAGCCACCATGTCCGGATACAAGTTCACGCCACGTGCCGTTGCATCCCCAGATGCACCGCAACAACCTTTGGTTCGCAAAAGAGCACGCTCTGGGGGTGCTACCTGGGTGCGGGTTAGTCGCCTGAAGACCCCTAGCACCGCAAAAAAGCCTCGTACGGCCGGTTCACAGCAACCTGCATGCGACCACGAGGAACACCAGATTCTATCCGCTTCTGAGGCCACCGCTTTTGCAGCCCAGTTTTGGGATAAAAAGACTCACCCCACCAAGGCTTCGCAACAAGAATTTCTGGCTACCTGCATCGACGTCAATTTGGAGCAAAATGTGAAACATGCAGGTCGCCAGAAGTACACCAGGAAGAGGGGGCACCAGACAACGTATTTTGTACCGTACCGTGGGTCGCGGCGACAAATTTGTAAGTCCCAGTTCCTCCACTATTTCAAAATCATACTGACGGTTGTTGTTCTGAGTTCCTGAATTGGAATTTTTGTAAGCTATTTGACAAACAATAAGCATGGTGATGTCTGCCCAAATGGGGTCCCAGCCCTGCCTGAAAAAGACAGCGCAAATGACGATTCGGAATAAGCAAGTGTGAAACGTTCAGTGCATGTTTGCGTGCCGACTTTGCAGCAACCTGGGGTCGAAAATCGTGCAAACACCGAAAAGTTTGGCCTCGATGCTCAAAAATATCGTCAGCTACCCCCCCCTAACCCATGCATTTCTGAAATGGCCTTTTCTCACAGATTTCAAAAAGTATACACATACCCCCCCCTACGGAACGAAATTTTGGTGCTCTGGACGAAAAATGGAGAAAACCCTGAGAATACACGAATTTGCTCCGCGTTGGCATGTTATGAATGTCCCCGAGAGATATGGATTCCTCGTGAAATTTGGAGAGTTTTGAGTTTACGCATCTTGGGTAAAAACAAATTTTTTAACCTGCATCGGAAGCGAAAAAAAATTCCGGCACCTTTGGCGCCAAATTTCAACCAATTGCCCTGTGAACCATATGACCATTTTGGCTCTTTTGGGGGTGAAGGGGGCGGGTTCAAGAGTTGCCGCCTGTGGAAGCCCCCTGTGGACTGGCCCTCGCCCCATAGCATCTACATCACTCATTGGCTAAGGCTATTACTTAGTGTTGCCAATGGCTAGTCTCCATGGTCTCCCTCACCATGGAGATATAAAAAATCTATGATGCTAGGTATTCACAGCTTGTTGTCCACAAAATGGTTTGCAGTGCAGCGGGCATTGGGGCACCAAATGCATGCGTGCTGTTGGCAGACCATGCATTCTGCCACAAACTATTCGACATATTTGCCAACTAGCTGGTTCCATGGTGAAGATGTGCACTCAAGCAACCTTTTTGTAGAATGTGGGCCAAGCTATACGGACGCATATGCTGAACACCAACGGCACGTAGGCACAACATGTAGCAAAGCATGTTGTCTAACCATGCCATTTGCATGCATGTTTGTCCCCGTAGGCATACCACTGGGTGCTTTGTCACTACATCTTTGTAGGCACTTTTGCGGGCCCTTTGGAAGACACTTCGCCCTCGGTTTATGCTTGTGCCTTTGCAAGCACCTTTGCAGGCACGAAGCCACAATCCCTGTTGCACGATTTGCACAAGAGGTGTTGGGTGATGTGGATTTTGCATCTCAAGGGGTTTTGTAACCAAGCCAATATGGGATGCTTGTCGATCGACTATCACCACACGTGCCTCAACCCCACCCCCTCACATACAACAATGGAGCAAAAACATCGATTTGGCTCCATAGCCCATTGTGGGGATGGAAATGAGAAAAGGCTACATATCCCCTACCGTCTTGGGGGTCCCTGAAGCGGGGATGCAAATGAGATACATAAACCCCGCTGTGTCAAAAGCCCCAAAGTAGGGATGACTCACTGACTCACGTGTTTTCACAAATATGTTTGATACTTGAAATGTGTGAATCATTAAATTTTGAGCATTTTCTTTCACAAACATGTGGGGGAAAACAAAAAATTATCCATCGGGGAAAGAGATGCGATCCCGGCGTGGGGAGATTAGTGGTGAGAAAAGATGTTTATGTTTTGCATACATCTTACGCGGCGGCTCTAAGCGAGTGGTTGGCCGAAACCCAAGAGCGTTTCGGCCCATAGGGGAAAATCACGGTTTTTAAAGGGGCCTTGTGGGGCACTGCATTTTGAAATGGTTCCCGTAACCCCTGTTTGGGGGAATAATGTGTTTTCAAACCTAAGGGTCCCATCAAAATTTTAATGTTCCACATCCACGTTTCACAGTGTAGTGAGGAAAACCTAGTGTTGAACCCCCCCCCCCCTGTCAGTGACATACCTGTGTGGTGTTTATAAACCACCAATCTGTATTGACGGTTTTATGATCAATGAAACCATCATCTATTGTGGAGTGCCTGTTTGGCACCACTCTACACGCTGGTTGTGTGTGGTTGCTTAGCAACCTATGATTCACGTGAAAATGAAAAGTGCAGGGTACCAAGCAAACACAGGCAAGCAGTGGACAGTACATAGTACGTTGATACACGTAGGGATGCTCAAGCGGTATTGTTTGTTGAACAAAAAGGGTGCGGTAACAAAGACAATGAACCTTGTGAATGAATACATATTGAAGATCACGTAGTCAAACCTCACACCTGTGTGTATTGTTGATGAGAAATAACATAGAAAAATGCACCAATATAGCACTTTAAAAATGCAAATCCACTCAAGAACACTCTGCAGAGAATTGAAAACTCAAAAAAAAAAAAGAAAGCATACCATGTCGCAAACCACTACTTGTTGGAACACGGGGGCCAAGACAGTCAAACGAACAAAAACAGACTCGTGCAGCACCCATTACTTCTTCTTACTCGCTGCCTTGGGCTTTGGTTTGGCAGTTGTTGCACCCTTCACCCTATTCTGGAACCAATCCAGGCTCCCTGGAGGTTTGAAGGGCTTGTTTCCACCACCACTGCCGGAAGTGGAGCGGTCATCCTTGTCATCCGTGGCATCTTGCTCCTGGCTCTGTCTTTTCCTTTTTGCTGGTGTGGTGCTCTTCTGAGGCTCCAAGCAGTTGTGGTCATCCTCACCAATTTTATCCACATCGTCATCACTCTCCTCGCATTTCACTTTCTTCACCGCAACCAGCATCCCATTGACAATATCCTTCATCCATCTACCCCAGCCAATGATGTACAAGGCATCTAGTTCCTGCATTGTGTCCCGGCTATCAGAGATGAAAAACTGCACACCAGACAGCTCTCCATTGTATCCCACACCCATGTTGATATTCATAACCAGTCCATTACACGGCTGGGCGGGCAACTGATGATGTGGGGTGGAGCAGAGAATCCAAGGCTCCTCACCGGGGGCCCACTGTGGCGGTGGCACGATACCAAGCACTTGCAACAACTATCGAGCAAGGCCAATACTGATTTGAGATGTGCACGACCCCTGATTGATCTTGATGTAGTTTGGGACCTTTACAGTCATTTTGTTTGGTGTGCCTATCAGCGCCAGTCGTTCGGAGTATCGATACACACTGTGGCTTGTCGATCGATCGTATACCTACGTCCACTGCCATCCCTCAGTTGCGTCCAGGTCCTTCAGCGAGTGACCAATGTGTTGCACGTCCCCAAGCTTGCTAGCAATGCAAATAGGTGCGTATTTGATTAGCAACTTGCCAATCACGGGATGAATGTCCTCTCTACCATCTGTTCCCAGTTCCCAAAGAATCTACGATCAAAACACGGTCAAACAGACCAATTTTAATCGAATCCGGAGGAAGAACGCTCTGCAGAGCGTTTCGGCGACAAAATCGGCTATTGATTGCACAATCGACAAGGAATGGAACACCCCGCTGCGTAAGGTCTTGCTACGAAGGTAGCTGGCACACCACAGCCCTCGACGACGGGCGCAATAAGGATTTTTGTACCTGTATCATCATCGTCCTCATTTGTGGCCTGAGTTCCCATGTTCCGGAGGACAACCACCATGTCGCCAGTGGGCTCCACGTCAGCTGTTGGCACAAGCTTGGACAAGGCAGTCCTGACAACCTTCCACTCCTCTGCACTCCACAACGGGCATTTCTACACTGCACCTTGGGGTAGACTGTGACCAGCGCCATCGGCGTGTGTTAACCTTCACCACAATGGCACTCCTCAGCATTTTTCGGATACGCAACATCTCGAATTCAATTTCTGCATGGAAAATATCACAGAAAATCAGGACTTTCACTATAATACCACGAGAACGAGAAAATCAGCAGATAGGCATACTTCTAGTCTCATGTACGATACCGTTCTCCGGATGCATCCAGATAATCTCCCAGGCTCTGTCCTTCTTCAGTCCACGGCATAGTCTTGCCAGTCCACTCACTTTTACCTTGTCCGACCTCAAAAGAGACACGACCTTGAAATATTGGTCCAGCTGCAGCCCAAGGCATGGGCTCAGAGTAGTGCAGGTGATCACTGAAATGCAAAATGGCAAAAGAATGCTAGTTATAAAGCAAAACTTGTCCACAACACTTTGCAGATCGTTCTGCCGATCGAAGACAGTTTTCAAGGTGTCATTTAATATCACATCAGTCCCAGAACATTCTAGAGAATGTCTTTTGTCCAAACGTGGTTGGGAAGCTTTGCTGCATATCTTAGTCCTCGCCTGTCTCTCAAGGTCCGCGAGTGCCCCACTGATCTCGTTCCTCGTAGCCACCACGCCTTCGACCAAAGGTGTCCAGGCCTTGAATACTGCATTTTGCAAAGCAATAGGTAATAACCTTACATTGGGCAAGCAAGTAATGTGTACTCGATCTCATTCACGTCAGTGCATACTGGACATGCCGACTTATCCGATTTTCCGGCTTTTCGTAAGGCCTGATGAAGGGCTTCCTTCTCCTCCATGTTGCCACACGCATTTAGCTCATCCCATATCCGGTTTCCAATTTCTGACAGTCTAAGCGAAAAACAGCTATGTGGCACCGCATTGTGGTCCCCTGCGATCTGCTACCTGATGGATAGCTTCGTGTCCTCTTTGATCATGTCGCAATTCCCATGGGATAGCCATACCGGTAACGCCTTGCCAGCCTGGAGGTACTTTGCTTGCAAGGTTTGAAGAGCCGTACATATGTGCTGCCCACCAAGGACCCAGACCGCACCACGTACATGGGAACAGTGATAGAACTGATGCCGGTGACAATTCAACAATGCTACAGGGTTTTGATTGCAGCACAAACATATTACACATGTTGACACCGAGAAATTGCTCCGCAACGCTGTGCACGGCGCTTTGTTGACGAAACTACCTCTAGTAACCTCTATTAAGCACAAAATGGAACCACAACGCTCTACAAAGCGTTCTTGGTGGGGAAGTCGTTCATGTACCTTCATCTTGCCAGGCCACAATGGTGATCAACTTCAGAAGGGGATTTTGCTTCAAAGATGCCAGCTGTTTCGCCACCTCCTTGTCATCACGCTTCCTCGTTTGCCCATGTTGAAGGTGCACATCGAATCGTAGTTGTGTGACCCGCACTCTGACCAACCCGCGCTCCATGTACTCTGTGAGATCCTGTCCAATGCGCTGCTTCAACGGCTTGCCTGCAGGTACTCCTGCTGGCTTCAGTCCAGCTACTGCTTGGCTAAGTGACATCCAAGCGCTGTCCGGTTGCGATGTGTCGTGTGGTGTGAGCACTAGGGTGGCTGTCCGGCTTGCCGTGGCAAAAAGAACGACTTAAACAATCCAAATAGGGAGCAAGGAAACAGCAAAACTCAACAACGCAGTGGTTTGACAGGCCTGGTGCTTATATTTTCCCACCTCCCCCCAAAAAAGAGGGGGGCTGGTGTAAGTTGGTCTATTCATCATGTACAGGAATGACATCTGCCCCCCCCCCCTTCCAAAACCAACACGGACGGCACAGATGGATCACTGGACACCGTAAGTGCAACAGGGGGAGCCTCAACGGCGGAGGTTGCGTCATCACCCTCGTATACCTCAGGAATTCCTACAAGCTCATCTGGAAGGTCATCAAAGTTGTGTGCAGGAGGAGGGAGGGGGGGCAGGGTCGCGTGCAGGTGCATCCTCGGGCGGACCGTTCAGGGCGGACAGCCTGTGGCATGGACACGTTTCTACCAACATAGCGTTGTGGTTGGCGTTGACGGAGGATGGTGTCACATGCGGTGTTATGGCTAGCCTGTTGTGCCAACAACCGATGGGGTGTGTCTTGTTGTAGTGCATCCATGCAATCCTGTGATATACTAACAGGTTTCACAAGGGTTTGTAGTGTCCGTTGCAACGGGTCTTGCAAATGATCAATCGACATGTCATGGTACAAACTAATAGGAAACCGGGGGAAACCAGGCCGTTCATCCATAACCTTAACTGTTTTCACCTTTGACTTCCACAACACGGGGGATACTAACTTACCATCACTAATTTGGCGTACAAAACTACTAAGGTTGAGTCGTACCAACTTGATTGTGTCATTCTGCAAGTGGGAGCCATGACAGTCCTTAAGGTCGGTGCGTGCTGCTAGTGTGAGTAAAAAAAGATCAAAACAATCATCCAAAGAACTAATGTTGGGGTTCAACCGCAGCTTCTCAACCAAACGGGCCAACAAAGCCTCACCCATCTCCTCGGAATGGCATTTCCCTGGTATTGTTTGATCCCACCGACCCCAAAACAAGAAAGACACCCACCGAGTGCGAACATACTCCGTGGTGTGCTCAACCGCCCAACACAGGTGGACAAGAATGTGGAACGCATAATGAGCGGCCTGCAAGGCATCATCCGAGTTCTGTTGGTTTGCCCAGTTGCAGTTGCGAACCGAAAAACCAGAGAGGAATAGGGCACGGAGTAATACAACCGTGCCTTTGACTAAGGCAATGGTGGTTTGTGGTCTTTCGGACATATCAGGACGTGTGTCACCGGTGGACGCCTTAAGGCGCTCCAAGGCCGGCTTACATGAACTAACCGGAACCACGAGAGCAGCCATAACTCTCTCCATACAAACAAGCTTGGGATGTGGGGACACCTCCGTACCTGAGGGTAGTCTACCTTGTGTCCAGAATACAAACAAGGGAAAAAGCGACTGTAGCAAGCAGTAACCGCATACTTATAAGGGTGCCACGCCCCGTACAACACCAGACATCCGTTTAAAAAAAAGAGCAAGATTGTGCTGGGCATACGACTTGCTGTACATCATCTTATATAGGCGATAGTGGATGTTTTCAACCACGAGGATTGGTAACACTTTGTTACTCTGCTGCCGCACCTCAACCAACACGTGGACTAAAGCTACCAAATTTGGTTGGGTGAGGTTTGTCAGGAAAAAAGATTTCCATTGCAAACAAGGAACACTTATTCGTCTGCAATCCAAGGGGGCATAAATATCTTTTGCCTCAATGGGCCCTTGCAGCAAAGTCTTTTTGGCGTCACACAACCCTAGGAAAGAGTCACGTAACCTCCGAGCAACCACAGGGAGACATTGCTTCAATGCATCCAACTTGGGATACCCAGGGAAAATGTCCAAGTCACTGCGCAGCTGTAACAAAGCCATGGCAGTACAGTTGAGGCTCCGGTTGGGGGAATGGGGCGAAAGAGCAAACCAGCGATGATAGAAATTGTCAAACCAAACAATATGTTGGAATTGTTTAACCAGGTCCGAGAGATCCTGAGCCATCAAGCAAGCACGTTGATGGGTGCTGCCAACATTATACGTACAAGCTCCCAAGTGGGGGAGTTTCCTCTTCACTCACCTAGACATAGGAACATCATCTGCAGGACGGCAAGCCCTGGGCTTGTAACGTGTGTGCATCAAACGCTACAGGTTGAATGCCTCTTTGCAAAGGGGGGAGTACCAGTGGGGGGGGGTGATGCCCCACTCTTTTTTGATGCTAACCATGCCTGTTGAACATCGCCAAGCGAGTGCCTAGTCCTTGCATCACCCCAAAGCCCACATACCTACTGTACGACACCTCCAAGTCCCCCACTTGTTCCGTCGTCCTGATCAGCATGTCCAATGATCTCCTCCACGCCAGAGTAGTCCGGCATAGTTGACGGTAACGGAATGGCTTGTGATCCATTGTGCAGCTGCCAGGGGACCCATGAGGTGCACAAGTACTTGGGTAGGTGTTGCCCCACAACCTAGGAGTCCGTTGACTCCGATACCAGGAACAGTTTTGGGACAAGGGTGTTCTTGATGTCCAGCAGGCCAGAACGGGAGCAGCAAAAGAGATAGCAAGTACGCCAGTAAAATGCGAAGATTATTGAGGAGATTTTGCTAAAGAACACTGTGCAAAGCGTTCTTCACCCATGTTACAGTTTTGAACGGTATTCATAATGACATTCGGTGCGCACAAGCACCATACGTCGTGGTAGTTGAGATAATGCAGCATCCAAGCAATAAATGACCAAGATGCCAAGCAGTAAGATAACCCAAAATTGTCTTTGTCAATTGAAGTACCCCTCAGTAGACGGCAACAACACGACATCGGCAAGGGCGCTCACAATATTGAAGTCATGGGTGCTACAACTTTTGGCCACACTCAACAACAAACCAAACAACAGGGGCAAACGTAACGTTGTAGAACAATTCCATGGGGGTCTTTGAATGGATTTTAGTTGAAAGAACGCTCTGCAGAGCGTTCTAGAACACAAACTCCATAAATCATGGTATGAATAAGCAATTTGTACAAAGAAATAATATTCAAGCATTGCGGGGTAGTACAGGAGGCAATACAGCAAACATAGTAAAATGTGCGAGTAGTAGGGGAATTTTGGAACAACAAAGCGTTCTTGTTGCCAATATGCATTACAAACATGCTCGTATGGTGTATCCAACAGGTAAATAACAGAACAAAAAGAGCATGTGAAAGAAATAGGTTCTAATGACCCTATGTAGGTACACAGGTTAATACATGTTCCGTACACTGTGTGTGATGTACACATCTCTCTGCAGCAACGTGGTACTATGCAGTGACACACTTGATTCGACACAGCAACCAAACAGTGTGAAAAAAGGGGGGTGTATAGTGAGTTTTGAAAATGGACGCTCTGGCTCATTTTCGGCAACCATTTGTGACTCGCTTAGAGCCGCCTAAGTACATATATGGATTCCTCGTGAAATTTGGAGAGTTTTGAGTTTACGCATCTTGGGTAAAAACAAATTTTTTAACCTGCATCGGAAGCGAAAAAAAATTCCGGCACCTTTGGCGCCAAATTTCAACCAATTGCCCTGTGAACCATATGACCATTTTGGCTCTTTTGGGGGTGAAGGGGGCGGGTTCAAGAGTTGCCGCCTGTGGAAGCCCCCTGTGGACTGGCCCTCGCCCCGTAGCATCTACATCACTCATTGGCTAAGGCAATTACTTAGTGTTGCCAATGGCTAGTCTCCATGGTCTCCCTCACCATGGAGATATAAAAAATATATGATGCTAGGTATCCACGGCTTGTTGTCCACAAAATGGTTTGCAGTGCAGCGGGCATTGGGGCACCAAATGCATGCGTGCTGTTGGCGGACCATGCATTCTGCCACAAACTATTCGACATATTTGCCAACTAGCTGGTTCCATGGTGAAGATGTGCACTCAAGCCTGCAAATATTTTTGTAGAATGTGGGCCAAGCTATACGGACGCATATGATGAACACCAACGGCACATAGGCACAACATGTAGCAAAGCATGTTGTCTAACCATGCCATTTGCATGCATGTTTGTCCCCGTTTTGATAGGCATACCACTGGATGCTTTGTCACTGCATCTTTGTAGGCACTTTTGCGGGCCCTTTGGAGGACACTTCGCCCTCGGTTTATGCTTGTGCCTTTGCAAGCACCTTTGCAGGCACGAAGCCACAATCCCTGTTGCACGAGCTTTGTAGGCACTTTGGTGGGCACTTGCGGTTGATCCCATTGCCTTAGCTTAGCAGGCAGCCCAGGGGGCACCCTTTTCCCACCTTGAGAGGAACTTTTGAAGGCACTTTCACAACAGTTTGGCGCCGCGCACTTTGATAGGCATGCGACACAAGAATTCTACAGTGTGTTTTTGCATGCATGTTGTGCTTGCTTTGCACCTGCAATGTGCCACGTTATTGGACATGAATCTTTGCAAACACTTTTCGGAGCTGAAGTGCATGTGCGTTTTTCAAACCTACCATGCACTTGCGTGGGACGACAAACTAGCAAATGTGTTGTTGGTCCCTATGAAATAGATTGCACATTCGCGGATTCTACAAAAAGAGCGTAGGCCAAGCTGTTCGGATGTATGTTTTGGTTTAGGGTTGGTTCCACCCTTTCACGTCTGCACTACCATAGTTGACAATTACCATTATTGTATTCCCCAAAGTTGACAAGACAAACTAACCCATGAACCCCAATCCCCGCATTTCAATATTAATTGTGTACTCACGGCAATTCCTCTAGGACAATTACCATGCTTCATTCACCTTTGGGGCATTGCATCGGCTCACGGAGCACGGGTTTTTTAGGCCTGTGGTTCTTTGTCCAACAAGCCACAACGATCTAGAGGAGATGGCTGTGACAAATGGCGCCCCAAGGGTTGCACAAAGCACCATGATTGGGGGGCTGTTGGTGCACATACATGTTGGGGCACCCATCTACACATTCCTAGAAGATGAATGGTTGGCGTTCCTTGTCCTCTATGGAGCACATGCGGCATGGGAAAACACCGGCAAGTATTTGTGGTCACACCCTAAGATCCAACCCCATGGCACACACACAACATGCTTGGAAAAGTATTAACTTGGTCACAAACCAAGTGCCATACAAGCACAACCAGCACATGCCACAACCCAACCCATGAAAATTGATTGTATCAGCCAATGTACACACTGCATGATATAACCCCCAAAGTGACCAGCCCTAGTCAACAAACATGCACCCAAACATACAACTTAGCCGTCACTACGTAGCACACAGTGCTGGAGCAACAATCCAAGTTGTAGTGTGGGGTGTTAGTTCAGAAGTATGACCGGCGAAACTACTTGTTGGAGGTCTGTCCATGTGTGCCCTAGGCAGAACCCCTAGGCAAGACTCCCATGAATAGGGTTTCTAGCAGCATGTCACTAGCTTCTTGCATTTCACCTCCAAGTTTAAGGGCCTTCATTTGCCATCCCACATTTTTGCCTGCATGGCCAGAGCCTTGGGCCCATACTGTTTGGTATTGGTCTCCGGGGGGTTGGTGGTGACAGTCTTGGTCACTGGCAAGATATAAAAGTACCTGTACTCCTGCTTTGCTACAATTTGATGAATGTGGGTAACAATATCATGTTGGCCCACTTTAGCTTTGACTTTTACTTTGACTTTTACTATGTCTTGTACACAACTCTTGAACTTGAACCATCCATAATGGAGGGGAAAAGTTGTTCCTGTGTGCCTCACCAAACAGGTCACATGGTGCAGCAGCCGTTTGATAGCTCAGGCAACGAATACCAACAGCAATTGGCTAGTGGCAAACACCACGCACCATAACCTGACAACAAGTAGCATTCAACCCACAGCAATTGGTACGAGTCAGTGCTTAATGAACAAAATTTGGGCCACTATATGCTAGAAATTGGCACTTAGCCACCAACTGTTGCTGCTGACCACCAGCGGGTGGCCAATAACTACAGCTGTCCTTAAGCACTGTCCTCGGTAAAAACAACTACAGGGGGTGGTCCTTGAGCACACCCCTGCCTCAAACCTGGCCACCTGCCTTGAACCTTGCCAATATCCACTCTTTGGGCACATCACCGATTGCTACAGTGCTATGGTGCCAGCACACTATGCCTCCATCAGCTGTGGCAACCGTCATTGGTCAGTCACGTGGTTCCACAGGCTGCCCAGAGGGGCCATTCCCTAGAGGTGGCTGCACTGCATGCCTCATATGCCTAGCGAGCAAATGGGAAAAACTTTAAAATACAAATTTGTTGCGAAGCTCAAAAACAATCAACAAATAGAAAAATTTGCTTTTGCCCCCAAAAATTGGAAAAAATAATATTCTTGCAGCTTGTTTGTGAATGTCCTGTTTTACGTAGCCACAACATCATATATGGCCAGAAATGTTGTGCATCATTTATCTATGTTTTGCAAAAACAAATTTTTGTGTGAAGCTTTTTTTGTGCAGTGCCTTCACCTTGGCGCTCTGTGAATGGATATTTCTTGGTGAACACTGGATGCATCCTGTCACTCTCTACTACGCTCAGGGTTGATATTGCTCAAAATTGTTGCGCAGGATAAGTCCACATCAGCTTGCCCGAAGTGCTGCCAGCGTCGTTCAATTGCTTCCTCAGAGGGAAGAGATGGAAAAAATCATCGGAGAGTGAACAATTCCATCACACGGAATATGACACAGGAAGCAAAAAGTGCCACAACCAGTGATCAGGCAGAATGTAAACTGATGAGACACCCCGAGTCATAGTCGTAAATAATTAATTAATTGTCTAATTTTGCGAAACCTCGGCCGCTTTTGTGGCTTGTTGGTGGAAATTGAATCAATCTTTTTGTGTTAATTCTTTTTTGCATTAGCACAAAATTAGACCCTAATCACGCTGCGAATTAAAAAAAATTGGCAAAACCTTGGTATTTGCTCAGGATTGTAGTAGCGTTCTGGCTTTGGGAGTAACTGGCGCCGGGGCAAATGCAATGACAGTGTAGCACCGCCCGCTAGACTGTACTAAACCTGGAACATAGGGCCCAGTCAACTGTCAGCAACACAACGACCACCTTACTCGGGGAGAAGGGGAGGGGCAACTGAAGCGGCCACTCACTTTCCTGAAAAGCAGGCAGGCACCCCACAGAGAGTACACTCAACTACGAAACCGCCTGGTCCACATGGTCCACCCGGCTCAAGAAGCTCAACCAGTAACTTGCCGTGCGAAGAAATGAAATGTGTTGCTGGAATGCCTTGCTATCCTTTTCCGCCACCATGACAGCACTCACAGCAAGGCTCAAGCACCACACACAACATAAGGTTTTTCTATGTATGTATGTATGCAAAGCGCTGCGTGGTCCTGGCAGAAGTGGTCGCAAGCCACCCACGTCTGAAGCCTTCAGGGCCATTGTCAAACAGCACAGCATCCACATGGAAACACACCAGGTTCCCCAGCGTTGCTCCCGAATATTGATTTGTTGGTTCAGCATCAACCCGTCCCCTAGGCACCGGAACTCCCATTCTGCGCCTTTCCAGGCCATTCCATCTCTTAGACACACACCCAGGAACATTGAGCACACCTGAACTCAGCACCTTCATTCGTTGCTTCTGGCTTGGGCTGTCGCAACAAAATAAAGCGCATGTGGTAAACAAAGTGGGCAAATGAGGTCCCCATCTGAGAAATACTGTTCAGCATGTGCATGTTTAACCACCTGGGGCAAGCACACACACACACACACACGCACACGCACAGGCAGGTAAAGCAATCACAGCAGCAGTGCATCAGGACGTGCATAGGTGAAGGACACAATTATGAATGGTGTAAGAGTGGTTAACACTGATGTCTTGAGGGGTGGGGTCCAGACATGCGAACGCAGCCGTCGCTGTACTGCTCAAACTGTGCCTGATTCAGAAATGCATGACACAGAATGCAGGAGTGGTATGGAGTTTTGAGTTTTGATTGTTGTGTTCATGAATCTTTCCCTGTCTTGCCATGAGAAACTCGAACACCAAACGCAACTATACCTGCGGGTAGCTGTTGATCTGCCGGTCCACGGCTCGAGCCACCTGCATTTGGCGCTCTGAAATTTCTCCCTTCAGGTTTTGGGTCCGCATTTTTGTCTCATGCTGCATGATGTAGGATCGCTGGGTGCATTCCTGACAACAGTGAAGCGCATCATTAGTTGCTGCAAAGATAAGGGTCCTCTTTTTGTTTGGCGTGAAATGATGGGTCACTTTGTGGGGAAGGCATGCACACCACCAAGATTATGAATAGAAAAGGACAAAATTGCAGCCATGTTGTCTACAGGTAGATTTACACCCTGCCAGCCAAAGTTAGAAGACAGTATGGCTGGCTCACATTTGCAAGCTCTGCTTGTTGTTGGTGTTGTGAGTAGATAGGATTGTAGTCCATGTGACTCTTGATCATGCAAAAATGCCCATGCTATTAGTGTTAGAGTGCCTCTGCTGCATCCACTGACACCATAAGACTGAAAAAGGGTGTGCAGGTGATTTTCTATCATCATTGCTTCAAAATCATATTGTTTTCTAACCCAACAAACCAAAATATGCAATTCCATTACACCGCTGATGCCGACATTACAAACTTTACACGTGGGTTCAGATGCAAGAAAACTTTTTGGGGATGTTCAGCAACAGGGTTTGCACTACTGCACATTGTGATATTTGGGTGGGACTTTGGGTGCCCCTTGAGTGCAACGTGAGCATAGTGCAACTATTTAACTGTCTTGCCCAAATAAGGACTTACAGTCTGCCCCACTAGTAGGACAAAGCAGCAACATGGTCGCGGTACCCTCTGACTTTGGGGACATCGATTCTCTCTCATTGGTCAACGTTGTGCCCTCCTTTAGTCCTTTGGTGTTGAGTTGTACAACTTTGCTCGCCTAGTTGCGGACGACTATCTTTGGGCTTTCAGGTGTACAACAATAAAGGTTGTCAACACCCCCACTCCCCCAAAGGACGACAGGGGTTTGTGCCTCTTGTGTGGTTGGAGTATGTTCACGGGTTGCAGCCATACTAGAATACAACAAATCTGCACACCGAACATATGAATCTGTCCACCAATCGCATCAACCACAGGGTGAGATGTGGTTGGCCAGAGAAGGTTTGGGATTGACACATTCCCCAAACATGGAAAAGTGCCATGCGTGGGCCGTAGCCCACGGGGGGGGCGACCCCTCGGTTCTGGACGCCAACTACCCCCCCAACTAACTGTCGGCCGGAGGCCCCTTGGGGGGGGGCATCTGAGGGGGGGTATAGGAGGGGCTGGGGGGGGGGGGGCTCCGGGAGGGTCGGTTGGGGGGGGGTCCAAGTGGGGCAATTCGGGGTGGTGGTGGGGGGGGGGGATCCAGGTGGGGCGATTTGGGGTGTTGGGGGGGGGGGGGCACAGGCTCCCTTTACCTCCCCTTGCCCTCCCTCTAACCATACCATCACCATAAACCTAACCCTAACCTTTGCAGCCAGTTGGTTTGGCCATGCCAGCCATGTTTGTTGGGCTGAACAAGATCCCCCCAATTTCGCTCATGGTTGCTTTTGCCACATCATTGCTCTCCATTTTGGACCCCAACACTCACTTTGACCCTAGCCTAGGGTGAGAGCCAGGGCTAGGGTTAGGGCTAGGGTCACCGAGCTGGTGGAACCAGTCTTGGTTTTATAACCCTTTTTAGTGTCTAGGGTGGACCTACCAGGTTTAGCAGCAGCAGCAGCAAGCAGCAACAAGCAGCAGCAAGCAGCAAGCAGCAGCACGCGCGAAATGGGTAAAAATCAGATTTCCGTCGTGGTGCTTCAGATTCGGGTGAAATTTTGGTGGATGATACCTATGGGTGTGAAGTACAATCACACAAAGTTTGAGCAAGAAACTCAACGGTGGCGGCCGGGAACGGGATTCGCAAGTGGCGGACCTCAGTTTCAGAAACTGCAGTTTAGGGCCAAAAACAGCCACTTTTGGGCCAAAAATGCCCTGGAACACATTCAAAACGGCCAAACGAAGGGAAACGGTGGGTACACTCCACGTGCCGCTTGACTTCCCCGTGTCAACGAGCTCTTTGCGGCCCTCTAACTCCATGATATGCCGCGGAAGCGGCCCAAAAAGGCCCCCAGAAGCTCCAACTGCCGACAGCCACAAACCAAGAATAGGCCATATCTTTGGCTACATGGCTCAAAATGCGATTCCGAGGGCACCTACTCCACCCGCAACCCCCCACTTTTTGTGGTTTCCACCCCTCAGAATTGCCCAAATAGACGCCTAGACCCCAATAACTAGGCCCACTAGGCTGTGGCAAGCTGCAAGCTCAAGCCCAAACAGGTGGGTACCCAAATGGGTCAACAGGGTCCGAAAGGGGTAAAAATATGACTTTCCGCAAAAATGATCCTAGACCATGTGTGACGCTAAAACAAGTGTTTTTGGACTGTTTTGAGCTTGTGGTGGCCCATTTGGGTCCTCCAAAAATCCCAAAATGCCTTGAAAATGGGCTGTTTTGGGACCAAAAATGGGTCAAAAATGGGTCAAAAACACATTTTTCCAAAACTCATCGTAGACCATTTGGGGTGCACAAAAGGGTGAAATGAGCCCATTTTGAGCCCATTTTGGGGCATTTTGGCCCCTGAGAAGTCCAAAAAGCCTTGAAAGTGGGCCGCGTGGTGATGGGGTTCAGGTGCATTTCACTTTGTCAAGAGCCATCAATGTGTGAATCATTCTTGATGTCCCTCATCATTCATATCTAATGTTCCCTCCCCCACCAACTCGGTCCCAATATTCAGTCTTGATTAGGGTTAGGGTTAGGTGTAGGGATAGGAGTAGGCTGAGGGTTGGGGGTGGGTGTTAGAGTCAAGGTTGGGTTTAAGGATAGTGTTGGGGTGCAAATTGGACAAAATTTTCCTTAGGGCACCTTTGGTGTTCATGGAGCATCGGGCGCCTTAGGCGCCCATGGAGGCCTGAGGGCGACACCTTTGGCAACTAACTGTTGGCCGAAGGCCCCTAGGGGGGGGGGGGGGGGGCAGGGGTAGTTGGCGTCCCAGGACCCGCGCAGTCGCCCCCCCCCCCCCCGGGCCGTAGCCACATAGCTCAACTTGCCCATTTTGGCAGGGGATTAAAGATCTCCCCCAAGCAACGCTTTGTTGGCTAGTGGCCTTGTCAATAACAAACTTACTCCACATGGTCCAGTGGAGGGGCTACCAACCACAACAGGGTCGTTAACATCCATCGCATTGGTGTTCATGTTGCAACTTTGGTCAAAACGTTTGAGGCAAGTGATGCACAAAATGATTCTCAATTCGTGCATGTTGCATATTCTTTTGGCCACAAAGAAGGTAGGGATAAACGAGGCGCATTTGGGTTCCTTAGAAATTGGTTTGGGAGGCCCTTTTGGAAGGGGGTCAATTCGGAGGCTTTCTAGAACAATATGGTGTGAAAATAGCATGCAAAATGCATGGCGTATGGATTCCCTCGTTGCCCCCCTTCACCCTCATTACACATGGAACGTTAAGAGCGTTCCTCAAAAGGTGATTCAACAATACCAAGCCTAGATTGGTAGTTTTCTGATAACTTGAATGCTAGCTAAGATCAAGTCGTGTTCAAATAGATTACCGCAACCCCTTGTAAGTATCTCCAAGGATTGGGCTTGGTCATTTGTGCCAAACATGTATGATCCCAACCTGAGGTACTTTCATGTGGTAAATATCACAAAAAGCCCCAAAAGTGTCACGCAAACGCGAACACTCAAACATACATGCGACACTTTTCTTTCTTCATCAGTGTTAGTGCAAGTGCACTAGTGTTTTTAAGTGTTAGTGTGAGCGATAAGGGACAAAATCATATCTTACATTGCTACTACGAGAGGAAAAGCAAGGCAAGCTCGCTCCCACATACATTTTGGGTACTCCAAGCATGGGCAAGGCAATGGAGCCGTGGCGTGAACATTAAGAGGAAAGGGTATGTGGAGGAAGCAAATTTGAAAAGCGAAGTAGGTCAAGGATAAGAGGAAGGGAATAAGAAGGAATCAATGGGAGGGGATTCAATACAGGACAAATGGAAGTAGAGTGTACAAACGATTCGTTGGTCAAACTAACTAGCATAGAGCGGGGGCAAAGAGGATACATGCAGGCTCACAAACGTCATACAAATGGAGAAGGAAGGGTGGTGAGGAGGAACCATGCAACAAAACACCAACCAACATGCAATGGAAAGTGAAACGGCATGGACACACCCTCGGCCCCACCCCTACCCCTTACTATCCCCGAAAGAACCCGGTCAGAATTAGTATGAGATGGCTACATAGCGTTTGGAATGTCCCCAAAGCGGGAACGAATTCAAAAAGGCGACATAAGCCCTATCCAGTCGGGTATCGTGTCGAACAGGCTTTGGGTGTTAGGTATTACATAATTAGGTGTCACAGGGACTAATTGAAATGTGCATGGTGGGCCCACTTCACACGGCAGCAAGGGCACCGTGTTGCATACCGTGCATACTTTGGGATTCTTCCCGAGTATGACCGATGTTTGTTTTTTTGGTTCAAAATATATCGAGCAATATTTGGTATGTTTCTTGGTTCAAGTGCTGTTACTTTTGACACATGTGTGTGTAATATCATTGAAAGTACCAATGCCGCATATACACACAGGTCGTACGGTGTTTTGGGACGCTGGGCCACTTCCGTGATTGGTGCAAACAAGCCCCGCTTTGGGCCTTTGGAGGAAGCGGCATGCCAAGGAAGCAAATTAGAAAAGCGAAGGAGTTCAAGGATATGAAGAAGGTAATCAAGAGGAATCAATGGCAAGGCATAGGATACACAACACCTACAAGCACGGAGTCCAAAAGATGAGTTGATCAGCCTAAGGAGTAGAGAGAGGGGAGGGAAGGGGGCAAGGGGAATCAATGGAGGCTGATGAGGAGGAACCAATACACCGCATGCAAAGACATAGGGTACAACAGATTTGTGGCTACATGACTTGGCAAGGAGGAGAGAATCAATTGAAGCTCATAGGCCTAAAGAAAATGTGGTTTGTGCCTAGTGAGTGCCGTGCACACGGCTTGCCGCCCCCCCTCCCCGCACGCGGCATTACAATTGCTAACTCAACCGTGACCATCACAGAGTGGTGCATTGCAAACAATGGGGTGTTTGATGGGGGGTTGCGAGCGTAACCCCCCTCACGCCATCCAACAAACCACCAACCAACATGCAATGGAAAGTGAAACGGCATGGACACCCTTACCCCTACCCCTACCCCTTGCTTTCGCCGAAAGGACCCTGCAAGAACTAGAACAAGATCGCTACATGACCCTTGGAATGTCCCCAAAGCGGGCAGGAATCCAAAAAGGCGACATAACCCCTGTCCTTTCGGGCATTGCAGCAGAGAAGTTTTGAAGGATTAGGAACACACACATTTAGGCATCGCCGGGAATAGTTCAAATGCGCACCCAATGCACATGGCAGCATGCGCACCGTGTTGCATACGTTGCATGGTTTTTCCACAGTATTGCCGACGGCTGATTTTTTGGTTCAAAACTCGACATATCTGGCAATATTTGATGTGTTTCTTGGTTTAAGTGCTGTTGCTTTTGAGACATGTGTGTGTATGTGTGTGTGGGGGGGGGGGGCAATGCCAATACCATTGAAAGTACCAACGCCACACATATACACAATGCCTGCAGTAGTTTGGCATGCTAAACCACTTCCATGATTGGTGCAAACAAGCCCCACTTTGGGCCTTTGGAGGAAGGGGTATGCCGAGGAAGCAAATTAGAAAAGCGAAGTAGGTCAAGGATAAAACAAAAGCAATCAAGAGGAATCAATGGCAGGGCATTGCATACACAACACCAACGAGTAGGTGTGCAAAAGATTAGTTGGTCCGTCTCACGAGCAAAGAGAGGGGGTGGGGGGTGGGGGGCATGGGGGACCAAAGAGAATCAATGCAAGCTCAGAATTCTCATATAAAGAAGGAACGGTGATGAGGAGCAACCAATACACCGTGCACAAAAACGCCGTGTACAACACAATTGTGGCTAGAGTCGGGAAGGAGAAGAGATTGAATAGAAGCTCATAGGCCTCAACAAAATATGGATTGTGCCTTGTAAACTTAGGCGGCCCTATTGGTTGGTGCCACATGTCCACGGCTCCGAAATGGCTACCACCCCAAAAAGAGGGGCAAAAAACCCACTTTCAAAAATTGTATTTTTGCCCTTTGCAGGGCACACCCCCAAAACCATGCATTTTGCCCTGGGCGGCGGTGGGGGGGGGGGGGATCAAAATCGATAGTCCCCATTGTCTGGGGACGCCTATCGCTTCTTTGAGAAGGTGGTCATGGGCCTGCCCCCCCCCCCCCCCCCAACCTGTTCTACCTTGTCCTCACTGTCTGATTTGGGATTATCCATCTCCCCAACATCGTCACGAGGCTTGTGGACACGAACGGGAAAACAGTCGCTAATTCTCGGGAGCCAAGCATCCTAATTGAGAAGGTAGACACAATGCATCTCCTGTACGTAAGAGGCCAGCTATTTGCAAAATTCACCAAATAAACCTTGACTTCTTGTAAAGCATGCAGCAATGCAAGGCCTCTCCGGAAGGCAAGATAGTATCTGAGGTGCCCAAACGGCCGATGCGGTGAGAATGAGCACCCAGACCTCGTCCTCCATCTCCCTGTTGCGTCGCAAAATAACACCGAGGACCCGTAGCACCCAACCAGCCAATACCAAACCGATGGTGCTGTTGTATGCACCCTGATCACAAATAAAGACGTTCAGGAGCTTCACTCGGAACTTGTCGGGCACACAGACACAAACCGTCCTCTCCTCGAATCAATACACCGGGTGTCCACACTGCTGATAAAAAAAAAGGCGTCATAACATACTGCCAGCCCCCACACTCCTTTGAGTCACGCAATTGAGTAACCACGAACTTAACATCGACCTGCATTCCACCATGGTCCTTCGTACACTCAATGAAGACCTGGTGAAAAGCACAATGCATCACAGATGGGCACTGCAGCTACCAAATTGCTCAACGTTGCATGTGACATTGCCTGCGACCACTTTTTGCTACCTCACGAGTACACACCATTTTGTAATCCTTCAATGCGATGGCACACAGGATTGCCTTGCTAGTAGGGATTGCAACTGCCTCTGCCCCACCTCCGTGTGATTTTGCTCCATCTTGAGGCTTGTTGAGCCGAATAGTTGTCGATTTCTCCGCATCCAAGGTGCTCACGACTGGTTCTTTGGTTTGTCAGGCTAGTGCAATGCGCAGGTCCGCCCGTTCGTGATCTATCCATAGCGGCGTTGGTTGGACACACTCCCCGCTTGGCATTGAGTTTGCAGCAGTCGAGCTCCACTTTCCCAGCGAGAACTGTGATGCCCTTGGTGACTTCACAAGCAATTTGCGAACCTATTGCATCTCGTGCGTTAACTAGGAAGACAAAAGGCCACTTGTACCACAGACACCCAAACATTAGTGTGTCCGCTGGGGGGTCCAAACACGAAAGCCAAAGAGTAGGACACGACAAGAGCATACGTCGGCTCGGACGTACCACCGCGTTCTCCGGGTGCCAGTACAGTATCTCTCATGAATGTTCTCTTTTCAATAATCTTGCCTTGGAGTGCAGCTCAGCCATCTTGGCATCCTCTGAAGCCATGTACAACAGCACGTCATCCATCCAGTCGCCGTGCAGACCCGTCATTGGCCTCAAAGTGTAGGGGTTGATCACTGCAGGACAATAAATTGGTTCACACGGAATTCGGGCACTGTACCTCCCACCACAAGCGAAATACACAAAAAAAGGCACCAGAAAGGCGGTAGTACCTTCTCCGGAGTTCTTTTCAAAGATGCCAAGGTACTCGGCCACGCGCTCGTCGGACAGCTGCAGCAGGGTCACCAAGGGTCTCCAATTCTTCAACATAGTGTCCTGCATAGGGTACACAGAGAATGGGCACACATAGACATTGGGGGACAACTGCAAAGATTTCCGCAGGTCACTGTGGTGCACCATGGTTGTTTTCTTCCCGCGCCTACCGGCCTTTCGTAGTGCCACCAGTAGCATTTGCTTTGGCTCGCCCTTCTGTATCTCAGTCCATATGCGCGACGTGACCTGTCCCATGCTCAGTTTTGTAAGAGAGTGTTGAATTGCATTGTGGTGCCCTCCAATAATCTCCTTGATGTCAACAGGGCACTCATGCTTGATTTCTTCGTGGTACACGTGATTTAGCCAGTCCGGCAGCACCCGTGAATTGGAACAACAGTCCCGATAGAGGCGTTAGAGGGCTGTGAGGATGTGGGCTCCCCCTATGTAGCATGCAGTTCCGCTGAGACAGAATAGGCTCAAAATTATGGGAAAACGAACGAGGTGGGCACTGCAGTTCCCAAATGACGTCATTCTCCAAAATAGGACAGGCATGTGCCTTCATCTCGCCACATGATAATACCGGTGAACAGTCTGCATGGTGGATTGGTTCTCAAGATGACCTTGCGTTGTAGTACTGCATTCTCGCTCTTGGCTCTTATCCGGCCCCGAGTCATCTCCACGCCAAGTCTCATCTTTGTGGCTTGGATCTTGACGAGCTCCTTCTTGACCCATGTGGTTCTGAAGGTCTCTATTGCCTTCTGGTTTGCCAACCGCTAACTTGGAGCCTGTTCCGCTTGCGACCTCACTCTCTCTACTATGTGGACGGCCTGCGACGCAGTATGGTGCTCAACCCCTTCCGGCAATTCCTCTTCCAAAGGGATGGCTAGGCAAAGGCGCTAACAAAGCATTACGCAACGCAAGCAAATTGGTAGGATTACTCGGAAGATAAGATTTCGGAACCTCGAATTCTCAGGCTGACTTGCAGCACTTGATGATAGAACACAAACGATAGAGTTCGCATCTCCCTCCAGCGCACTAGGCAAGAAACGGGGGTGGAAGTCCGGTAGCTCAGAAAAGACTGCCACGGTGAGTCGCGTTGTTAACGCACACCGCTTCTGGGGGGGGGGGGGGTCCACTATCAGCTCAATCTTCAGCCACAAAATCACCATGCACACCTACACCTCCAATTGCAGCCACAAGGGGGGAAGGGTTGTCGCTGTCAATGTCATCACCTTTGTTTTGGGGTGCAGCCGGCGCACAACAGGGGGGGGGGGGGGGCATGCTACGCAAGGGCATGTGCTACGGGGTGCCGCTTGTACCTCTGAGGTGTGTTACCCGTGCGGAGCATGTCCTGTGGCCGTGATGTGGTTGTGGCCATATCACCAGGGGGACCTGCGGCACATGCCTCCCCAGCTCAATCATTATCTGTGGATCAACCCTAGCCGGCTTCACAAGGGTTTGCAAGGTCTTGGTGCACAAGTCACAGTAATGCTCTGCAGGGAGGATAGTGTCTTGGGAACAAGGAAAATACATCTTGGCAAGATCCCATGCAGCCAGCACAACACCTGTCTTCTGACTGGACCAAAATAAGGGGGGGATAACATTGACATCAAAACGTTGTATCAATCCTTTCAAGTGACGCTCAACGAGGTGTGGCAATCCCTTTCGGAACATTAACGTTTTGCAGGTCCTTTGGGGATTGCCCAGCATCCGGAGACAGCATGAAAGAGTCATGGACCTGTTCAACCGTTTAGTTATGAGGGTGTTGTGCCATTTAGTAAACGACTTCACACGGTTCCTCACTATGTGCAACACCTGGCAGGCCTGCAAACCACTGTGACCACGGCAACCTGGCAAGAACGATGGTCCGAACATACTGAACTTCCTCCTCATAACCCAATGTGAGGCGCATCAAAATGTGTAGACAACGACTGAGTTAATGACGTGTAGTGTGATCCTGCCTCTGAAAATACCAGACTTGTGACCCAAGAAAAAATAGAGCTGGAATGTACCCATACAAACGATTTACTAAACCTTGCACCTGTGTAAGTAGTGTACTATGATCATCATTGCGAGGTCTAGGCAACCCTTTGAGGGTGTTTTCCTTCTGTTCCAAAGGTTGATGCCACTTGTGCACCAAGTGTAAGGGAACAAGAATCATATGCTCCATATAGATGAGTTTCGGAAAACCGGGCACTGTAGCTCCCAAACTTAATGAACCATATGAAGAACAGGTAAATAAAGGGGGAAATCTTCCGTAAAAAGAGTTATGCAGTATTTGTACGGGTGCGAGGTCCCATGCACTATAGGGGTGAGGGTAAGAAACCAAAGGAGGTTGTATTGAGCATAGCCGATGCTATACATCAGATTCAGAATACGGCAGTGAATATTTTCATCTACCAAATTACGAAGGCGGTGCTGTGTGTGTTGGTGCACCTCTTGAAGTCCGTGTGTAATAGAGACAAGGTGTCGGGTGGCTTACACAAATGGCCGTTTAGGATAATTTTACACACACCGGCCCATCTCTTTGTATGTTTTGCGTGTGCCACCACCTGGTGGTTTGTCCCGCTTCACTGAGGTGCACTGAGCTGCGAAGGTGAGTGATTGGTGTCAGACTACCCCTTGACCCCAATTCTATGCTCGTTGTGCCTTTCCCCTTGTTTTTCTCGTCTTGGGCCAGACTTATGGTATGTCTTGCACAAGGAAGGAGTGCTCCATCCATCCATGAGGAGTTCACTTCCAATGTCACTGTTCAGCAGGTGTAATATCGCTCAGCAGGCGTGTGACGATCGGCGTCATCGGTCGTTCCTAATCTTACGGGCTAATCAAGAATTTCGGTAGTTTGATCCGGGTACCCGAATTTCAGTTAAATGCGGTAATTTCACTTGATCTCTAATCTCTCCGGAAAACGCCGTTGAGAGTAGCAGGCGCGCGTGTTTTCCGACGCTTTCCGTGGCGTGTGTGGAGAAATTCTCTTGAACCATTGCGGTTACAAAGCATGTTAAGGGGTCGATCTAGAGGACTTTCCATGTACTTTCATCCTACCAACTTTCCACAATTTTTAACCGGCGCATTTCAGAGAAAATCGACGCCCTTTGCGCCCTGGAGTACTATTGTCTCATCAAGATAGAGCAACGGCATGCAATGGACACTTATGAGGTTACTGATGGATTGAGTAATGGACGCCCCGAGAATGCCATGTTTGATTCCCATCCCCGCCATGTGCTTGATGACAGCGATTGTTTGCTATACCTAGTGTTGCAATCTAGGTAGTCGGTAAGGAAGAAAGGGCACCAAGCAGGGCTGGTGACATTGGTGCGCCGTATGTCCAAGGGACAACGTACATATTTAAGGCGAACATCATCTTACATCAACGACTGCACTCCGTCAATGAAAATCTCATGGCTGTGTACCAACGGAGTTGCAGCATAGCCTATCCTGTGACGCAATATATCCAAACTAGGAAAAGAAGGCAAGGCATCCATTCGTCTATCCAACAATAAGGCAGTAGCAGATATACAGTTAAGGAACCGGATCTCATTTCCAAGCATGGTTCTAAAATTGCGTAGAAAAACCTTATCAAACCAGAGAACAGCTTGTACTCCCTGCAAAGCATTCCAAAACACAGTAACACCGGTCTAACCTTGAACGGCAAACGAAGGAACATGGTAAGAACATTGACTCGTGTGCACAAGACACCTATGTTGCTTCCGACTCTTCGCATGGACGTTTGTTTGACTCTTTGCGCAAGGACAATATCTTTTGTGTAACACGGCCCAAATGTTAAAACACTCCTGCTCAGCAACACAGTACCAGAGATCAGGTACGGTGTTAACGGTACGCGTGTCCCTCTCTTGGATGTAATCCGCAATGGACGTCCTACCTGGGTAGTCGTACCTAGGATCTAACAAAAATTGACAGAACTCGTCGACACCCTTATCCCTCCCTACAACATCATATACATCCTCCTGTATAGCATATAGTTTGGATTTGAGGAACTGCTGGAAGGGTGCAGCATCCTTGAAGAAGATCCCTATTAGCAAGCAGCAAAGGTATGAGTCCACACAACGGAGAGGGCATCATCCAATCCTCATGGTTCAGTCCTCAACCCCAGTATGATGCAACCAACCGAATCTATCAACCATTTGCATCCCCATTATCCAGAGCGCAGCAACTGTCCAAGATACCTTGTACAACAGCCATTGAAATGTCCACAGGCCCAAGAGAAGCAATAGTCGTGTAATCTCGTGGAAAAACAGATTTTCAAATTTTTGTGCTGTGCAAAGTGCATAACCAGCAGAAGTCCAATTTCAAAGCCACATTTTCGCATGTTGGCGAGTAATTGGGCAATGTACGTTGCATACGTGTGTCCATGAGGACTTTGTGGTGTAATGATGTACAACGCAAGGGTGAAGCAAGGTGTGACGTCTGCGGTTGCAAACCGACAGTACCTAAGGACACGACTGCAGACAAATACACCACGACCAACCAAAAAATTATTTCACATTTTTGGGAGCTGTAGTGCACAAAAATTTCCAATACCAAGAATTAAAGTCCATACATGGGGGTGGATGTGTTCACCTCTTGGAGGAGGAAGAGGTATCTTTTGGAGGGCACATATTAAAAATCTGGGTCTATTTTGATGAAAAAGCGGTACGCTTTTTTTGGGGGGTGAAAAAGAGACGTTGGGATTGGCACAAATTGTGCGTTTTGGCTGTCATGTCTACCCACCAATAGGGCAACCTAAGTTTTAGTGCCGCTCACACTGCTTGCCCCCCCCCCCCCTTCCCCGCCGCGGCATTACAATTGCCAACTGAACTGTAGCTATCACATAGTGGTGCATTCCAGACAATGGGGTGTTTGATGGGGAGTCGCGAGTGTAACACCCCTCGCACCATACAACAAAACACCAACCAACATGCAATGGAAAGTGAGGTATGGACAGCCTCGGCCCTTCCAATACCGTTTGCTTTCCCCGAAAGAACCCGGCAAAAACTTTTTTCTATCGAATTGGCCAAACCTAAGAGTGCCAAGGCCCATAGGGCAGGTTCATCGATGTACAAATTTCGGCGCTGCCTGAGTTTGCATAAGGGATTGAGCTTATGATTGGTCCCCTATGGTTTCCCCTATTCTCTGTGTCATCGTTGTATCTCTCATGGGTCCTTGTATACAGACTGGCGGTTCTGCCGCAAGTTGGGAGTTGTGTGGCCTCATGGTACACGTGAGCCAGTTGGGCGCATTGTAGAGTAGCTTTCCGTGGTCTGTAGTGCGGTCAAATGCTACGGCCTGATTATGATGGCTGCGAACGGAATGTTGGCCTAGTTACGCTATGTGGACCATCCCACTCGTTGGGGTCCTGGTGACCCTTGCGTCGCGTAGGCAAAGGGTTCAGGGGTATCTCCCAAAAGGCTGGGTCCCAATCATATGTTAGCCGTTTGCGGTGCAAAAAGAGTTACGAGCCTATCTGTCGTGTCTCATTGTTGTTGAGTCCTTGAAGGGGGTAGTATGCGTATTGCTTGGGGCGATGGCGGTGTGCCCCGGGGTAGCCATGGTGCAGTAGCTGTTGGGTGTAGTGGTGTCACAAGTCAGCTAGTTTCTCCGGTCGCAGGCAGTGCGCACAGCATCATCAGGTAAGGGCAGCGGCGACTGCACTCTCAGAGTAGAGTGTTTGGACTGCGTGTGTGGTTGCATATTCCGCCTCATTCGCGATTGCGGTGCGCTGTGGTAGGCAGCAGTTTATGTGGGCTTAAAGGATGTAGTGGGGCAAGTGTAAAGGGAGGAGCGCATAGTAAGCCCGCTTTGCCACGAGGGCATTGTGAGACAGTGATATGAGATGTATCATGTGCCTCATGGCGTGAGCAGAAGAGCACGTGTAGTGGTAAGAGTGCGTCACTATGCACATATGCCTAGTGGCGAGGTCTTTCATGTTGGAGAGGAGGGCTACCTAGAGTACATTAAGTACATTGAGGTTCCTCGTTTTTTTATGTGAGGGTGCCGCAATGCCGGTTCCTATAGGATGGTGCGTGTGAACAAACGGAATGCGCCCTCATTGTTGGCTTGCTGTGCCTCTTGCAGCCAGGTATCGACGTCACTAACGGGTTGGTCATGTTCGTTGGTCTGTTTTCGTTTCTGTGCGCTGAAAAAAATTGGAATAGGCCCGCCATGCAGCGGATGGTGGTGGATGGTGTCAATCAACGAAAGCCAGATGAGTACATGTGCGCACAACCATTTTTCGTGGTGCAACGCAATGCGTAGCTCGGACCAGGCGTATTGGCCCCATTCCTTCCACCGCACCACCCATTCCTTCCACAAGGTTAACCATGTGTCACCAAGGGCCAGGGGTATTTCCACCAACGCCCTGTGTCGTTGGCCGCAAGAGGCGCACAGTGCGGGGATGCAGTGCAAGCATGCGGCCTTTCGCCACTGGCGCACTTGTCCCCACAACAAGAGGAGCCATGCGCTTCGTCAGCGTTGTTTAAATGGGATCCAAATTACCAAATGTATGTCTTCCGCTCTTGCGTCGGAGTTGCATGATCCATGATTTGACAGCGGTGGGCACCATTTCTTTGTGGACCACAAAGACGTGCGCATGGGGTGGTGGGAGTTCATGGCCACCTTGTCCCCCATGTTAGCTAGAGTGTCTCGGTCAATGTTTCCCTATATGTGCAGATAGGCTTGGTAGGTGCTTGTGTTATGTAGTTTGCGGTGTCTGGGGGCGACCACGCCCTTCCGGGGTACCGGTGTGGCCAGAAACAGTCCTTGGTTGTCCAAGGATGAATTCTACCGCGGGTGGTGCTAGGTGGGAGGCCGCTGTCGTCAGCGTCCCCGGTCGGCCGCCCCAAAAACCCTCGTTGTTGATGCCTCCGCCAACTCTGCCGTGGCGTTTGGAGCCGTCAGTGTACCAACGGCCCGATGTGGCTTCGCCCGTGTCGTCTGAAGGGACGGCCGGGATGGTTTGTCTGTGCGGGGGGGGGGGGGGGCAAAGGTTACTTGGTGTGTGTCTTCTAGGGTCCGTTCGTAGGGCCGTGTCAAATTGTGATAGGACAGCTAGTGGCTACCTGCATCCTGCTAGTTTGGAGCTCCGGGTCTTCCTCCAAGCTCTCTGAGTCACATAGTCCGTCCTCCGGCAGCCGGTGTATTTTAGGACGGGAAATGTCTTGGCCTGCGGAGCCCCCGAGGGCACATACAGTGTGTAGGTGATTCTATTGCATGGCCCCGAGTTGTCGTTCGGTCCGCCTTGTTTTGCACGTTTCGCTCTGGCCTAGGGTGACCCATCGTGTGATGAAGGAACCCCACGCCCATTTTAGGCCAACGCCCCCGTCGGTGTCGGGTCATGCGGTTTATACTCCGGGAGCAACCCAGAGGTACGAGAGTAGGATGTCGTTCCACTAGGTCATGTGTTGTCTCCCCCCTAAAACAAACCCATGTGGCTCTAGCGCGGGGTGTGCGGCGTTTTTGATGGTGACTTTCTCGGAGCCGTTTGAGGGTTGCGTCTTGTATCGAACCATGTCGTGGTAAAGTTTGCGAGTAACAAACTCCCAAGCCCCAACTCATGCGACAAGGGCGCTTGCACGTGTCCCAGAGAGGTTAGGCCAAGGGTTCGTATCGTGACTTATCGTCTTGCTGGGGCACTGGCCCCGATTCTTAGTTGCGAACCCAGTGATATGTCTCCGTTTTGTCGGCTTTGAAGCGAAAACCCATGCGGTGGGCCACGTGGTGTGGATGGTTGAGTGTGCTGAGGAGGGTTGTCTTGTCAATTGCCGTCGGCGCAATGGTTTCCTCGGACACTTGTAGGTGTGTGCCAGGGTGGCGGGATAGGGTCTCGCGCATGAGGACGTCATAGTATAGGAGGAATACTGTGGGTGAGACGGTGCAACCCCATTTCATACCTCGTTTTGGGCGTATGCGCAACTTGCGGCCGGGTATGTTGGGTATCGCGGGGGTGTGGTTGTACACCTCCCTTGGCAAACATACGATAGCATCCGTCGCTCCGGACTCCCGCATGATGTGGGTAACCATCGTACACGACACAGATGTCGAAGGCATGAAGTGGTCTACGTTTGCTTTGCAATGTGTGGTGCACTTGGGCTAAACACGGACTATGGTGTGTTAGGTCCCGTGGGGAATTTGTAGGCTAAGGGCGACGGCCAAGCGCCGCGGGGAATATACAAACTCGGGGATATGTTGGCACCGTGTTTTTGGCCAAAAAAACCACTCGGGGCCCCTGTCCTGGTGAGGCGTAGCATTTGTAGTCGTTGTTCACGGCACTGGGCACCACTCGGGTAAGGGAAACGCGGGGTTGTACTCCTAGATGCCATAGAGGTCGATGCAGCCGTCCTTTGTGAGATGTTGTATGTTGGCCCAACATTGTGGGGTGAGTAAGCGTTGTGCACTCTCCACTTTCCACGTCGCCGTTCGCATGTCTCTCTCGTTGTGTTGGGTTCCTTGCTGGAGGTTCTACATATCTCGTTGTGTATTTGACATGAGTTGTGTGGTGCATTCCTCTACATCCTGCAGGGGGACATGGGCCCCCGGATGGCGCATGTATTGTTGGTGCGTCAATAGATCCTGGGTTGCCAATGACTCGGTTGTACATTCTGGCAGATGAGCATCCGGCAAGTGTTATGACGCGCGGTGTATCCGCGCGTGGCGTGGCCCCCTATGTATGTTTTGAAGAGGCCCCTGCGGACAACTGGTGTAGAGGTATCATGCGTTGCTACAGTGCAAACTACCCTGGTCTAGAGCAGGAATAGGAGCAGCCATATCCACGGACTAGTTGGTGTATGGGGCACAAGTGGGTGTGGCCTTTTCTTCCCTGTCGGTGGACGTCGCCCCATCAGATTCGCCTATCTTGGATGGTAGTAGGAGCCACCCTTCAACGGGTAGTGACGTTTCAGTTACTAGCAATAGTACGCGGATTGCGAGCATTAGGGAAAGGAGTGGTGAGTGGCCTATTTTTCCTCCTACACTTGGGGTTTTTGTCTGCACCCACTTGCCTCAGTCTTTTCCCCTCGAGTCCCCCACCACGAAAACAAAGTGTTTGTTGGTCTGCAGTTTCTGAGACCGTTCCACAATTGTGGGGTCGGGTTTCTTCTTCTTAGTAGGTGGCACCACTGTTTCTGGGGTCTTGGTGGTGTGCAGTCATGTCCTTTGGCGTTTGGGTGATGGGATATGCAGGTGGTGGCCACGCTGTCGGCGTTTGCGGGTGCTGGTCCGTGGCTTTTCTTTGTTTGGTGCCGGTGTGTCGGCTGGCGCCGCAGGCACCATAGGGGAGGCTTCAACACCAATGTCCCCGTCCAAGGCCGCGCGGATTGCGGTGTCCCACTCGCGGATATCCACGGGGTCTTGCTCCGCGTGTAGCTCTTTTTCGGTGTTTATTTTGTGGATCATTTAGGCAAGCTGATGTCGGCCCCTAGATGCTTTTCTGCTTGCATGCGCCCGCGGAAGGGAGCGTCTTCCGCAAGTTCGTGGGGCATCTTTAACTTCAGCATTTGGTCGATGCGGCTTGAAGCATGATGGATTAATGTATAGTCCCCTAGACTCCGGCGTATGCATTCCCCTGGTGCCACACCTACAGACGGCCCTGCTCTTAGGGCGAACGCCGTCGCGTGTTGGTACCTCACAAAGGCATTGGTGCACCCCGCATCGCTGCACTTGCGTGGCTTGCTTCGCCAAGCGGACCAGGGACAGAAGAGATTTGACACCACACGGGCCGTGTCTTCTCGTGCGCTTTGTGTCCATCCTATCAATATCGTTAGCGTGTCGTGTCGTAAAAGATTGGCTGGACACTTCATGTCCCTAGATCGGGTGGCCGACCGAGTCGAGTTCCTAGGAGCCAGTATGCTCTTTGTCATGATGTGCAACAACTTGTAGGACTTCCTACTCCCCAGTAGCTTTTCAAAGGACTGTCGATCCGCATATGGTGAGAATTGGAATAGGGGGCTATGAGTCTGGACCGGATGGTAGCCGTGGAGGAAGGACACAATGCTCCTTCCTAGCTCGGGTTGTTCTTTGTAGATGTCGCGTTCGATGTCCTAGGCGAAGGAAATCCTAGCTTCTTTGTGCTCTTTGTAGTGTTGGAAGAGTACGTAGAGGCCCTCGTAGTAAGTCTCCATCAGCTCGTATGGCCCCGGGCTCCGAGCATTTTGTGCCTCTTGTTTGATTGTTTGGAGAATTTCTGTAAATTGTGGCAGGAGATGCATGGGGATTTGCAGCCTCCATGGGAGAGAGCCGCGCCGTTTGTGTGCTCGGAGGTGCATTTCCAGTGGAAGGTGTTTGACAGGTCCGGATTGTCTACGGTGGATGCCACGTCCGATTGATGTCCGAACGCGCCATGGGTACAGAGCGAAGTTTCCGAGAGTCATTCGATCCCCACAATGGGTTTTGCGGGTTCGGGTTGCAGTACGTCATTGCAGTCTTATAGTCCCGGGTGTATGGGTGCGCCCTTGGTTGATATGTGTGCTTGCTTGGTGGCGTTGTCTGAGTGCAGCACTACACTGGGCCTCGGTTGGAAGTGGTTGCTTAGTTGGTTGTGTTCCATGGACCATTTTTTCACGCGTAATTGGTCAAATTGGTACGCTGCTCGGACGTATGGGGACCATTTCCGCAATCGTTCCCTATGCAATAGGTTTGGAGCACCATGTGGTCCTACCTATGTGCTTTATAGGCAATCAGTATTTCCCGTGCAAGAGCCTCGTGGAAGGCGCGGAGGGGTTGTTCGACTCGCTGGTCCTGAAGGAGGGGAGATTCCTTATCCGGAGTTCCATGGTGGTCTCCGCTGAGGGATGTGGTTCGCGGTGACCATTTGGTTCTAGTTTTTGGTCAACAAAATGGTGAAGCTAGCTTGTACTTCTGGTATGGTTGCGTCGCTAATTGTTTGTTGTTGAGAGTCGCACATGTGAGTCCGTGAGTCCGTTTTCTCTGGGCACTGATGCAATGGGCATGTATGGTTGGGTTTTCCCGTTGGGTTCCTAGAATAGGTAGGCTATGGAGTTCATTTCTGGTGCCGGCGAGGCATAGTGAAGAGACAAGACGTTCATGCAAAGTGGACATCGGCATTGGCACCAACCAATAACAACCCCCCGGTGACATGGGACTTGGACACATATGAATCCCAGCCCACCGTCCCCACCCCACAACAACAGCCAACCATTTTCCACAACCATCGCATGCCCACGATACACGGAGAGTGTGTGTAGTAGCGCAGCCACCACCCCCGAAAACGCGGCAGTGGATCCCCGACCCTACAAAAAGACGGCCACGTGGAGCCCAACAGCGGGCCCGGCTCCCAAGGAGCCAAAAATGAATATATCGCATTTACCTTGAGAAAGTCCTTCGAACAGAAATCCAGAGACCGGACGGACCGTACAATTCCCTACACTGACTGCACCGTCTTGGTGCAAACTATGGGACAAAACGTGTAGCCAACAGGGTAGGAGGATCGCCACGTTGTACCTCTCCATTGTGCCCGTTAAGTTGTGGAGCCTGTGGCGTGCTGACTAGTAGCCTGGTAAGTCTGTTCTTACCTAGGCCTGCCACGACTCGCATGAGGATTCCAGTCTAGAGTGCCATGTGTTGTATTTCACGTGTGGTGGTATGGGCACTTGCTTGTGTCAGTATGCGAGAGGAGGCGTTGCTTGAGGAGTGGGACGTAGACACTTGTGTAGGTTGTGTCGTCCCCGGGAAGCAGGGACGACCCAACCTACACGAGTGTCTATGTGCAACTCCTCAACCAACGCCTCCTCTGGCATACCGACACAAAGGAGCCACCCATACCGCCATGCCCGCAATATTGCACATGGTACTCCAGACTAGAATGCTATGGCAAGTTCTGGGAGGCCTACTTGGATACCTCATGTGCAAGGCTACCCTGACAAACGGGAGCAACACTATCCCGGTTGGCGGGACAGTGTCAATCCCCTCTATCATGGGAGCCCTGCACATGGGGTATCCAATTAGGCGGGGGTCATATGTGCGGTTACGGCATGGTGTGGGACGTAGGTGACAAGGTAACACCAGCAATGCAAAATGGCCCATGCATATGAGACAATCCTCTGACCATGTTGGGAGTGTTTGGCGTTGCATGTGCATGTGCACTGGGGGAGTCTCTATAGCTGCCGTCCGTTCCGCTGCCTCGGAGGGTTCGTACTGTGTTTGTCTATATTGGCTACTAGCGTGCGTCGTAACGTCCAGGGGCGTGTAACGCGCAGGGGAGGGGGGGGGGGGGGGTAAACACGCGGGCGAAATCGGATCATATCACTACCCCAAAAAGCTCGGACAGTGGTTTGTCCCCCCGGGGTTGACTAGCATCCTGGTTGGGGGGTTGAGTTGCACTCTGTGTCACTGTTATCGGTGGGGTCATGGGCCTGCTGCAATCTTCTAGGGTAGGGGCGGGTGCACATGCGCGAGGTCCGTCGCGTAATGCCTTCGTGCCTTGCTTGGGGGGAGGGAGCACAGAATGGAGGGGGTGGGGTCATTATTCGGCATTGTGGATGTTACATCTGCGGGCAGTTGTGCGGTCTTGACCGGTTGGCACTAGTGCAAAAGTCCCCCGTACATTGTGCATGATAGTGTAGCAATGTGCGTGGTCGCTTTGTCGGGGGCTTGATCAGGGCTTGGGGCATAACCCGTCAGAGACGGTTGTTTGTGGGTTGGAGGCATTAAGTGAGCCGGCACCGTGTGCGGGTTTTCAGCCTTCGGTGGGTGTTGTATGTCATTGTGTCATTTATGATGTGGCTCGTGTGGGTTATGTGAGGTGGATGTTCCTCGTTGTGTGCATGGCGTTCGTTGGGAACTCGCTTGTGGCGTTGGGCCCAACGTTTCGATCCGTAGCTCCCTCTTCTGCGACATCCTGTTGCCACATGCCTCGCCTTGGGCAAAGGGGATCGGGGTCGGAGTCGTTGTAGAGTCTCCGTGCAATGTTGGAGAAATTAGTTTCGTTTATGGCAAAGTAGTGGCAAGGGGTGCATTTGAAAAACGCAAAGTCGGCGATGCCACACCGGGGGCACGGGAGATGCACCGTTGTGGTCATGTGGTGGTGCGGCGTGTGCACATGTGCCCACGTCGGAGTGGTGGGTTTTCCAAAACAGGTAGGGTGGTCATAGTGTTGTGGCGTTTGACGCGCACTTGTTTGCACGGCTTCATATTGTGGGGAATGTGTGTTTTCCATCGCCGATTGCCACGCGAGGGTAGGTGTTTCCGTTGTTCCCTGCGACGTATTCAACTTGGATGGGGGGACCTATGCCCATGGCGGAGAGGATTCTGTGGCTCGATGTTGTGAGTTCCCCGATGTTTTGCTATGGTCAGCTCTAGAACTGTTTGCGACTGTGAATGTGTATACGCTATGTACATGTGCATCGTTGTGGCGTAGACATAGCTGTGGCGCCAGGTGCGATAGTTGGTAGTTCCGTAAGTAGGGAAGTGCCTGTGGTTCGTGTGGCGTGTCACTCATTATGGTGCCGACGTGTGCGGACGGGTTCGTGCATGTAGATGGCCAAAGTATGGGGGCGGGGAGATGAACGGTTTGTTCGTCTTATGGTCCCGGGCTTAGCTCGGCATCTCCTTTTACGGTCGCTTCATGTTGCCAGGCGCCTGGTGGGGAGGGAGGCTTTGCGCCCTTTTGTTGGTTGATGTAGAATTTGTGCATCCACAGGATTGGCGGTGTTCAGACGGAAGGGAGGGGTGGATAGCTCTCCTCGGAATCTTTCCATGCCACCACAAATGTAATTGATGGAGTGCCTTGAAAGGCGCGTAGTGGTGACGCCAGAGTTGCACGAACAGTGGGCTACGTTTTGGTGCCCTCAACGCTTCCGGCTTCCCTGTGGGTGCCCTTGCCATGACCTGGATTGCGTATATACAACGCCGGCGGACGGTCTTTGTTTTACTGGACGAAACGAGCAGCGTGATGAGAATTGTTTTGCACCAGACTTATATAGTGAAGTGTGCCCGTTGTCCGTTCCATGTTGAGGAAAAGGGCTAAACGATGTGCAGGGGGAATATCTTGCCGCCACAATGGCAACCGTACATGCCGGAGGGGGGCCCGGTTGCTTTTGATCAGCTGAAAGTCGCACAGGGGACTCGCGATGTCGTGTATATTCTGCTGTGTCGGTTGATGGTGAGCTTGTTGGTATGTGTCCGTGATGAGTGGAAGGGGCCGTTCATGTCGCGTTGTGCTATCCGTGTGTGCTGTGTGCAATGAGGATGCCGGTGCTATTGGTATGAACATGCATGATAACCGAATGCATGTTGTGTCGAGTGGGGGCAAAGGTCGTTTGTAATCCATGATAAGTGCACTCAAGGGTGCTCTTGGTGGGTCCTGCCTAGCACGGTGCATATTGTGGGTAATGATTGATTGCCACTAGAAGCCGATACGCCTTAGGCTTACTGTGGGAACGGGTGTGGTTGCCTCTTCCATCCCTGTTTTTGGTCCAATCGTTGTACTCTAGGTTCCGCGGTTGTTCGCTGCACAAAAAAGTATTGGGGAGGGGTAATGGTGTGGCCTACGTTTTTTCGTGCGTCGTGCGTCGAGGTGTGGCTCCGTCGAACTATGGCCGTACCGTTGCAAGGGTATGTGTGCATGTGCTGGTGCGTCCATGGTGTTCTTGGGTCCGGGAAGAGGGGGAGGGGTGCATACCGGCAACGTGTCCATTAGATCCGGCGAAAGCTCAACGCGGCGGCCATGCCGGTATGGCATTGTCGTGATCCGCTTGTTCGACCCATTGTGTTTGGGCCGCCATTTTTGCACACCGTGCTTTGGTGCCGTGATTGTTCTATGTGATGGCCGGGTTGCGGGGGTCGTGGTGCCGTGTTGCCGGAAGCAGCTTCGTCTGCCCGGGTCCAGGGCACGTCAGCTGCGAAGGAGCACATATAGGGTGCAACCGCAAAAGTAAGTGCCTCAGCCCCACAACTAACAACCGGATACATCACAAACCACACCCCACGGACAACCCCATGGATAACCCCACCCACCCGGAGAGGCGTACAGCCAACCACAATCACATCACCCACCACGACACGCACCTCCATGGTATTATCGCCCGCAAGAACCCCCCCCCCCCACTACGGCAACGCTTTGTGCACACAATCACCCATACCCCACTTATCAACAGAAGTTGTTGATCTCCAGGGACACGCTGTTCTCGAGGGACACGCTGGAACAAAACCACCGTCGTACTACTGCCAGGCACCGACAATGGGAGCAGCCTCGGCTGATCCCCCTCCTTTCCGAGTACTGATCAACATAAACAGACAAATGGTGACACCTCGACAAACTGTAGAGCCATGGCGGACTTACGCATATGGCAATAATGAGGTCTTTTGCCAACTGATCACGAGGGTCATCGGGGCACCCGACCGAGCTTCGTCACACGTGACCAATCGGAGCCTCAATTGGATTCCTTCAGCGGTGTTAGCCCTGCCGTACCTCCCTAGTCCGCACCTTTGTACAACAGGGCATGGATTGGATCAACAACTCTGTGTTGGGTACGCCGTTGTTGAGCGGCACGGGGGTTGGTCTGAGGCGGAGCACCCTTGCCATACTGCACAACGTGAAGTGTCGAGGTCGTGGCAACCACTCATCTACTTTGGGTTCACTATTGTGCGAGGATGTGGTGCTCTGGCTCGCAGGGTTCCGGCAAACCCTCTCTCTCCCTTCCTCTGTGCGGTCCCCTATAGTATACGGTGTGAATCAAGTCCGGCATAGATGTGGCGGTGAGGACACGACTCTCACTGACTCATGCACGGTGTTGTCGGTTCAGGCTCTCCTGTCGTCTCACCTTCCTTTTCTGCATTCTTGCATGTGCGCACATTCATGTTTTCGTTTAATTGCCTAAGGATAGCTGCACGTGTTCGTGCAGCAGACGTGTCGTGCCACCGGGCAGGGGGTGTATAACACGCATGCTGGCGAACAGTGGTAGGTGCAACAAGGGAGCGTCATCGGCAACCATTTTGCCAGATGTATGATGATTTATGTTTGGGGTGGTGGTCCCGTATGTAGGTGCAATGATTGATTGAGATCCTTTACCGAGTCCACTGTTGGGGTGGTCATGATGGGGCCTACGCCCCGAATCACTACTGTGAATGGTGAGCGTTTGGTGGGTTGCGGGGGAGTATCTCTGACACGTGTGTGCCGTGCACTACTTCTCCAACGTGTTTACCCGCAAGGGGCTGGTTTCACGCACATCCCAACATGCCCCCGAAGGAGAGACAACCATTGGGTACCGCACGCCAGGGCTGAGCTTCGAGGGCGTGTACTTCAAAGAGCAACAAACGACTTTTGTATAGTGCCTAGTCTTGCACGACTTGGCGTTAAAAGCATGGATAATTTGATGGAACAACTTGGCGCAGTAGCTAAAGAGAAGAGTATCACGGAGTGGGCTCAAAACCCCTAGACAAGTGGCCCCCGGGGCAGAAGCTGCGGCTGCTTGATGAGGCCGGACGGCTAAATCTCCACGCTGCGCGCGCCCATCACGTGCTCCCTCTAGGTATTTGGGAGGCTGGGTGGTTTGGGGGGGGGGGGGTTGGGAGGGAAGGGTCAACACCGCTCCATTTATGGCGACGGATGATGGTTTGTAGAAATCTTTCAAGAAAAGACGAATTTGTATCTTGGCGCCGGGAAATGGATTGGTGGATGCGGTGTGCCCTGCGTTTGGCTCGTCACTGCTGCGGAGTGCTATGTGACGGTGGCTACGTGGTTGTGTTTCTCTTTTTAACAACAGCGATTTCGTAGAAAGACAAGGCCGGTGACCGACCGGGACATTGTCATTCTTGCTTTGTTTTGCTGGTTGTTATTTGGCCATGAAGCAACGGATACTTGGCTACCGAACGCCCCCGTGTCACAGGCGACCGGTCATTGCCAGGCAAAGTTCAATCAGTTCCTCGTATTGTGCATTAATCACGGCTGGAATGTTCCTTTGTGTACCTGCTCACAGGTCTGCTCTGCTTACGAAACACCAATACTATAGCACCTCAAAATCGTCTACCTCAAGCGATCCTCAACATGAAGATCTCAACTTCGATATCATTGCACCTTGACATAATGTAATATCATGCCTTCCGAGTTCCCCCGGCTGGAGACCCAAAAGTGAAGCTTAAAAGCGTTGCAGAGGCTCTACAGTGGTTGTTATTTGGGTGGGGGGTGTAACTCTGCTGCACCGTTGGGGTCTCTTCGCCCCTGCCCCCCCACCCCCCATTCCAGCATTCCGCCCTCTGCTCCCTAGACCAACCCGCTCATGTTTTGCCCACTATGCTAGTAGGCGTTGTGTATGCAATGCCCTCCCTTTGTGTGCTCCTAATTCCGTTCCTCTGATCCTTGAACTCCTTCACTTTTCTAATTTGCTTCCTCCGCATACCCCTTCCTCCGAAAGCCCAAAGCGAGGATCCTTTGCAGCAGTCACGGAAATGGTGCGACGTGTGCAACAATGTGTCCGTGCTGCCCTATGCAATGGGCTTGTCATGTGCATTTGACGTAGTCCCTGTGATACCTAATTGTATGTGTACCTGATACCCAAAAACCTTGGGGACACGATACTGGACACAATAGGGCTTATGTTGCCCTTTTGGAATCCTGCCCGCTTTTGGGACAACGCGACGGTCATGTAGCCGTGTGGTACTGATTCTTGCCAGGTTCTTTCGGGGAAAGCAAGTGCTAGGGGTAGAGCCCAAGGTGTCCACGCACTTTCACTCTGAATTGCATGTTGGTTGTTGTTTTCTTGCATTGCTTGAGGAGGGCCCGCAACCCCCCATGAAACACGCCATTTTTTGGCACTGCACTACTGTGTGATTGTTACAGCTGAGTTGGCAATTGGAATGCCGTGAGTGGGGGGGCATGGACATTGTAAAATGCACGTACTTGGCACAATGCATATCTTCTTGAGGCCTATGTGCTTCTCTTGATTCTCTCCTACTTGCCCAATCCTCTCGTCACACCTGTGTTGTACACTACGTTTTTTTGTGTGGTGTAGTAGTCCTTCCTCATCACCCTTCCTTCTTCATTTGTATGAGGTTTTGTGTGCCTCCATTGAGTATCTTTGGTTCCCCTTGCCCCCCCCACCCCCCTCTCTCTCCTCGTTACACCGCCAAACTGATATTTTGGACCCCGCGGTAGTAGGTGTTGTGTATCATGTGCCCTCTCATTGATTCCTCCTAATTCCCTTCCTCTTATCCTTGAACTCCTTCGCTTTTCTAATTTGCTTCCTCCGCATACCCATTCCTTCGAAGGCCCAAAGCGGGGATCGTTTGCTGCAATCACGGAAATGGTGCAACATATGCAACAAAGTGCCCGTGCTCGCAAGCTTTAAATGAAGAGTGGCGTAAGGCCATTTGACTAGTGACCAGCTCCTTGTATATTCTGCTGTAAATTTTTGTTTTGTCGCCAAATTTTTCAACAAAATTGTTGCAAAAGAATGGACTCTTTTGATTATGCTCGTCTCCCCTGAACGAAACTACCAAACTATGTAAAGGGCTCCGCCACTCCTCAAACATAAGCTTCCACAGCTACCATAGCCTGCCGTGGCGAAACACAGTTCCAAGGCCAAGCCCCACAAGAAGGAGAAACTGGAGCAGCAGGAGAAGGAGAAGCAGGGGGTGCACAAGTGGGAAAGATCGACGGTGGAGGAGAGCCAAGGAAGAGGAGAAGCGGGGAGGCTAAGAAGGCCAAGCCAGCGGCCAAGACCCCTTTCATCCACCTTCCAACGGGAGCAAAGGGGTGGGAACCCTATGGGGAGTTGCCAGACCTGTGCGAGGTCCAGTATGTGCCGTGGCTTGATGGGGGAAGGGCGGGGGGGGGGGGGCGCAGTAAGCAGGTGCACCGTGACGGGGGAGTGGGCGGGGGATGAGGAGTTGGAGCCGGGCGAGTGGTACGTGATGTCGGTGGGTTTTGGAGCGGAGGAGCCGGACACGGGAAAGAAGGGGAAGAGGCCGGAGAAGAGGGAAAAGGGAGAAGGAGGCGGGCACGTACCAGGTGGCGGCATGCCTCATCTTCACGACGAAAGAGTAGGTCCATAGATACCCCCGGGAGGCGATGGAGGAGGAGGACGAGGGGGAGCACGGGGACAACGAGGGGTATCGCAAGGGGGACGGGCTGGACGACGAGGGGGGCACTCAGGGTGCTTACAAGGGGGGGGGGGGGGGAGTAGTGCAGACACAACCCCCCCACACACACGATGCAGGAGGGGTGATCTATGTCTCAGAATGGGGAGCTCATCGGGCTCACCGGGCTAACCCACACCAAGTGACCTGGAACCGGCCTGTAAGTGACCCTCCAAGTGACCATCGTGAACGGGGGGCTAACCAGGTGATTCGGGCTAACCGGGAGGGAGATGGCGGGGGGGTGTGTGTGTTGTGGGTGATGGGATAAGCCGGTGCGTTGTGAGTCGGTTCCATGTAGCATCGACTTGGGGTTTTTGTTGGGGCTCCCAGGGGGGCATTTGGGTGGAGGGTGGCCCCCCCGCCGCTACTGTTGCTGCTGCAACGTGGAGGGGCGTGCGGACCACCCGAGATAGTGGCGTGGTACTCCAACTTGCGCAGCATGTAGAGGTCTTAGAGGGCCCTCCATGCAGACTTGGGGTTGCACACGTTGAGCACAAGCTCGCACATAGTGCTGGGGGGGGGGGGGGTGTTGAAGCGATGTATGCCTCAAGCGCCCATTTCATTGCCTCCCCGGTATGTGGGGAGAAGGTGCCAACATCTAGGTCCTTAACGGCGATGTTGAATTGCCGCCATGCAAGCAGGCATGATAGAGCCCACCCTGCCAAGTAGTGGCCAACCGAAGCATCTTGGAGGCTAGTACCCCCAATCGACTTCCGATGCATCTTGGACAATGGGGAGGGGGCCTCCTCGGCTGAGGATGGTGCACAGGGTGTGGTGGCGGCACGTTTCATGAGAGCAACACAACCCGAAATCAAAGCGTCATGGAGTACACATGCAACAATGTAGCACGGGCACCAAAGACACCAACAACAAGCATGCACGACAATGCAATTAATGAAATGACTAGTTTACAGTCTCGTTTCTCGTTCTAGTATTGTTCTAAACTAGGCTAGAACGTTCTGGGCTGGAAGTTCTAGCCCATAGCATTAGTAGGTGTTCTAGCGTGTACCAACGGTACTATTTCAACGGCTACCCCTGCCACATCTTGTGCACCCCTTGGCCAAGCGTTGTCCACATACAAACTCCATAAACATAAAACTTGCTTCACTTGGACCCCATATAGCCATCCAAGGGCCTCAAAAACAAAAATCAAAAATAATTGGAATCAAAAAGGGTGCTTGTCTGGGAAGTGGGGGGAATGTTGGGTTCCAAAAAGAACCCACTCTGGAAACAGTGGTGGTACTCGTGTCAAAACATCGTGCACAAAGTGTAATCCATCCAATACTTGTATGTACTTGATGCTATGCATGCTGCCCAACGACCAACCTACAGCCCCGTCATCGCCCAAGCAGCGAGACCCCAACCGGTTTGTCATGATTTCTCTAGCTGGGCATTGTTGGTGGTAGTGTTCGCGTGTGGTCTGCCACATGGTCCGTCACAAAGGTAGTTGCTACCAACCACATCCCATGCATGGCTTGGGGGCAGGATGGTGGTACAAGGGCGGGAAGTACATGGATATGGGAGGGGCCTCAAGCTCCATGGAAATCCAACACCAAAATTTTGGTGACACTGCCCCAAATGACTAAACCATAGATTCCTAGGCCGCTTTAACTATGGATCCTCGGGAACCAAAGCACGTTGCCCCTACTACCTCCCCACCCACCCGAGCTCCCACAACTGACAACAAGGAGGCAACAAAATACACAACAAACATGGCACTTGACGATTGTATTACACAGCAGCCGGCCAGCTTTCATGGCAACCCCTGCCAATTGGCTTGATTGTGTATTGTGAGTGGTCAGCTTGGCGTCGCACGTTCTTGATGGGATGCGTTCGAAAAGGGACGTTGAATTTGGCAACAGCGGAATAGCTGTCCTCAACATTTTGCGGCATATTGTCACGGTGGCGTCCATTGCCCTATTAGCGCTGGCTGGCTTCACATTGAGTTATTCCCCGACCGTGAAGTTTGGGGGGGAGGGTGCTCTCCACTATCAACAATACTAGAATCACCAAAGGGTACCAAACGGTAGAGTGTGCTGCATTTCTATGCGCTTTTGGGGAGTAGTGGAGCAAGCATCTTCACAAGACGATGACATAGTGGATTGGATGGAGTTTGCAGTTTTCGGATTTTTCAGTTGACCACCAATTCACTTCACAGTTGCTGCATGCCAATGAAGATCCAAAGGTCATCATCATCCCAGATCTGGTGAAAACAGGCAAGGGGGGGGGGGGGGCATAAAAAAATTCCACTACCCCCGTGGTGGCTTTTTCCCCTAGAACATACTACCCACCCCTGTAGTGGGGGGAAAAATTATTTTTCCCATAACTGTGCACGATATTCTTGGATGTTTGCACAAAATGGTTGTTCGTTCGTCTTTCGTCCCATACCAACCTTACCCACTCCATACCCATGCTCATAAAGGACACATGCAATGAGAAAACTATGTGACATAGACTTCAAACTTGTGTAATGCTCAACACATAATCAACGGTTTTCTTGATGCATAGATTGTGGGAAAGACAACGCACTGCGTCGTGCACGGGAGTACAAGAGGGAAAGCTCAAAGGCATCAAAACTCATCGTGACTTTCCACCGGGCTTAGGGTGAGTTGCACGCTTGCCCAAGCCTTTTGGTGCCGTCTTTGGGGCTTTGCGGGGCGGTGGTGAGGAGTCATTAGTGGATGACTCAGAACTACTATCAGATGATGATGACAAATCAGAGGAAGAGGGTGCAGAGAAATCTGAATCCTTAGCGGCACAACGTGCGACATCTCGCTCCCCCTGTTTAGTCCCGGCCTCCTCAACACCCTTTTGCTCATGTGCCTTTGCTTCGATCATCTCGTGCCAATTGCTGCAGGCTGTGCATGTCCTCGCGCAATGCTTTGGCCCTGGTCTTTGCTCTCGGCTTACCACTGGCATCACCCTTTTTTTTTCCGTTGCCACTCCTTTCCCCCCCGCCCTAGCACAGCTCGTTCGATGTCGGTCAGGGTCCAAGCATCCACAGCGCTTGGCTGCACAGAAAAATTTTTGTGCAGCTCATCTGATTGCATATGATGATTCATATTGAGGCGCCACTGCCAACGATCAGAACATTGGCGCACTGGAGACCGTACAACCTCGTTATGTACCGCTTACTTGCTTGCAGACAGCATATTAAACTTGCAGAACATACCGTTGGTGCAACTAGCATGATGCACCTATTGGATGCTTTTTCAAAATGTTCTGGAAGAACCTTACCAAAGTTGACGAAATCCTGGTGTCTATGGCCCGCACAGTGTTGTGTGGTAAAAGTGTGTGTCATCGGATGTTGAGTTGTTGGCAAAACTTTGCCACAGGGGCACTGCCAACGCTGTGCAACAGTGTTGCGCCTTAGCCATGCCTCCTTGATCTTTGTTTGAACATCCCCACCAGTTGGCATGGCACATAGATTCAAGTCCAGAAATGTGTGGAACCTAAAGGTAGGGGGCAAAGAAGGCGGGGGTGGCCTAGGCGGGAGGGGAGGAGAGGAACTTACAGGTTTTTATTTTGACACCCCACCCTGCTCTCTTGCACCCCTTGAGTGCCTGGGCGTCCTCTCCTCCCCCCTATAGGGCAAGAAGGTGAAACTTGCCTGCGCAGGCACCCAGCCATCAGACAGCACCTGTTTAACTCAAAAAGGATGGTTCGCCAAAAATGAAAAAAAAAATTGCAAAGCGGTGCTGTCAGTGGCCCCCTGTGTTTAACTGACTTTTGTTTGTTTCCTTGTCAGGGGCTGGTTGCTACGGGGAAGGGGTCGAGAGCCGGGGGGGGGGGGTTTAAGGGGTATGTGCGCCTGTTTTGGACTGACAAGGTCGCCCCTATGGGGGGACCCATAGCAAAGAGTGCACCCCCCCCCCAGCAACATCATGTTTGCAATAAGGGAAGCGTGGAAGGGAATGGGGCAAGAGGGTGGTAACATTAGAAGGGGGTGCATACAACAGAAGTTCACTACACAGGCATTTTTTCCTAAAGAAAAGCTGCACACAGGGATTTTTTCCTGCAATACACTCCCCCCCCCCCCCGGGTAGTGGGTGGAAAAAGGACCCCCAACCAGAGATTTTTTTCCGCCCCCCCCCCCCCCCCCCCTCCCTGAAAACAGGTCTGTTCAGCCAAATGCATGGCACGCACAACGGGGTGGAGTACAATGTAGACCTCATGCAAAAGCTCTTCAACTTCCAGCTGCTCTACTTGATAACCTGGAGCCAAACAAAGAGTATTTCGTCACTTTCTATGCACTGCCTTGCCATGCATATGTGAGTGGCAATGCCATGTACAGCTGAGATTCCTTGTTGTAACACTGCTCTGCTTGGGACGACGCGTTTAAGTTGAAAGCATAGAAACATTCAAACTTTCTCACATGACCGTCATTTACACCTGAGACAAAGCGTCACTTTCCCACGCACAACACCCCCTTGTCGTGCTCTCCAATCAGCCAACCAGACAAATCCGAACACTTGAGGCTTTCGTAAATCACATTCCAGAAATGCTTCTGCATGCACACACAAAACAAACAGCGGCAGATGTATGAGGGGTGTCACCTGTCTCCATATTCTCCACACTGTCCTGCATTGCGGTTCTCAAGAGGAACAGGCAGTCAGCTCACAAAATTGGGTTGACTTGGAATGTTGCATGCACTGCAGCATTGCACTACAGAAAGATAAAGAAGACCGTGCAAGAACACTAACCCCTGGTTAGCATGCACAACACCATGGTGTTGTCCCAACTACTGCGGTATTGTATTCAACCAACCCTCTCTATTTGCCACAATCTGCACCAATTCAATTTAGCCAGATGCTCTGAATTACATATGCTGGGCACTGATGAAGCACAACAGCACACAAACACACACCCATTGGTACTACTAGAACCAAAGCAACGGGGGTGCTCACGGTTGGAGGCGGTCGCAAGCGGTCACAGGCACTTCAGATACCCTTTTCCTTGCCCAAACCTCCCCCCCTTTTTTAGGGTTCTACGGAAGTGTAACTTAAATCTTCTAATTGTTCTAGATGAGGGTGCTGCTCTACGTCGTCAGGCAAGTAGTGGTGCAAAGTGACCCGTAGTCTTCAGAGGCACAGAGAGAGCAGTGCAACAAAGCCAACAAATCAGAAAGCACGGCTACCACATGGGGTTTCTGTAGAGCAGCGGGTATATGACAAAGCACTTCAGTGGCAGATACATTCCCTCATAGGCGTACAGTGTTATACACCACTGGTGCTGGCGGCTTTGCTCACGCGTGGATCTGGTTCGCAGGCTGTCTGTAGGCCCCAGACACGTGCACCTTTTCGCAGGAGAGGCTCCCATGAGGACCCTGAGTACCCTTTGGCTTGAAACAGTCATTCCAGGAAACCCAGAATCATGTTTGCTGTATCCCTGGATATTCGGTAGTGCGCTGCCTGTTTAACCCAGCTTGGCACCAGTGACTGAAGCATTGCTGCAGCCCCAGGGGCTGTCGGATCCATAGGTTTGTCCACCTGCGGGGGTGTAGAGTCAGTGACACAATTCAGGAAATCTGGCAGTGACAGTGGGTGGCTCCTGGCTGGGTGGATGTATGTCCATCCCAGTGAGACCCTTCAGATCCACCCGGATTTGTTCCAGGATCGCATCACAGGCCTGGGGATCAAGGGGCACGGCCTGTAGAAACAGAGAATTATCTCGGAAACACACCCAGTCACCATTCAGCAGTCTCCCCCGCAGTGGTTGTGTTTTTTCCCTGAAAATAAGTCTCAGGCTGGCTAGTTGCGCCGAACAGGATCCCTCAATGGGGACTCCGGTGTTTTGGCTCATTACCGAAGACAAATTTAAAAAACAGTCCCCAACAAATGTGTCAAACAACAAATAATGTACGACATCAGCAAACGCAAAGGACAAAAAGATCACGGGCGCCCCGTGAGCAATTGTCCAGTTTTCTATTGCCGTCCTTTGAAACGAAAAATTGGAGTGTACCTCGCGTTGTTTTCCAGGCCACCAGCTGCTCATGTATCCAGGACAGTGCTGGGAGCAGATCACTGCACTTAATTTCAGGGAACATCTCCCTTATGTGATACTCTATCCACCGGAATTCCGTGTGTGGCGGGGGGTCGTCCATCCGTGACAACACGGATAGGGTGTAATATATCGCTCATTGCAACAATTTCCCGAGACCCCAGGACCGTGACAGCTTCTTTCCACAGCAGCGAGAGGCACCGACCCATGAGTTTCCCTAACCTGCGATAAGGGTGTTTATCTTGGGTCGGTACCTCCCGCGCTTTCATGAGGGCTTGGCGCTCCTTTGACTTGTATTTCACCAGCAGTTGTGAGCTCGGGACAGGGAGGAGTCTATTTTTGGCTTTGGGAGGCGGGACAGGACATACAAGGGGGGAGCAGATCTGCGACACACTGTATCCTGCAGCCGCAGGGTTGGTTCCGGAGGCCATAGATATCGGACATGTAATTAACGTACAAGATTTCGAGGCCCACACAAACACCCCATGCAGGCCCGTCCAATAGAAATCAGACAAACGGATGAACATCACAGACTGTAGCAGGACCAATTTACTTGATTGGAGGAGTGAAATTGCATCAGTGGGTGGTGCAAAAGCGCAGATCAGTCGCATGGGCGCGTGGTGTAGAGATAAAATATGTGGTTGTACAGGTTACCGCACTCGTCCGCGACGCGTTGCCGGTTTCGGTGGTGCAAGCGCGGGGTCAGGTGGGGGCTCCGGTGGGGGCCCGATCATACTGCGGCAGTCACACTTGGTGGCGACCGGCACCACCGAGGCAGCACGACGTGCCACTCCCGGGTAGCTGAGTGACGGAGTGCGCAGCCCCCGTGTAAGGGAGCAGGTGGTGCGAGTCAATTCTGTTCCATCCCCGCCAGTTTTTACGGCCCGTGACTTGAGTCTGCACACACCTTGGTCCGTGAATCGCTGCCAAAACGACTTGCATTCATTAGACATGCTGGATATCATCTGTTGTGGTTTGTTTTCGTTCTGACACGCTTGGTTGTGGCTGGCATAGAGTCGGATACTTGGCTAACCGGGTACCCCGCTCACAGGATCTGGCTCCGCACAAATCAGTTCAATGTAGACTGTCACTGACAGCGCGCTGCGGTTCTCACCTCAAATGCATGGTACAACGGCTCTACACCTACACCTGCCTGTGCACGCTTGGTTGTGGCACTGAATGATGTTTGCAACGTGCTTGAGGCGTTCCTCCGCACGGTTACACAATGGTTACGCACGGTTACGCAACGGTTACGAAATTGGTCACACGGTGGGACAGGAGGCTTGGTCACGGTCTCATTATTCAAATATGCCCGCGCCCTGGACACCATAAAATCAAACAGTTCCTCAGAGGCATGTTGGTGGGAACCAGATCTCACTATCTCAGTGAATCTTTTTGGTGTCTGATAACAATTCGCATAGAACTGGGGGTAAAAATACCCCTCACAAGCCATCCACAGCTTGGAGGTGCCCTTACCAAAAGGGCCAAGGACAAGGGATGGGGGTAATAGGTTCAATGCTGCTGGACCGACGCATGGTGTTTACTTGGGCACTGGGCTGTTGCACGCCTTTGGGCAGCATGGGCCTTGCTCAGGATATTGGCTGTTAGGGTAACGCATGCCACTGTGGCCAGAAAATGCAACTCCTTCTGCGCCTGTTCCACGTCATGAGCCAAGCTCCATGGTGGCACCGTCCTATTCTTCATGTTTTCTTCGAAAACCGCAGGGTCCACAGATGGGGACAAATGCCGAAGCCACTGAAAACGGGTGAACACATGACCATTTACTAGCGGTACCCCGAAACGTGAGTGTACTTCGCTGTAGCAGCAATGCCACTTATTGGATGTCAGTCTGTATTCAAACTCATCCGTTGTTATGACTAGTTTGTAGGATTGGCAAATTGTGATGACAAATGGTGTTGACTTACGCACACATACCACTGACTTGCACAGAAACTCTTGATATAGGGCTGGGACCTGGGTGCTTAGTTGGAACGTGGACACCACTCCTTTAAGTAAAGTATCCTTTCCCTGTGGGTCAAGCAGCAGAATTCCCAATACAAATTTTCGCGGCATTATCCCGCTGTATGTTCCATTGCGCCTGCGTAAAAACCTGGGAGGCCCGGCCCCTGTAAACAGTTCCCTGGCATCAATAACCAGCCTAAGTTGTTCTGCATGCGACAAATCTGTCTGCATGGCATTCACGAATTTCGTGGCACGCTCTTGCGCATCAGCCCTTGCAGGTATTCTATCTTTTTTGGCCTATTTGTTTTTGAAGGTTACCACTTGGGGACTTTTAGGAGTGGTACATACTTGTTGAGCAACACTGGCCGTCCAAAACGGTGCATCCACCACACCTCATGGAGGTCTGCTTTCCAGTGCGGGACCATTTCTAGAGGCGATAATTGGATCCCGTGGAACCCATGCTTCAAAATCCATTCGAAAAAAGGATTTTTGCTGCGTTTGTTTCTGTGAAGGAGCTGCCAGTCTTGGGCGCCCAAAATGTGCTCCATCATGCGCCAAAAAGTGTGTCGCTCCAAAAATTTCCCTCCGCATTGCCCCACGTATACAAATGTATCGTGGGGCGCCCAGATCACATAGATCCAGATGCCTCTTTAGGACAGACATGGTGGGAACGACCTGTGTCCATGACGAGATCTTGCGACCCACGGAGGACGTACACACATGAAACAGCTTGTTGACCACATCATAGGAATGCCCTACCCCTTCCCATGAAAAAGACGCGCGTATTACGCGCCGCTTCGCGCACCATGCGGCTTGTAGTTTAGCTGCCCGCACAGCTGACTCCTTTTGATACACCCAAGAGAAATATTCGCCCTCTTTTGACTGCAGTCTATAGGGCAGGACTTTCGGCGAAATTGCCCCCATGACGCCTCCATATTTGACGATAACCGATGCGAATGCAATAAATAAGAATTCATGGCGCAGTTGGGGAGGGTGCTTGGGTGGGTACACCATCCAATGTTGGCATGTCACGGATTTCAGGTGGTGAGCAAATTTGGTACAGTGGGCGGGGAGGAATCGTTGTACAGACATGTGCCTGCCCATGCACGTGGCTCTATTGGACAGGTGCAGTTTTTGCATGAGTGGCATGGCCGAGGAGGACGTAGGCAGTAGGACCACGTACGTGCCGTCCCCCGGCTCCAACAGGATGTTGTAGATGAGCTGCGTGGACAGCCCAAATGCCGGCGTGTCTGTACACCAGGTCATAAGTGGGGAGCACATATGCTGGGCCGTTCCCGGGTCTTTCCCTCATACAAACGATGGAAGTACTGCGTGGACACCAGGGGCAGTTGGCGGTGCACATGGCCAAAGGTGAGGATTTGCCGGCCCAAACTTAGACCCGGCTTGTGTATGCACCACTCCCCCGTGTGGTAGGAAAGACCAAGGCCAGGCCCCCAATATCCCGGAGCAGTTAAATACTCTGGTGAGTGAGTCTGCAAGTGATAGGGAGACATGTAGCAAGCATGAAGTCGCCCCCACACAATGCACATAGAGGATTTGCAGATCTTGGAAAAAACTCATGATGTGTGCCGTCGTCACATCAGACCACACCAACAGGTCATGTGGCAGCGCCATTGTTCGCATAATCAGGCAATGTTCTTGTAATTCTGGGTACATCGCCAAAAGCAGGTCAGAATGGGCCGCCATTGTGCTATAACTTCGGGTAGTGAGGTATGGAAACATATGTACGGTTTGAGCGATGGATCTACGGTATTCAGGCATTTGGCGGCATAGCATGCGTTCCTGCATTCCTGCTGTAACTGGTAACCCTTGTCCTTGAGGGCATTCAACACAGAAAGCTGCCGCTGGATCGCCGCTGGATCGCCGTGAGCAATGGGGTCAATGGTAATCCAAGTGGAGTGTTCTTGGTGAGCCGTTTGAACACCGCGTTGCATATGAGGAAAGTCTGTGGACCTGTGAACCTAGCGTGAATTTGGGTGCGTGAATTTCAGATTCGACCGAATCTCACCGAATATGTTGAACCATGTGGCTACTTAAAACCTCTAATTTGCACACATTTGTTGGACCACGCTTTGGGCAAAGATAGCACGAAAAACGCACACAATGGCACCAAGTTACGCGCAAAACACAGCAAAAAAGTTGTCAAATTCACGGTACCATGAATGTCCCATTCAAACGGCCGGTTCACGAAGGGTACATGGCACAAAAAGGAAAAAAAATCATACAAAACTTATCAATTTCCTGTGCAGCATGGTGAAAAACAATGTGTTCCATGGAACGCGAACCACACTGTTGTTATGTGGCCGTAGAAGGGCTGAATGGGCACACTTCAACGGACACAACAACAAAGTGTGGTAAAGTGTTCAAAAGTGAGGGAAACGGGGTTTCCGACCGGACAACCACAAACAAGTCGGCCGGTTGTGAAACTCCATGATTTCATTTGTTTGGACGATGCCACCTATCCCATCACGTCGGGCACCTTCAAAAACCCCGATCCCTATTCTCATCTCTAAACTAACTCGGAGTGCACAAACCGGGGGCCGGTCGACCACTGTACGCGTAGCCAAAGGAATATGTGGTATGTATCCATCACAAATCACCCACACGTGGGAATGCATGCGTTGCTCATGCTAAGTCACTTGACAAAGGAAGAATAGGCGGGAGGAGGGTGTTATTGTACATTGATCCAAATAGTAGGAACTGAAAATTATCACGTGAGTTGATGAGGTATGCATCCGTCGCAAACTTTGCGACGTGGGGGGGGGGGGGGTGCTTCATATGTACTTTAATCCACCCATGCGGGCGTCGCCAAGGGGGTAGGGTTGGGCGGTACTTGTATGTAGGGACCCTTCGTGAAGCAGAAGTTTGAATGGGAGATTCACGGACGCGCAAATTTGAGAACTTTTTGTTGTGTTTTGCTCGTAACTTGGCGCCATCGTGTGTGTTTCTCGTGGTATCTTTGCCAAAACTTGTCGCTAGAAATGGCTTGAAATTGGATGTTTTAGCTGGTTGGTAGGTTGCGAATATTCGGCTCAGTTACCGTGAACGCAACACGAAATTACGAAATTCAGACGTGCACGAATTGACGCGAATTCGGGTGAGTTTTGCTACAATTTTGCGTTTTTGGAAATTCGTACGCATTTCGGATTGCCGACAAATTTGGAGGGAGATAATATGCGACAATGTGAGAATTTTAGGTTGAGAATAGGAATGGCCGGACCCCCCCCCTCCCTCCCTCCCTCCCTCCAACACAGGTCGGTGGCCCCACACTCCCTCCTACACCCGTGTACCCCCGTAGCAAAAGACACAAGCAGCAGATAAAGACCAGCATCCTCAACACACTGCATCTCCTGTCGAAAAGCTGTAACCTTCTTGTCATTCCTACTCAAAAACCAATACATTCCAAGTTGTCCTCAATTTTACGTGCTGTGTCATACATTTCCTGTGACGCAATGAGGTCACACTTTGGAACCTTACAACGAGTCAGCCAAGGACCCGTCTTTTTTTCAAATCCTGAAGCTGTAGATTCAGAAGGGGGGGGGGGGTTAGGGACGGCTTCAAAGCTGGAGAAATTGTTGCAATCCCAATTTCTGTCCTGATTTGGGGCCCGTGCTGGCGGCGCGCTCCCTGGCTTCTGGGGGCGCGCTCAAAGCGGGCCAACCCATTGACGGCCTTAACATCGATGCTAATAGTGTTAGTTCTATCCAGTTACCAGTTAGGACACGATTCGGGAACAAGGGTGACTCCGGTGGATGACACAAGGCCCGGAATTCTGATCTGGCCAAACCCTAGTGTGGTGCCTCTGCCCACACCGGCAGGCCCCGTAAAAAGGGATTGGTACACGCTAATGGGTGCATTTGCTTCGGCATTTATGTGCAACACTGGTTATTAAAGGAATAGGCAAAGGTGGTAAGCAACCATTTGCAGATTTCGTCGGGCGGCTTCAGCCGGAGGGGGGGGGTCTTGGACTTTTGAAGCTACAGCTTCAGGGTTTGAAAAAAAGACGGGTCCCAACTAGATTTACGGATTGCAGCAGTGGCTACAATGTCCAACTTGGTCTTCATAGTTTGAAAATTGGCGCCATATTGGCGCTACGCAAAAAAAGGGGTCACCAACTCAGCATCTATATGTTTGGTTCCCGCTTCAAAACCACTGTGATGAGGTTCATGGTACAACCAAACGCACACCATTTGCCTACATCACTGTGTAGTCGGTTGCAGTTTGTGGCTTGTGAAGAAAGTCCTTTCTTGAAGACGATTGCCTGTAAAAATGAGCTTTAGGGCAACATTATGTAATACAAAAGCAATGTTTTTTGCACTGGGTATACAATGCAATGAACCCTACCCCATGCCACCTCTGCACGGATAACCTCTTGCCACTAATCCAATGCATCGCCCTCCCCTACGTCATTGCCAGTGATGAGGATATCTCGCCCTCGAGGCAGGGCAGCGGCTGCAAAAGATTTTCTTCGACTCCCGCAACTACTCTTCCTATTTGGAGGTCCACCACCAGGGGTTACTCTTTTTTTTATAGAGTCAGGGGGAGTGGGGGCTGGGGGGCAGTCATGAATTTTCATATCCAAAGATTGCATCTTCGATGCGGCTGGTTTCCAACAGCCACAACCCACGTCAAAGTACTGCATCTCCTCTTTCACAAACTCACATCAAGGGGCCTCAACACGCTTTCGCCGCTTCCCTTTGTTTGCTGATGGACGGTTTGTCCGCCGTCTTTTTTTCTGTACTCTTCCATTACAAGATGTTGGTTGTACTCATAAAACCGTGCAGAATCACATGCTACAACCAATAGCTTGACTTCCAAGCTCCTCTGAACGGTAGGATTTTTGGTGTTCAAAAGTGCATTAGATTGGTTGACTGATTGGTAGATCGGTTGAGTAGACTACACACCCCTTCAAAAAATGCTTCTGTATGGCCAACACTATGGGCAACTCCGTGTGTTGTCTAAGGCTCAGTCAAGGGGATGGCAGCAGTCTGCACTGTAAATCACCCATCCCTTGCGAAGAATCTTACCAATTCCTGCCATTCACCTTGCAGCCACCAGCATTTGTCCGGCAACTTGTCTTGAACAGCAGCCAAATGCCACACCTCACCACCCCTGGGAAAACCCTGTGGGTGCTGTGCAACAAACATCGGGCTCACAATGGCAGCACATGTCTGGCACGCAGCCTCAAGAATTAGGGCGCAGCTTTGCCACGTGGGCTGCAGTGCCAAAAGACACGCCGCAGCCTTTTGTGCCACAGAGAAAACAGTTGCTGGTATAGTGATCGTCATACCAGTAAAAGAAGATCCCTGCTACAAGCGCTTGTGTGTCCTTGGGGATGGGGGAGTTACATTGTATTTAAGCTTCGAAGACTCTTCCATGTGTGCCTGCATGGAGCATGACAGCAGGATACAAGTGAGCAAATCCTGTAGCCTGTCTTGGGGCAGATATTTGCACAACACTAGGCCAGTATGTGTCAAACAACTGGAAAATTGTACAGTGCACAAAAGACTACTTTGACCAACCTTAAAGGGGGGGGGGGGTATACAGGTTCGGTGAGCGGGCAACAAATTCAGAAGTGGCCCACAAGTGGGCAGGGTGGCTACATAACCCCTGCCGCCTGGGGGGTCCCTAACGCTTCAGAGCGGGGGACAGAATCAGAAGTGGCCCACAAGTAGGCCAGGTGGCCACAGAACCCCTGCCGCCGGGGGGGTCCCCAACGCTTCAGACTGGCGGACAAAATCAGCAATGGCAGTCAGAAGTGGACAGTAAGTTTTTTACTTGGTAAGAAAAAAATGTTATTTTTTTACTTTGTAAATTTTTTTCGTACAAAGTAAATGACTGAGTAAAATTTTTTTCTTTCTGCTAAGTAATTTACTGAGTAGAAAAAGAAATTCTACTAAGCAAATTACTTAGTAAAAACCCACCCGCAGAGGGAAAACTTAGTAAATGCATACTTTTTTACTAAGTTTTGAAACTTAGTAAAAAAAAATTTTAAAAAATTTTACTAAGTTTCACCACGGACCCGTACGGGCTCCACCATCTCTGTATGTTTTAGGGTGGGCACCCCCCTCCCCCCCGACCTGGGTTTCCCTGGCCACGGCGTACCTGTACGGGTCAGGGGCCTGGGTGGGGTGTGGGCTGGCCTCTCCTCCTAACGGAAAACGCACAGGCCTGCTCCCCCCCCACCCCGCGGCGACACCACCACCGCTTTCCCCTACCCTCCCCTCTCCTACCCCCAGGACGTGGAGATGCATGTGCTGTTGCATGCAGACCAACGGGTCATCACAAGAGCTCGCCGAGAGGAAGTCTACAAATGATGTGGGTGGTCAGAGAGGCTGGCCCCTGATTCTGGATCGGCCCCCCTGACCCGCGTACCCCAATAGGTCAGCATTCTCCAGATCCAAGTTGTAGGTTCAATCCAAACTGTTTGCAACAACTTCTGATCTTCTGAACAAATGTCAATGAAAAGTCGGACATTGAAATGTGAACAGAGCGATCATGAGCTGAACTTCCCAGGAAAACGTAACTTGAATGCCAGGCCTGAGTTTAGTTCTTACGAGCCGATTGTGGGTGGAACTCTTCACACACACAAAGGGTGTCTTGTGCCGTGAACACAACATCGGTCCTTTGACTCATGGGACTTGGTCCTTCTGGCGCCTGTTGCACTGAGCCACAGGATGGAGTTGTGCAGTTGTGTGTGCAGCGATGAAAGCGGTCCCCACCCTCCGTCTGCCTCCTGTTGTCATCCTCGCACCCATTCCCCATCTCTCCCCCTCCCCTGCGAACTTGCAGTTGGTTGTGGAATCCGCCTCCACGAGGAGTCCAGGCCCCAAAGCAGAACAACGCGGTAAATCAGGGCTCATGTGTGGGCGGCCCGAGGAGGGGCAGCCGGCACATACAGTCCGTCACTAGCTGCTGGGGCCTGGATTGGTCACTCAGTCTGTCCCTGAGTCCTTCAGGTCTGTCCCGTAGCTCGGCTCCCGCACCCCCACCACCAGAAAGCCTTCGCCCTCTGCCTCCTCCATGACTTCCGAAGGGTTTACAAAGCGGATAGAGCAGGGCTTCTTTATTGGGCGTGACATGAGTTGGACGATGCAGAGGAGATCATGCAGCCCCCGCAGCCCCAGTGCCGCAAGGCCCGGATGGATCAGGATGGTCTCCACAAAGTGATGCTGGGTCTGGTACGCAATGCACAAGGCCAAGTTGATCCCGCACAGCAGCGTCGTGAAGATGTTGGTGGGCAGGTACATGTACTCACCACAGCGGAAGCCGTATGTCCCAAAGCAGACGAACATCTCTGCCAAAGTGAAGATGAGGGTGATCCAGACGCCAAGGGAGATCCACTGTGAGTGGCCCTCCCGCTCCTCCAACAGCACCAGGAATGCGCACGGCAGAAGTGCAAATATCATGGCCACGTGGAATGCGACCTGGGCCCGCAGCCCTGTGGGGCCAAAACATATGGAGCGGGCGGTGAACTTGAAGTTGTCCTGCAGGTCTTCGAAGGTGTCCCGGAACGTGCCCTTGGGCGTTGCAGGCAACGGCGCGATCTGGTACAGCTGGTCCAAATGGGGTGATGGCATGAAATCCTTGAGGAATGGGGTGGGGGTGGGGGATGGCAGTGATGCAACGGCCGTTGACCATCACCTGAAAGCGTTGCCCAGTGACAGGGGGATACTGCTATCGATCCATATCGATTTGGAATTCTGACCCACCAGCGGGCCTGACTCCACAGGGAGAGGCGGTCTGCAACAGCAAAATTGAAAATTTCCGACGTGCTAGCGGCCGTTGGAGGGTATTTCGGGGCCTACGGGGGTCTGCATGAGAACCAGACACCTTGGGGGCGTCCTTGCACTGCTCGCGCACTGCACGTACACTGCGCGCTACTTTTAGACTTGGTTCCCCCCGAAGAGCCGCAGGCACACCCCTTCCAAACGCCCCTAAATTTAGGTCATCGAAACCGCCCTCCCATAGAGCTAGAACACACAGCATAGAAGGTAAAACATGGCAGGACAATGAGGTTCCGGGCCGTCATGAGATGAGGAGGAATCTGAGCTTCTGGCACTTATTGTAGAGCCACCAGACATGCACTCATCATCATCATCATGTGAACCAGCACGAGCAGGACTGCTAAACCTCCCACTGCTACACCTCCCACTGTCACTACTACTGCTAAAGCTACTGTTGTTGCTCCTGTTGCCGCTACTACTGCTACTCGTAGGGCGACACGGTTGATGCTCAATGTCGCTATCAACTATGTGTATGCTTGCCTCATGGGTTGAACACGCTAGTGGGGATAAATGAAAATGGCTACCCCCCCCCCCCCTTGCGCAAGCACGGCCAAGGTCTGGAAAAACAACAGTCACACGGGGTCCCCGTGCTTAGACAAGCCTGTGCTTGCGCGCGACGCGCAACACAAAGAGACACTGCACACTGGAAACCTGCCCGTACCCCACGCCAAGCACATCACTCACAAACATGGCACTAGAACACAACGTGTAGGCAAAATTCAGCATGGTCCTCGTGTCCTTACTGCCCATCAACGGGTACGGAATAGAAACCCTTTCCAACCTTGCGCCTCATCTTAAATAGTTGCACATGTTTCCCCTTCGGGGCAGGCTTTGGAGCAGGCTTGGCTTCAGGCTTGGAAATAGGTTTAGGCTTCCTATTCTTGGGGACAAAACTGTCATCAACAATATCTTTGGTGAAGTCATCTCCACGCGTAGAAGGACCAACGATGGTGGCAGGTGCATGCTCACCAATGGATCGGATGTATGTAACACCCAAGCTAGCGATAGCAACATTTTTCATGGCTAAAAACCATAGAGGGAAACAAACGCACCGCGCGCAACCGCGCATAACACCGCGCGCGCACCGCGCGCTCGTTTTTGGGTTGCTGTTTTACACACTTCTGGCTGATTTTCAGTGTGGCAAAGACGCGGTGGCTTCAGGGGTTCACATACGACAACGGAGGCCTCCACTCCATCCTCCTCACCATTGCAATGGTGGTTGTAGCTGCCCACACCCCCTGCCGGGGGGGGGGGGGCGTTGAGCTCAAAGAGACCTCCTCGGCACGGCCCACCACCAAGGAGGGTGCCCCGCATGGGTGCCCAAACCTGCGGAGCATTCGTTTCGCCACGTTTGGCGTTTCGAACCTCACGGGGTGCTCATTCCCGTGAGGTGCCCCATAGGGTGCCCAATCCTATGAAGCATTTGTTTCACGATGTTGGGGCATTGCACAAGAATAGCAAAAAAATGAGCTGTAATGCAAAGGACCAAAGGAGTGAAGGTAGCCAATCTGAAAAGTAGGATTCAGCACCTTGGTTTCTGCGGTACTGGGCTCACAACTCCACACCCATCATTGTCAGGGGCGACGGTCTCCGGGTGTGCCTGCCCTTGCCGAAGGAGGTGGATGATCACAAATTTTTGATCCCGCCGCCCTCCCACAAGCTCTACTTATGCTTGTGGGAGAGTGGTGTTTACAGCCCGCAGTGACTAAATGAAACAACGCGCACCAAACCGTGCGCACCGCGCGCACACCGCGCATAGCACCGCGCGTTCGTTTCCCTCATAGCAAAACAATTACCATTGGGTTGCAATACCAATCAGAATGTTGTTGTGAGCAAGAGGAACCATCACAAACATGACCCAGCCCTTCTTTCCCTATACAATTAGTGCACAATCACGAAACAATGAAGATCTGACCATAAAAACCGTGGTCAGAAAAACCCATCAAAACAACGGTCACACGGGGTCTTGGTGCTTAGACAAGGCCGTGCTTGCACAAGGGGGGAGGGGTACATCACCCCTGCCTTCTCGGGTCCCCACGGCAGAGAGAACGCAGGTGAAAATCCAAAAATGCCATATCCCCAATGTGGAAGAAGCATCAAAACCTATGCTAGAGGCAACACTGATGCCCCTAGTAACACAAAGTATCGGTCTCTAGTGCAGCCACACGCCCAAATAGTTGCACTGCCGGCGCACGGATGGCAGGGGGTATGCAGCCATTTTGCATTTGTCTAAGGGCTCATACTTGCAGGATATCAAAGCTCGCTCTGGCAAAAGTCTGGTACGCCGGTGCCACGGGCTGGGAGAGTCCAACATCGCTTACCACCTCCTGCTCATTGTCGCTGATGGGACACACGTGGGCTGCGGCTGGGACTCATGGCAAGTTGAATAGCGGCTGCTCTAGGTTCGGGTTTTGTGTCGTTGCCGGCGGTTGGTGGGATGACAGTTTCGGGGGGGCTGGTGTGCTGAGGGTGTAGTTGTGTGCCAGCAAGTAGTGCAAGGAGGCGCACTTAGCGCAGCCCCCCCCAAACCCTTCAGGGGCCCACAGATTCCCCAAATCAGCTGAAATCCTTGGTCCGAATCAGTAGACTTCTAGCACCAGCAGTTAGAAAGACAATTCAACGAAGGCTCTTTGGTTGTGATGGGAAAGATCTCTATTCACTGTTTGTTGACACACCATCACTATGGAAAAATGTGCTGTTTGCAGCAGCAAAGGGGTCAGCATTGGCTTCACGTGTTGCTGGGCGCACCTTTCATGAAAAGTTTGTTGACCTCTGACCACCGTTTCATGTCACATAACACACAGATCAGACATTTGCTTGTAATGGTCCATGGTGACGTAAATAACTGCATTCCTAGTTGGGTACTGTAGCTGCAGACATCATTCGGAAGAGCCACAGGATTGCAACAGAGGTTCTTGCATCTGACCAGGCCATGCTTCTCACCATGGGTTCTGCCAACAAAAAGTAACGATGATGAATAGCCCCAATTACTGAGGCTTTTCATGTCCTTCGCAGCACCCCCCCTCCCAAAAAAGAGAAGCCTGTAAATATTGCGTAGGCAGGAATTCTCAGGGACTCTGACATTGCGTCCAACCTCTCTGTGTTCACTGTGACATCACAGCTACGGCTCAATCCACACTGCGGCAGTGAATTGGGCTGATCAGGAACTTTCTTCCCTGCACCAAAGGGACAGGCCCAGCTAAGACTCAAAACGGGCCAGGGAATGGCCCCCTTGTCCCATCTTCTGCAATGGGGCCTGATCTGCAGCTGGATGGTCTGAGGCCCACCGGGAGCGGAAGTCCCCTTCTCTTGCTCGCTAGGCCAAGGGATTGATGGGTTACAGCTGCCGTCAGGGCCGTTTGTTTTCTACACCAGGTACATGCAGGCCCTGGTTGCCTCAACCACCCAGGGCCTCAAAGAGGTGAACTGTGTGGGCTGCAAGAAAAGATGCAGTGGGGGTATGCCGCCATTCCTTCCTGCAAGAGACTACCCAAGGGAATTTTGGACAGGGTTTTGGATGCCCAAAATCCTGAATTGCGCTGGTTCTGGCCCAAACAGCCCGAATTAATAGTAGAGGGTGTTGGGTTTGAAGGGCACGACTTCATAATGCACACCAGATGACAGATCTGGCACAGAGGATTGGAGATCAAAGTCCTACAAAGACCCTTTGCACTGTGAGGGAAACAAACGCACCGCGCGCACCGCGCATAGCACCGCGCGCGCACCGCGCGCTCGTTTTTGGGTTGCTGTTTTATGCACTTCTGGCTGATTTTCAGTGTGGCAGAAACACGGTGGCTTCAGGGGTTCACATACAACAACGGAGGCCTCCACTCCATCCTCCTCACCATTGCAATGGTGGTTGTAGCTGCCCACACCCCCTGCCGGGGGGGGGCGTTGAGCTCAAAGAGACCTCCTCGGCACGGCCCACCACCAAGGAGGGTGCCCCGCATGGGTGCCCAAACCTGCGGAGCATTCGTTTCGACACGTTTCGCGTTTCGAACCACGGGGTGCTCATTCCTGTGAGGTGCCCCATAGGGTGCCCAATCCTATGAAGCATTCGTTTCACAATGTTGGGGCATTGCACAAGAATAGCAAAAAAAGAGATGTGAGCTGTAATGCAAAGAACCAAAGGAGTGAAGGTAGCCAATCTGAAAAGTAGGATTCAGCACCTTGGTTTCTGCGGTGCTGGGCTCACAACTCCACACCCATCATCGTAAGGGGCGACGGTCTCCGGGTGTGCCTGCCCTTGCCGAAGGAGGTGGATGATCACAAATTTTTGATCCCGCTGCCCTCCCACAAGCTGTACTTATGCTTGTGGGAGAGTGGTGTTTACAGCCCGCAGTGACGAAATGAAAAAATGGTGGGTTAATAAAACAACGCGCGCCAAACCGTGCGCACCGCGCGCACACCGCGCATAGCACCGCGTGCACCGCGCGTTCGTTTCCCTCTGTGGAATGAAGTGGGTCCAAACTGCTTCTGATCATGGGTGTGCAGCTCTCATTCAGTTCACAAGATGCACAACTCAATCGGGAAACCCTTGCATTGCCCACAGCCTGTGAGGCTATCCGTCCCAATAAAGCCCTCAATGAACTCCCCTCCCAAATGTCCCCAGGACTCCACAGCTCAGGACAACATACAAGAAACAACATGGCAGCATTTTTTGCGAACATCTTGTGCTTGTGATACTTTGAACTACTTAAGTTTGCCTGGCATGGCTTCAGAACTCCCAGTAAACGTAAAATTTCCTGTCCGAAGGACGTGCCTTGGGATGGGAAAGAAGTGCTTTGGAGGATGGGCCTGGAGTGATTTTCAATTCAACTTTGCACCTGGACTTTGGCTCTGTCAGTTGATTGTCAGAGGGTACCCCCCAAAAATCACCAGATATCCAAACAGTTGGGCTATGGTACTGAAAAATGGTGGTGGACTCGTCGCTCACATCTCAATTGCCGACATTTTTTTCCGCAACGTGCTCACAGAATTTCTTGGAGAGATCCTTGATAATTGTCTTCAAAGACACCTTCAGTAGAGCTTGGGGTAATGTGCGGGTGCCCAATAACCGTGATATGACCGTGAGTGACCGTGACATGACCGTGACATGACCGTGACACACACAGAGGGTGACACAACCCAGCACCCACAAACCAGCACACACGCATGAGCACACCCCAGCACTTTCCTTCTGTGCACCAGCGCCATTTCCATGGCCGAATCTCAAAAAGAGCAGTCTGTGGGTTCCCGGCGGCCATCCGTGCGGAACTGTACCACAAGTACGGTAAGGCCTTGGACCTCACCAAGGAGAAGTTCCTGTGGGTTTCGATGGCATTGAAGATTGACCCGCCGTACGATGCTGTGCCCTTCATGTTGAACAATGCCGTTAGTGCCGCATGTTATTGGGACACTATAAATGATGCCATGCGTCGTCTCTCTTGACTTGTGGACAATGAGTTTTGGTGGGATGACCGTCTCAATGAGCACAACCACACGACTCGTCATTCGTGGTATGTCACAACACAAGTTGACTCGATGCCAATTGACACCAACATGTTGGCTGAACTGAACCACAACCCCAAATATGGGACGCATATATGGCGGCTCACCTTCATGTCAACTAATTTGGGAGACATTTGTTGCTTTGTTGGTCTTCATTATGGCGCAATGGCTGATTCCAAAATTTGGTCCAAGGATGTGCCTTGGCAATTCATGATGTTTTGGGAGGTTTGCTTGGCTGATTGTGCATACTCTAGCCGTCCCTGTGTTGTGGCACCCTTTTGGAAGCCACACGGGCGCTCAATGGGTGGCCAGGCACAAGCTTATAATGAAGTGCACTCCTTTTATAGGGCACGAGCAGAGCATTTGTTTTCATTGTTTGCCCCATTTGGTCTAGTGTGCCACTGTTGGGGTGGACGTGATGAACCGGCATTCATGAACCGCTGCCACCGGTTACGAGTCCTTACAGGATTCATATCTTTTCCTTTACACAGGCGTATGCGATATGAACCATATGGACCATGGCCACACAATCCACCATCCGTAGCACCAGCACCGGCACAAGCACCAGCACCAACACCATCACCAAACCGCCGCACAAATGAGGCCGGCCAAAATGTTGCCACAGATGCAACCGATTTGGATGCAGTGGTTGATGAGTGGCAATCTGATGATGAGCCTGAGCAGCCTTGTTATGTGCGGCAAACTCGAAGCGCCGCCAAGGACTCCCTATGGGGAATTTGGAACGCCCCTGTAGATGGGGCCAGTAGCAACTCCCAAGTATAACTGGAAATATATGTGTATATGTATGTCTATTTTTTTTCGATTTCTTGCAGGAACTTTTGATGGATCACCACCGGCGACTAGGCGCCGCGGGGGGTGCAGTGAAACCCTGGCCGGGGGGCTGCCGGGGCCTGCGGGGCCGCGCCACCCGCGACATTTGGACCGGCCACCAGCGACAACTGCGCCTGCGGGGGCTTGTGGGGGCTTGCGGGGGCTTGAGCAGTGGGCGGCCACAGCATGCTACCCTCAGGAGGCGGCGGCTCATGCAGCGGACCAAGTTGAATATGCCTGGTGGAAGAGGTGAGTGTCGTGCTGCCGGCCTCGCTCATTGCTCTGCTAAGTGCGTGTACAGACAGGGAGGGCACGGGAAGGACAGCCGGAGGGAGAGACAGGGCCTGGGCGCAAGGGGAGCCCTTGGAACATGCGCAGAAAAGGAGAGGGTAGGGTAGGGTAGGGTAGGGTTTGCCTCGCTTATTGCTCTGCTAACTGCGTGCACAAACAGGGGGGGGCGGGGCAGGACAGCCGGGGGGAGAGGTTGGGCCGAGGCACAAGGAGAGCCTGTAGAATAGGCGCAGAAAGGGGAAGAGGGTAGGGCAGGGAATGTCATGCTGATTGCTACGCTACGTGTCACGCTAAGTGCCTGCCGAGAGATAGGCAAGGGAGGACAACGAGGGAGGGCAGGGGAACGGTGCCCGGAGAGTGGCAAGGCGTGAGAGAGCCAAGGGAAAGCGGGAGCGGTAGAGGGCATAGATGCAGGAAGAGAGAGGAGGAGGCCCGGAGGAGAGCAGAGGTGCTATGGACCACAGGAAGGGGCGGGGAGAAGGGGTGGGTGTGCGGGCATAAAAGCACTAGACCGAGAGAGAGAGGAGCTGGCCAAGAGGAGAGCAGAGGTGCGAGGGACCACACGCAGAGGCGGGGGAAAGGGGTGGGAGCACAGGCTTGCGGCGCTCAGCGTCGTGCTAACTGCGTGCCATGATGTGAGCATGTTATGCATACTGGACATACGGGACTGTAGACATACTAGAACCGGTCTAACGCATTATGCTGAGAATAGATGATATGCGACAACACCAGGGGCCTGGGCGGACGCCGCCGGGAGGATGAGATGGGAGCACGAGGAGGACGGGCACCGGCGGCGCCTTTCGCTGGGCCTCCCGTGCCGCTATGGTGGCACTATGGCTGTGCTATATGGCACGCAGAGGGGGCGGGCGCCAGTGGCGCCATCCACTGGACCCCCTGCGATCGCCGGATGCTGGTGACCTGAGACGGGGCTGTGCGTGCAGAGAGGGGACAGAGAATGGTAGGGGAGGGGCGCAGCCAGGAGGAAGGGGCTCGGCTAGAGGGCAGCAGCGAGGGTGAGGCAGAAATGGGTGGTGAGAGAACGGAGGGCAAAAGCAACAAGGGGAGAGATGCAGCGGCAAGGACGAGGTGGGGAACGGCCAGAGGGCCGCAGAGGAGGGCAGAGCGAAAGGTAGGGGAGGCTGAAAGGGAATTGTCGTGCTAATTGCTGTGCACAGGGCGACATGGACAGCAGGGTAGTGAGGACGGGGAGAGGTACAGCCGGCGGAGGGGAGAGCAAAGGGGTGAGGGGCGGCGACAGGGGAACAGGGCCTCTGTGTCATGCTCATTGCGTGCCGTGACATACATATGCTATCGCGCAGACTTACGGCGTGCCGTACAACATGCAGACTGCGGCGCCATCTTGTGTGTCCCCTGTGTGTGCCGTTGTAGTGTTGGATGGGTGAGGAAACATAGAGGGGACGGGCACCAGCGGCGCCATCCGTTGGGCCCCCTGCGTCTATGACTATGCAGCCCAACTAGATGGCGGACGGAGAATGCGTGCAGAGGGGACGGGCACCAGCGGCGCCATCCCATGGGCCACCTGCAGCAATGACTATGCAGCCTAACTAGCCGGCCAAGGGATGCCGTAAATCCCCCGCCCGCCTCCCCGGGTCATTTCCATTGAACCTCAGGGGCCTCCAACGCGCTCGGGGGTGGCCGTGGCCCGGGGGGGAGAGTGTACGGCCGCTTTGTAGCCACCACTTCCGAATGGCTGATATTGAGGCACCGGTATTGGACTGTTCGGAAGTGGAGACACAGGCACCAGGGAAAAGATGGGATGCCCCCCCCCTTGGCCGTACGGTGCCAAAACAGGGGCCCTCCCCTCAACAAGGGTGGTGGATGGCACCAAAAGCCTTCGAGGCGTACGGTAAGTCCTCCCCACTACCCGCACCTCCTCATCTTTTGTCTCCACCCGGGTACGTACCTCCTCCAGTAAAGATGGCCACAGGAGGGAGCACGCAAGGGTCACTGACGTTAACGCCAAGACGAGGCGACTACCGCCAAGGGTGTATCGGGGATCTATACATCATAAGTTACCCCCATCCCCCCTTGCTTTGCTACATGCTTGCTAATTTTCGTGTGGGCGGGAACTTGGGACATGAGACACCTGAGGACCCCCTACTCCCTCCAAGCCCCCCCCCAAAAAAAACCCACTGGCACCCGACAAGGCGGACAAGAACGTGTGTCAGGCAAAAGCACGCAAAAAGGTGCCAGCCAGCAAGGGGTACGGGAGGCGGCCGGAAGCTGCCAAGTAGGGCCGGGGTGACACAACGCCGGAATTTGTCCTGCTCATTGCATCGCTCCCTGCATGTCCCGACTCCATGCTCTACCCTGCCCTAATCCCTACTTGCTTCGCTAAATGCTCGCTACTAGACGGTCGTGGGGGCGGGAAGGTAGGACACAAGATGCCCGATGACACCACCCCCACAGCACCACCCTCCCAAAAAAAAAATTGCCCACTGGCAATGCAATAGAAGCCGGTGAGCCGAACAAAAGCACACCGAAAGGTGCCGGCCACCAAGGGGTACGGGAGGCGGCCGGAAGCTGCCAAGGAGGGGAGGGGCAACACAAAGCCGCGATTTGTGGTGCTCATTACATCGCTACACCTGTGTCCTGAAACCACACCCTACCTTGCCCTAATCCCTACCTACCCGGCTAATTGCTCGCTACTTGACGGTCGTGTGAAAGTAGGGCGGAACGACAGACCCCCCCCACATGCAGGAGCACGGGAAGGGGGGGGGGGGGCGGCGGGTACAGGCACCGTAGGCGCGAGGAACACGCCGGCCAAGGACAAGCCCCCGACCCGCACCGGGGGACGCCAGCACGGAACCTGACCTGCGGGGTTAAGGGGGCCCCCCTAGTGACCGCATCAACCCCGCCTGAGGAGCAGCATTAAGGCGGGATACACCTGGGACCGTAGGCTAGCGGCCCACAGTGGCACCCGCCCGGGGGGGTGGCCAATGGGCCTGACACGGAGCCCTCCCCACGGCACAAACTGTGGTTCTTGCCCTTGAGGGGCTGTAGGTAGGGCACACCGTCCATCGGGACCGGCAAGATACACACCGGCACCGCAAGGGCTCCTCTAGCGACCCACAGTGTACCAGACCCCGGGGTGGGGAAAGGCCGTCGTACTTGGTTACGACGCGCGTCCATTTGTACGAGGCGGGTACAAATGGACAACCCGTACAACACCGTTACACCCTGACGGGGAGTGCAAACACCGCCCCCCCTAAGGGGTCAGTCCGGGAAATAGGGGTCTATGCTGCCCCCCCCCCCCCCCCGCCGCCGCCGCCCCGCCAACACCCACCTTCCCCCACCTGTCACACTCAGTGTCATGGTATGTGTCATGCGTTGGAGAGCAGGGCAACGGTAGGCAGAAGTGGGGCACAAAGGAACATGTCACGGAAGGAAAGGGAGGACGGGGAGGGCGAGAGAGACAGGGCGGTGGTGAGAGGGAGCGGGAGGGACCTAGCTGTCGTGCTACTTGTGATGCGCAGTGCACGTGCTCCCCGGCCCATGCCACACGCTCTCCACGGGGCACTGGCGCTCTAGGTCACTTGGGGCTGGCCTAAGGTGCAAACCCCCCCCCCGGGCCCGCGGGCCCAGGGCCATCTGCGCCTTGGCCCCCTCTGCGGATGCTGCCAGGGCCGTCGGCGCCATTTGCGCCTGGGGCAGTCCCGCGGGCACTGCCAGAGGTGTCGGTGCCTAATATGCCCCTGCCGCTGCCAGCTGCGTCTCGGGCAACCTTGCTAGCCTTGTCGGTGCCACAGATGCCTGGGGCGTCCCCGGTACTGCCAAAGGTGCCGGCGTCACCTCCGCCTAGCCCGTCCCCAGAGCCGGCACCGTGCAGTGCTGGTGCGGCATCCCCACCGGCACCCCTGGGGGCGCCGGCACCATCGGCACGTGAGGCATCCACCGACATTGTCGGGGGCGCTCGCGCTACCTGTGCCTAAGGCATTCCTGTCGGCACTACTGGGGGTGTTGGCGCCACCTGCACCTGAGGCATCCCTACCGGCACTATCGGGGGCGCCGGCGCCGCTTGTGTTCGGGGCACGCCTGCTGGCACCGGAGGGGGTGTTGGTGCCGCGTGCGGCGGTTGCGCTGCAGGCACCGCGCGGAGATAGGCACTAGCCCCATGGGCGGGGTGGTGGTGGCGCGGTGGAGACTGGGTTTGGTGGAGGTGCTGCCGATGGACGTGGCGGTGCGCGTGACGCTGATGAAGGTGCCGGAGGTGGTGAGGGAAGGCTGGATGAGCCACGTGCTAATGGCGGCGGTGGTGTACCGAGGCGGGTCCCACCAGGGGGAAAATGGTGGTGGTGGTGATGGTGAGGGGCCACGTGGCGCGGGACCGGCATAGGCGGGAGACCCATGGGTGGGGGTGGGGGAAACATGTGTATTTGTATCATAGGCGCCTACGCGTTTGCCAAGGGGGAAGGAACACACTGCACCAAATCAGGATATTTCATGTAACTGAGACTGGGTGTGCCAGACACCAACAGTGCCAGAAGGGGCAGCGCTGCCCATAGTGTCGCACTCACCAGGGCCCGGAGGCGATAGTGACCGACATCTCCCCCCTAAGGCGGGGGGAGACAAAACCGGACAAGAAGACAAATCCCGACCCCCCCGTGGGCGGGCGGGCGGGCAGACAAACACAGTTAGGCATCGGCACAACCCCTGTTCGGGACGTGACCTGGATTGGGGGGTGGCTTCTCGACATGCACAATCTCCGGAACCCCCGGGACCCGCCCAACTCTGCTCGATGGAGCAACACAACCTGCCACAGGCACCCATCATGCTGCCGACTCCAGCCCCCTCCCCGGTACCCGGTCAGCCTCCAACAGCCCCCCCCCCGTGGGTGGGTGGGTGGGCGGACAGAAAACTGCCTGAAAGTGAAAGGCAAACAATTGTTTGAGCACAAACAAGGGATCCATCCCGCCGTCGGTCCGGCCGGTTGCCGTCCACGCTGTGGGTCGTCCAACGGCCCATAGTCCACTTGTAGGTGGTGCAGCAGCCGATGGAGGATGGCAACCCCAAAGGGCACTGCGCCCGCCGCAAACAGCACCTGCACGTCAGGTGCGCTAAGCAGCGGGGGGGGGGGGTTGGGGAGCACTCGCCGCAGGCAGAGGTTGGCGAAGTTGTCCCCCCTGTTGTACCGTGCCGGACGATCGGCGTCCACGCGTGCCCGGAATGCAGCGTACGGGTGCTGCCCGTGTCTGACGAGGTCAACCACCGCGTCCACCATATGACGGGCACGTCGCCGTTGGGTTGAAAGGTCCACGGGGTTGGTCGGGATTGGAGGCAGCGACATTGTGGTTACGGGGGCTAGGCGAGCTACGGAGAGAAGGGCCAGCGGGCGTGGTAGGCCCCGCAGCGGCAAGCTTACCCGGCGCCGTTGGTGCCACGAGGGTAGTTGGGAAAGGGTGCGATGGAGCCGGTGGTTCCCATGCCACCAGCACGGATGGCAAAAGGTGAAGGCAGTCCGACGGCGCCAGCCCCAGGGGCCGCTGCGCGGGTGCCAGCACCACCTGCGACAGACGGAGTGGCTGCCAAGGTGGGGGCCCGACGGAGTGAGCCGGCAGTGGCCAGCCTCGCCGCTGTGTACGTCGGTGCGTTGTTGGAGGAGGCCTTGGCTGCCCTCCAAGAGGGGACGCCCGAGGGTGAGCGACACGCGCTGTCGGAGCCCGGCTCCGACACTGCCGGTGGGGTGGCTAGCGAGAGCGCGACGCTGCACCCCGCGGCTTGTACCAATGTGGGAAGCGAGCCTGGCCACCAAGGGGAAGGTGGACCCACGGTGGCGGAGTGAGTTGCGCACGCGAGCGAGGCGCCGAGGGGCCTAGGAGTGACGGTGCGTGCAGTGTGTGTGCTGGGCGGCCAAGTCTGTTGTGAAGGGACACACTAGTCTTGGACCGCCGTCCGGGGGACATCCGGATCGCGCAGCAGGAGGAGTGCCCCCCGCTGGCAGTGCGTCTGGCAACACAACACCTCCTAGAGGAGGCATGACTAGACGAGGTAGCAGAGGAAGGCCTCTATGTGGCCCTGTGGAGGAGTAGCGGGGAGGCTTGGCAACCTAGTTATGGCATGCGGCCATTTTCGCCTCCGGTGCTCGGGTCCCATGTTGTTCTGGTGGCGCTGCACCCGGAGGGCATGGAGGTTATCCTTGCCCCCGGCGCGGACGACGAGGTGCGCTTGGAGTTGGCAGCCACCATTGCGGTCTTGGCCCCGACCTCCAGCAGCTATCACATGGCAACCCGCGGTGGAGCCCCCTGGCTGCTGGTTGTGGTGGGCATGCGAAGGGATGCATGTTCCGGAGAGGAGGTGCCCGAGGAGCGCGCCATCCTGACGCAGGGGGACACGGCCGGGGACGTGCCAGGAGGCAACGCGCCGGGAGGCGCAGGTGTTCCCATTGAGGGGGAGCCTGAGGAGCAACGGTCGGAGGCAACAAATCAAGACCGTGGTGAGTCAGTGGGGCAACGGGGAGACCATCTAGACGTGTAAGCCCACGTGGGGGCAGCTCTTGCGCGGGTTATGGCTGCGTCCCGTGCCACCCAGATAGTGGCGTGCAGAGCTGGCAATTCCCTTCACACGATCCTCGGAATCAGGTGCCGTAAGGGTTGCGGCCTCTCGGCACCCCACTGGAGCGCGACCAAGACGACGTGGGTGGTCATGGGCTCCGGAGCCACGCTTCCATCCGATTCCACGGCCGTGCCACGCGGGGCGGTGAAGGCGTTCCTTCCGATTCCGCGGATTGTCATCCAACCCCACAGGACCACAATGGTCTGCTAGTGGGGGCCGGGGCCCGACCGCCACGGCCCCATCACCACGGGTGGGCACAGGACATTCGCCGCCCACAGCCTCCAATGGACTCCCACTAGCCGGTCCCAGCCCGGGGGCCGCACGGACGCGTCCCACGAACCCGAGAGCCGGCGGTGGACTACCGTCCACACCTCTGCCCCATCGCTGCGCGTCAAGCAGAGCCCATCAAGGAGGCCGGGCATCATAGGGCTGGGGAGGCGAACAGACCGGACCTCCATCCCTGGACCCACCCAGAACCTCGGCTCCTTCACCGGCGACCGGAGCTCCGGGTCCACTACCGCCAGCCTAGCCGCAACCCTGGGCACATGCAGGGACATGGTCCACGGTTGGACTGCCCCATGCCCACGGGGCAGGTGTGGGCAAGCCGCCACAGAAACTCATACCCGGGCACAACTCAGTGCCCTATCCCCACATTGTCCCCAGTTTACGCCTGTTGTGGGCAGTGCCCAAAACAGGTAGGATACCACCACTTGGGCTTGCCGTTGCTGCAGGTCCATGCCTGCCACTCGGATGTGCCACATGCACACCCACTCCAAAGTTGCCTCCTGAAGGGACACCATGTCCCTTCATGGGACCACGTGGATCGGGCAGGGCTTCCATCCTGCAAGGCAACACCACTGCCCACACCACCCCACCCGCGTGGGCGACATCATACCCCGCCGTTGGCAGCCCTCCACCCTGCGCTGCCTGCATCACATAGCGAAGCAGCTCCTCCTGGCGGGCCGAGCGGTTGAGGCGAAGGGACCCCACACGGGCGACTGTCTCGAGGACCATTAGCTAGTCTTGGTGCACTCGCGATGGCACGGGGGGTTGGGGGTGGGCAAAGCGGCACACATCAGCCCTCAAGCGCCACCCCTTTGCCCATTGCTGGCCGGTGTCCACCCCAACTGCTTTGGGCTGCGCCCTCTCCGCCCCCTCAGTCGCCCTCGGCCTCACACTGGGCGCCTCTTGGCCGCCCCTGCACTCGACCTCGTCATCCATGGGCACCACATCCTCCGCCCGTTGCGGGCCTTCACGACCCCGTTTCTCCTCCCCCGGACTAGTGGCTGCGGGTGGCGGTGGCAAGGCAGCTCCTAGGGGCACTTCCATGGCTGGGGGTCGCACGGACGCCTCCCCACCGCCAGAAGAGGTGCAGAGTCCCTTGGAGAGGCCGTATCTGGCAACCACCGGTGAGCACGGGCCAAGGCACCACTTCCTCATGGCCACCGACCACCAGGCCGAGCTGTGCGACCGGACGGTGGCGCTGGTGGCGGATGCTGGGATGCGACGCAATGGCTGGCCCCCTAGGCCATGATCCTGCCGAGAGAGGGGTGGGACGGCTAGCAGCACGCGCAAACTCCGGCCGCCCCCATCGTAGCTCAGTATGTTGAGCAGGGCGGGACGGAGTTTGTGTACATTGACGGCACGGTGGAGCGGGTTAGGCGGCACTGGACCGCCCACCCTTGCTAGCCCCGGACACGCGGCTAACCGTGGACCCCTTGGACCTGCTAGCGCGGGATGGCCGCTCGCCGTGGGGGCCATACACATGGAACAAGGCGGTCATGACACTGCCCGTGGCGCCAGGGGGGACGGAGGCTGGCGTGGCCGGGTGCGGAGGACCTGCTGACGGTGAGCAGGGCAGCGTAGGTGCGGCAGCCGGCAGACAACAGCACGGACTGCGGTGTGTGTGCGCTGCTGTTCATTGTTGGTACCCTCATTCGGGTGCCGAGGCCGGGCAACCTTCTGTCGGCAGAGGACAAAAAGGTGGGTGGCAGTGATGGTCCTCAACAGGGATATGGGGCCGATCATGCGCCTGCTCTCACTGGGGGGTAGCCGGCGGCACTGCTAGGCGCCCTGCCGGTGCCCCAAGCGCCGTTGGTGGTGGCGTACCTCGGCAGTGGCGGGGCTGCCAGATGTGCGGATGCAGCACGCCCTGCTATGCCTGGCGGCAGCACTCGGGGTGCCGTCGCCGGTCATGTCGTTGTCCCTGCACCATATCGGAGCTGAGTTGCAAAGGCAAAGGCCGTACCCCTCAGCTGTGGGAGGAGAGTGCCGGGCGGTGGCTGCGGATGGAGGACGTGGCACCCACCGATATTGCCTGTGTGCGTGTGGAAAGGGGAGTGTGGATTGGGTTGAGGTCACGGCAAAAGCCTTGTGCGGCAGAGTGCCCTGAGAACAGCTTGCTTCGGGGTCATCCGCGATCACATGCGGCACATGTGGGCCCCGTGTGCCGGGCAAAGAGGTGCACGCCCGGGGGCATCCCGCAAGCGTCTATCATGTTCGTCGAGGTTACGACGGAGCCCCACATCCCGGAACAGGATGTGTGGCCGGTGGTCCCTAACAAAATGTGGCGGCTTGAACAGGCAACCGCCATGTTTGCGGTGTTGCGGGGGCACGCGACAGCCCCTCCCCGGGCGCCGGCAGTGAAGGCATCCAGCAACCGCCCCGGGGCGTCCCTGGCGATTCTCCACTTAGGGTCGCGAGCATGGTGCCGGGTCATCGTGGTGTTGGAGCCACACTCCTCTATGTTGTGTCCATATGACCGCGGAGGGGTGCGCAAGCTCACGCTTCGCCTGGCTGACCTGCAGGCCCTGCACGTGGGTACTCTTAGCGGTGATCACAGCACTGCACTGTACCTCCGGGGGACGGTAGTAGGTCATGCGGCTCCCCATTACCGCAGAAGCTACAGCGGGAACGCCTTCCATCTGGTCATGGTAGCGAACATGGCGCCATGGCTCCGGGCGTTCACTAGACTCAGGTGGACAATCACGGCACACCGGGAGAAGTTCACCGATGTGTGGCAGGTTCAGTGGAGGTGAAGTTTCCCGCAGAGGGGATGATGCACCTGCTGCCGCAACCCAGTGTGCCACCAGTCTGGCCGCCTGCCCCTTTGGTCGCAGTGGCGCAGGCACTCCCGAAAGCGGCGCCGAAGCTGCCCTCCAAGAAAGGCCTAAACATACCGTATGATAGTTACCGTAACATCCGTGCGGTAGTGACGCACTTCGGGGGGTGTCTGGCCACAAGATGGCAGGGGATGGGCGACATCTACGTCTGCCACTTTTCCAACGTGGAGGAGGCAGGCCAATGACAAAGGTGGGCGGGCCGCCACCTGAGGCCCAGCCACCTCAACCCCGAAAATCTCATTGACCATGTCGCCAAGGACCACGGGTCGGACCAAGCCCGGCACGAGCAGGCTGACGCCATGGTCACGGGCCTCATGCCCCGCGGGCGGGGCAAGGCCCTTCGCGACTGCCAGAGCCGGGCCGGGGACGCTCGCGCAGCCTTCGGGAGTACAGCCACCGGGAGGAGAGGCGGCCTCTTCATCGGCAGCGTTGAGCGGTGCCCCAAGGTCGGCAGCGGTGTCCTTGACTAAAGGGAAAGGCGGCGATCGAGGTGCGGGGGTCTCGAGACGGCGTTCTTGTGACACAGATGTGGGGGATTCCTCCGGGGAACGAGACCCGGCCCGCCCTGATCTAGTGCGGGTGACCTCAGAATCGAGCGGAGCGCGCCCGGCCGCAACCTCGTCAGGAGGAGCGCGTTAGGGCTCGGCGTCCGGTCGTAGCGCGGGGGACTCGCTTCCGCCGCCCTATGCCAGCGACGGTAGCCCCCCTCCCTTTGGTGGATAGGACCCAGCCGATGATCCTAACCTGGCAGCGATGCCGTGAAGGGATCCCGCCACAGCCGTTCGGACCGTAGCGTCTTGGGAACGTCCAAGGCTCCATGCGGGGTGTTGGCGTGCCCACTGCCAAGGGTATGATTGATCGTGAGGCGGTTAGGGCGAGCATATTGAAGGCCGAAGGTGCCATCCTTGGTCTCTTTGAGGAAACAGGCCTGCAAGAGCCCCAGAGCATAGTACGCATAGAAAATTTGTGGCGCCACCATGGTTATCATGCCTTTCTTGGGGCAGACCCCAAAGCGGCATCGGCAGCTGCTGGGCGCAGTGGTCTGTTGATTGCTCTTCGGGCGGACGTGTTCGCTGTGGAGAATTTTGGTGTCGTGGTGGACATTGTCCCGGGCAAGGCCATGGCCCTCGACGCCATGACCGCCGGTCGGATGCACATTCGCCAATGTCTAGGTCCGGGGAGCGGCGGCGAGTCCTGGGCGTCTAAGGCATCTTTTTGGGCTGGCGCAACCATGTATGCGGCGGCAAAGAGCGCTCGATGCACGAGGCCGGTACTCATTGGGGGAGAATTCAACAATTGGGTGGAGTCCCCGGGGCAACCCACCACGAAGAGGTTCGTGGCGGTGTGGGAGCACTGTGAAATTCTGAGGGCAAAGCACGGGATGGAATAAGACCGTCCACCCACACGTGAGAGCCATAATGTGGACTTCTATTTGCTCAACCCTCCGCTGGTTCTGTGGGCCATGCATGAACGCCCGTACCGGGCGCCGGGGAGACCTCCTGCGGTGCTGCGGTTAGACCATGGCCTGGTGGTCCTGGGCATCCCACTGGTAGTGGCTGCCAAGGAAAGGATCACGCGCTTGGCCTACTCCCATGCCCAAGGCAGGCTGCACGCCATATGTTCCCACTCGCCAGGAGTACCGGGGGCGGCAGCAGCCGTGCTGCAGCGGGCCTGTGATGACCCGACACTCCAGGAGTGGCTCTCGTCGGACCGAGATTAGGCCACCATGGGCACGCCAGTGGTGCAGGCCGGCTTCAATTTGCTCTACGCGCGGTGCGCCCAGCGCACAGGGGCGGGGCACCTGCCCTCCGCCTCGTGCCCGGAGCGCACCGGGCAGGGAACCTGCCCTGTGCCCTGTGCCCAGAGCGCAAAGGGGCGGGGAACCTGCCCTCCGCCCTGTGTGCCGAGCGCACCGGGCAGGGAACCTGCCTAGTGCCCTGTGCCGTGAGCGCACAGGGGCAGAGCACCTGCCCTCCGCCCTATGCCCAGAGCGCACCGGACGGGGAGCCTGCCCTCCGCCCTATGCCCAGAGCGCACAGGGGCGGAGAACCTGCCCTCCACCTTGTGTGCCGAGCGCACCGGGCAGGGAACCTGCCCTCCACCCTGTGCCTAGAGCGCACTGGGGCAGGCCACCTGCCCTCCGCCCTATGCCTAGGGCGTACCAGACGGGGAACTTGCCCTCCGCCTTTGGCCCAGAGCGCACGGGGGCGGGGAACCTACCCCCCGCGCGGTGCGCCAAGCGCACAGGGGCGGGGCACCTACCATCTGCTTCGTCCCCGGAGCGCACCGGGCGAGGAACCTGCCCTCCGCCTTGTGTGCCGAGCGCACCGGGTAGGGAACCTACCCTGTGCCCTGTGCCCAGAGCGCACAGGGGCGGAGCACCTGCCCTCCGCCCGATGCCCAGAGCGCACCGGACGGGGAGCCTGCCCTCCGCCCTATGCCCAGAGCGCATAGGGGCGGGGACCCTGCCCTCCGCCCTGTGCCCAGAGCGCACAGGGGCAGGGCACCTGCCCTCCGCCCTATGCCCAGGGCGTACCGGACGGGGAACTTGCCCTCCGCCCTTAGCCCAGAGTGCACGGGGGCGGGGGACCTACCCCCCGATCGGTGCGCCAAGCGCACAGGGGCGGGGCACTTACCCTCTGCCTCGTCCCCGCAGCGCACCGGGCGGGGAACCTGCCTTCCGCCCTGTGCCCAGAGCGCACCAGGCGGGGAACCTGCCCTGTGCCTTGTGCCCAGAGCGCACCAGGCGGGGACCCTGCCCTCCACCCTGTGCCCCGAGCGCACAGGGGCAGGGCACCTGCCCTCCGCCCTCTGTCCAGAGCGCACCGGATGAGGAACCTGCCCTCCGCCCCATGCCCATAGCGCACCGGGCGGGGAGCCTACCCTCCATGCGGTGCCGCGAGCGCACAGGGGCAGGGCACCTGCCCTCCGCCCTCTGTCCAGAGCGCACCGGACGGGGAACCTGCCCTCTGCCCCATGCCCAGAGCGCACCGGGCGGGGAACCTACCCTCCATGCGGTGCGCCAAGCACACAGGGGCGGGGCGCCTGCCCTCCGCCCTGTGCCCAGAGCGCACAGGGGTGGGGAACCAGCCCTCCGCCCGGTGCCTAGGGCGCGCAGGGGCGGGGGGCTACCCTCCCGCCCTGCGCCCAGAGCGCATCGGACAGGGAACGTGCCATCCGCCCTGTGCCCCGAGCGCACAGGGGCGGGGCACCTGCCCTCCGCCCTCTGCCCAGAGCGCACATAGGCAGGGAACCTGCCCTCTGCCTTGTGCCCAGAGCGCACTGGACGGGGAACGTGCCCTCCGCCCTGTGCCCCGAGCGCACAGGGGCGGGGAACCTGCCCTCCGCCCTGTGCCCAGAGCGCACAGGGGCGGGGAACCTGCCCTCCGCCCTGTGCCCAGAGCGCACAAGGGCGGGGCACCTGCCCTCCGCCCTGTGCCCAGAGCGTACATGGGCGGGGAACCTGCCCTCCGCCCTTCGCCCTATGCCCAGAGCGCCCCGGGGAGGGGAACCTGCCCTCCACCCTGTGCCCAGACCGCACAGGGGCGGGGGACCTGCCCTCCGCCCTGTGCCCAGAGCGCCCGAGAGCGGGGCACCTGCCCTCCGCCCTGTGCCCAGAGGCCCAGAGGTGGGGCACCTGCCCTCCGCCCTGTGCTCAGAGCGCACCGGGCGGGGAACCTGCCCTCCGCCTTGTGTGCCGAGCGCACCGGGCCGGGAACCTGCCCTGTGCCCTGTGCCCAGAGCGCACAGGGGAGGGGAACCTGCCCTCCACCTTGTGTGCCGAGCGCACCGGGCAGCTTCCCTAACAAAGTGCCGGGTGTCACGGGGGTGCGCATGCCCTTAGGCATGGACCCGCAGTCACCCTATGGGCAGGTCCTCACGAATCAACAAGCACCCTCATGGCGTGCCAGGGAGCTGTGGAGACGAGATGCGGAGGAGGCAGGGCTCGCCTCCAGGGACACTGCCTCCCTCCTGCAACACCACACGCGCATGCACCCGGACCTGTCCCCCGCCATCATGCAGGTTTTGCGGGAAGCACTGAATCAACAACTTCAGTAGCTCCACCAGCGGGTGGAAGAGCTCCGGGGACTCCTTCGGCGCAACCGGCGCAGGTTTATCAAGGACTACGAGCCGGGCAGGGTCCGGGATCCGCAGCCACGGTGGGCGGCAATCCGAGGGGCCATTAATGTGGTCACGTATGCTCCCTGGGGCTTGTGGTCGGTGCGAGTCCAGGAGTGGGAGAAAGTGCTCACGGAGGCCTCGGCATTGGGGAAGTCCAGAGGTACTGCGAGAGGATGTATGCCAAGCGGCCAGTGAATCTTCCGGCCGTTGAAGGGCTGGTCCGCGGCCAGATCCCTCGGGGCGTGCACGAGGAATGGAGGTCGGTGCAGGATTACACCCTGCAAGACCTCAAGGACACTGCTAAGCAGGCGTTAGTAGAGTAAGGCGCCAGAATTCAATAGGGTCATGGCAGCCGTCACTGTAGAGCTGCCTTGACCTGTGCAAGGGCTCCTAGTGCTTGCCTGTCGGGTCATTCTCCGTGGCGCGGAACATCTATGTGTATATAGTCTGCTGTCTGATGTCTAATAAGGGATGTTGTGTGTGCGGTCTGTCCAAGAAGATGTCTGATATTCTTATGTACTGGAGGTGGGTCTAGGGGTCCAATGCCTAGAGGAAATTGGGAGAAACTATGCCTAAATCAACCCCCCCCCGCCGTTGTCCACACCGAATTCTTCGCAGGAAACCCCACCCATCCCCCCCCCCCCACTATCGGGTGCTTTCCAGCCCCCCCCCCCCCCCAAAGGAGAAAAGGCGCCAAAGAAAACACAGACCCCCCCGTTTGGAAAACAATTGCACACCTGTCGTTGACAGCAGTGTATGTGACAACTTCAATTTGATTCTGATTTTGGTTGTTTGAGCCGACAATTTGTTTGTGTACTTTGGGAAAGGGGAAAGGGGAAAGGGGAAAGGGGAAAGGGGAAAGGGGAAAGGGGAAAGGGGAAAGGGGAAAGGGGAAAGGGGAAAATGGAACGACCACCACACAAACAAGCCATATGTAGCACTGAAAACCAAATGAAAAACGTGGGGGAAATGTGCCAAACAGGGAAAACGGGAAAAATCTCAAGGGATAGCATCATGACCATTGCAATCGGAATCAGTTAAATTCAGATCCACAAATAAAATGGTCATGGTAACGCCACAGAACATCAAATGTGCCAACACGGAAAATGGGAAAAATCTTCGAAGACAGCACACAACAACAAAAGGGCACATGCAAATACGTGGGCATCCTCTCATTCATTGATGAGTCCATGCATGTGATCCACTGGCTGCGAGCAACTGGGCTGGGAGCTGCTTGGTGGTGCCGCAGAACGGGCGACACGGTCCGTGTCCGGCACAAAGGCATCCCATTCGTGCAATAATGGCAACGCTTGCTGCGTAGCAATGTCCCGCAGTTCCCGTCGATTGCTGTTACCTGCCACCTTCACACCAAGCACATCCAAACAATTCAACAACGCCCCCTTTGACCAATCACGCAGCCTGCCATTCTGCGCTGCCATCACCTATTTCGCCTGCATCCTGGCCACACCACGCCTATTTGGCTTGCGTGGTGTGGCCAATTCGTCTGCACTATTGTTCTCCCCCTCATCACACACATCATCTACAACATTCACCACCACGTTCCCACAAGGACGCGGGCTTGCGCAAAAGCATGCATGGCACACCAGACATGTATTGCACCAGATGCGAACCTCCTTCTTGCATGTGGCACACTCCATACCTCTGCGAAAAGAGATGAAGTCATGGTTGCCAGCATGCGAGTCAGGGGTCCCATCGGGTGCAACACAGCTGACCACATGTGCCTGGTGCCGTTCTGTACCCTTTCCTGAGGGTGCCGTTGAGGTCAGTGGTGTACCTGGCCCTCCAAAGAAGGGCAGCATGTCACCATCATCACCCACTGCTTCATTACCTTGCAAACATTGAAGCATTGCAGCCTCCACAAATTCTCTGTTCCCTACCTTCCTTGAAACCCTCTGTCTTGGGCCCAGATCGAAGCGTGCACGGGCAGCCGGGTGGTGTGCCACTGCAACGCCTTGTCCCTTTGCCCATTGTTGTAAAGGGGGCAAGTTGGAATGCAATGCCGTGCACATGCTGAGGACATGTGTCTCCACAGTGTCATGCATACTACTGCAGAACCTCCCACGCAAAGAGATGGGACGCTCTACTGCAGCCTCAGCAGGGCAATATGTTCGCAATAATGCGAGAACGCGCCACACATTGACCCACTGTGCATGTGCCCTTTCAGGTGCCAATGCCTCCCACATCTTGGACATTTGCACAGTTGCAAAGTGCTGCACCATGTGCTCCTTAAGGCCTTCCCACTCTACCAAGACACGGTCACAGTTCACATGTGTTGCGCACAACTCTTCTTGGTGTGAAGCCATGAATTGGCGCAACTGCTCCACCCCATATGCAGCACGCTCATTGACCGGGAGGGCAACGAAACGGCCATGGTCCAACAATACTGCGTACTCCAACAACCCCCTGGGGTCAATGGTTGCCTGTCCCTCCTTGATGCCTGCAAGCAACACATCAGTCACTGCACGCGCTTGAACGCCTGGAAAAGGAGGGGTTGTTGCACACTTCTGCCCACCTGAATCAAACTGGAGCAACTGCACACCACACCACGCACCGGTCACAGTCTGCTCCTTGAATTGCAACCACCCTGGACCCTCCTCGCGAGCCACCCTCTGCAACCGGGCTTGTAGCATACCTGCTGCAGTGGCTAAGTGTGCACCAGTGGGCGCACGTCGTTGTGCCACACTGTTAAAACACCGCGTGCCATGCAGGATGTCCCCATAAACCACCCCCCATGCAAGCAAACTGGCATCATGGCAGTCCTCCCACACATCCTCCTCCTTGGTAGAATGCTGCACCTTGGAATCCAAGTGTCGTGCCACCCAAGGGACATTGGCCAAAAAAGCAGTGGTGCGCCGTGCATGCGCCTGTGACCACCTGATGCGATGACTTGGGGGGATGAGCTACAAGCCACTACGTTTATCCTGCACATGCTTTTGCACACACTTTTGCAACTGCTTCCACTGCCGTGCCCCATTGTACAAGCCTCGTTGCCGATTGACGGCCGCCAAGTAATCAACATGGGTTGGGCCAGCAGCCTCCAATGCAAGACCCAACTTGCGCTGCAACACATGGCACGGCTCCCCCAAGGGTGTCATCAACACCAACCACTTCCCAATCAAGGCAAACACATTGCTCTCAATGATAGAGACATCAACAACCTGCCGCGCACTGGCACCTCGCACACCAAGGTTAGAAGCCCCGTCCACTGCAAAGGTCACTACCCTCTTTGCCCACCAATCACGGTCAGGAATCCAGGACAGCAGGACGCATTCCAGCTGCGTTGCAACCTCAAGTGCATCACCACAGGCCACATCCACCAAGGAACACCTCACACATGCCCCCGTGGCCAGTCCCCGGGAAAATAAGCAGAATGGCGTACTCATTGATGCGATGCCTCTGCCTATCCGAGCCGTCAAGCAACACTGCAATGAACGTTGCCAGGAATAGGGTGTGCGTTACCTCATCCTGCAGGGCATCATGCATTGCTGCAATAGCCTTCTCAATTATCCACCGCCGTGATGCATGGTGCCCAGGGGCAGATGTCAGAGAGCAGTGCAGAAGGATGCGCTCACTTATAGCACGGATGGAAGTGCACATGCGTAACCCAATATACACCTCAACCAACCGTGACAGAATGGCTGCCTCAGCATCCGACACTGCCACACCTATGTCCATGGCTTCCCCCCTGATGAACACAACGTTCCCTCCCACCACGTCAGCTGTGGCACTAGCAGTGGGGCACAATGCGCGATATCGCTCTGCACAATGCAGCTTGAAATTGTCCTCGGCCAGTCGGTGGTGGTGCCCTGGCTTATGCAGATTCTTTTGCGTTGATGTTGTGCCACGTGATAACCCCAAGTGGCTTTCCAACACCTCCTTCCGCCACGTTTTTGGGCCAGAGGTCTTCATGCGCATCCCTATAGCATATGTTCCCAATGCCAAGGCTTCACTGTTCTTTAGGGGGGGGGAGGCACCCCAGGAATGCCACACACATTAGCCCACGCACAACACACACACTCAACACCCCCACTTGTCATGAACTGATACTGCCAATGAGCGGCTACAAACATTTGTAGTGTCTTTGGACCACTGTCTAGTTGCATGGGAGTGGCGTGCATCAACACGCACAATGCATCCTTCCCTAATGCGGCCAATGCAACAGACCTCAACCTGTCCTGCTCCACTGACTGTGCCACTAACGATTGCGACATGCCATGCTCTGCATGCCGCACATCCCGACCTTTCGCATGCCGTGCTCTAAGTTGCATCTGGTGTGCTTCAACACGCACTCTCAAATGCCTGGCCACTCGCACCTTGCGCTTCTGCAGCAACTGTGCCACTGCCTCAACAAATTTTGAGGACGTCTGTAGCGGCGCCGAGGCAGCCACACACATCTCATCAGCCATGCTCTCGGCATGCATACTCAAGTTCCGGTCCCCTACCCTTGATGCACTCTGTGTTGCAGTTGGGGAAGGGGGGGGTGCACCTCGTGCCAGCGCCGTGGCTGGCACGGAGGCGTCCATAGGCACGCTCTGGGCATGCATAGGCCTGTTCTTCGTGTCCCCAACCCTTGATGCACCCTGTGTTGAAGGAAGGGGGGGGGGGCGCACCTGGTGCCAGCGCCACGGCTGGCACCGAGGTTCCAATAGGTGTGCTCTGGGCATCCCGTGTCTGAGGAAGGGCTGGAGGTCCTGTTCGTTGGGAGGCAGACTGCGACATGTCTGGTACAACCAAATCCGTTTGTTTGCGCTTGTATAGCATAAACGTTGCTTTTCGCGGGTCGGGGGGGGGGGGGGTCATGCCCTTCACCGTGGTGTCATTACAGAGCCACCACTTGTTGTTGAAAAGGACATACACCACAAAGTGGCCCTCCTCCCTCGTCGATCCAATGTGCAACACCATGGCATGCAAGGACCATTGCCATCCCAAGCAATCGAGAAACTCATGGTCCACAACCAACTTGTACTCCTGTTGGTTGTGGACATGTAACCCCACGACCTCATTGAACACCAAAGATGTATACATTGGTGCCTCCCTCAGGTCACTCCCACACGGACAAGGGGGGGGGTTATCAGGTAACCCAACCGGTCGCCCCTTCATTCCCTCCTTGACGCGCTGTCGCACACTCTGCCCCTGATTCGTCACATGCAATACCTGCGCTGGCATGCCTGTCTCCCCCCCCTCCCGCAAAACCTTCACCCCACAGGCACCACAGTATTGCCAGACTTGCTCGTACGACAAACAACATGACAAAGCAACCACCCCAGCGGCCGTGAGCTTGGGCACCATGTACTTCCAACATTCGGCCATCTCTGCCTGCCGCATCCATTGGAATTTTGGTGCAGGGGCTTTGCACCTGCATCGCCCGCTGCATCGGCACACCGTCTCACACATGGCATCCTCCATGGCTAGCCTCTCAGCAATGTCCTGTGGATTGTATGCACCACCTCCTCCATGTCCCACAACACCCTGCCACAATGGTCCCCAGACACCCTCCTCGTCCAGGCATCCTGCGTGCTGTCCTCCATGTCCACCCAACGCCACCAACAGGCACTGCAGCGTGGTACCCAACCACCACTAGTTGTACCCATATGGATTCTGCATTCCCCATGGTCGCCGCGGTGCTCCACCAAGTGGCCCACTATGCACCTGCATGTAAGCGGAATGCGGTCTCATTGAGGAATGCACGGTCCCACGGCGGGAGTGTTTGCCAGTCACCGCGGGAGTACAACACCACCAACCTCCTCTCCCCGTGCCATTAAAAAGTGCCATGCCATGCACCCGTACGTACGAGAAACGGTTGCTGGCATACATCGTACGTGGCGCCATCCCGTGTAACACCATCCAAGCACTGCATACTACATCTCCGTCCACCCAGACCATTAGATACACCACCCGCCTCCACCCATAAGTGTCCCCGCGTGTGCTGGCCGGTGGAAAACACTGCCGACCAAGGGGACGCGTCATGCACATGCTGATGCGGTTTTGTGAGGACATTGCAAGACAATTGCATGGTGGTCCTTGTAAACCAATGAGGCAACATCTGCCTTGCCATCTTGTTCACCAGGGTCACAAGTAGCTTGTAGTGGCGCGTATGTTGCACTAGACGAGTGCGGCGGCAGTCTCTTGCATTGGTGTGGCCCTTCATACCGCCAACCCCTAGCTGCAAATGCCACGCTCGAAACCCCCCAACTGGCCCACGCTTGTATGGCAAGATGCCCATCATCCCGTGCAACGTGCAAAAGGGGGCTACGTGCGGCGAATGGTCAAAGACTGCACCCCGGAAATGGCCACCTCCTTTGACACCATCTCGTTCCGCCTCGGCAATAACCACCACCGTCGCCCGGTGGCAGTGCTCCTCCATATCCCCACAGTCATGGAAGTGCAGCGGATTCTCCTGTCCAGGCACCCAAACAGCAGCGGATGTCAACGCGTTGTCCATCCCAAACCCTGACGTCACAGTGCTGAACCTGTTTGATCGCAGCAACACCACACTACCATCCACATGCTTCGGCAAGGCAGCAAAGTGCTCAGGCATTCCCCCTTGGGGCCGGCCACGCCATGTGTGCTTCTCAAGATCCCGGTTCACAGATAGTGCAGACTCTTGAATTGAAAGGCCACACATGTCGCGAAACACGGCAATGGCTTTTGCCCTTAGCGATGCGCTGTCCAACGGGGCGTTGCTGCTGATAGCATGCAGGCTTTGGGCCACAGCATAGTAGAAACATGCCCCTGCAACGTACTGGTCCGGAAGAATGCGAAGCTTCAAGGACCTCGCGGTTGGTAGGACTCTGCCACCCTCGGCCTTGTTGGGCTGTCGGTCCACATCGTCCAATGCCATAGCATCTGGATCTATCGGAGCTGTCTTTGTGCCTTGCTCTTTCTTGCCACGTTTCGCGGCAGCCCCATTACTTGGGGGTGTAACCCCTCGGCGCTTCTTGCTCCGTGGGCTCTGTTCCAATGAACTGGGGTGTTCAACCGGGGTGGACCCTGAATCCGCACTGGACTGACTGCAAGCCTTCACGGTCGCCAATGAGCTGGGGTATTCAACCGGGGTCAACCCTGAATCCGCACTAGACTAACTGCAAGCCTTCACTGTGCCAATGAACTGGGGTGTTCAAGCGGGGTCGACCCTGAATCCGCACTGGCCTGATCGAAAGCCTTCACTGTCGCCACAGTGCCTGTGCTAGAAGGACTACAGTCCAGAGCAGCTGGCTCCTTGGGTTTCTGTGCAAGTGGTATAGGAGACTCCTCCAAGCAACTCGCCACCCCTCCATCACTAACCGCCGGTGTCAGATATGCAGGGTGGGGGGCTGGGGAGTGTGCCGTGAGAACCCCTGTAGGGTCTACTATGGGTGCAATGGAAGGTGACTCATTGGCGGGGCAGACCTGGGACCTAGGGTCTGGTGTTGCATGTCCAACACATGCCGGGGATTCGGTCGCACCACCTGGGCGGGGGGGGTCAGGTGGACTGAACACCTCACCACGGCTATCCACACTCTGTGCACCTGCCGGGGGACCACGCCCTTGTGCCAGGGAGGACGAAGTGGGAGTCACAGACTCATCGCCTGAGGGGTCTCTTGCCATGAGCACCGCCGCTCCAACCCCCTGCGCTACGGCAGAGGACGTGGAGTCACTTGGGTCACCTCGAGGGTGCCCTTCTGGACTTAATCGTTGAGTGTATGCTGGCTGTACAGCGGCCGCCTCCATCTCCTCCATGAGCACCGCCGCTCCAACCCCCTGCGCTACGGCAGAGGACGTGGAGTCACTTGGGTCACCTCGAGGGTGCCCTTGTGGACTTAATCGTTGGGTGTATGCAGGCTGTACACCGGCCGCCTCCATCTCCTCCACTAGCAGTTGCAACATCTCAAGAGCTCGATCATTCCTCCACGCGTTGTCCACAACCCGTACGGCCGCATGCAGACGGCCGGGGTGACTGTCTGGCACCTCTGGGCTAAAGGGGCTGCAACGCAGCAACAGCTCGTTGCAGTCTTGCATAGGCACCCGCATGCTGTTCGCGAAGTGGCGGCCCAGCGTGTATGCTGCCACCAGGCTGTCCTCGGTCAATGTTTCCTGGCGCTGCTCTTGCAGCCCCTGGCATGCAATCGTGAGGCAGCGGGCTGCCCCCTGGGCGGCTTGCAGCAACACTTGGTCAAAGCGCTCTTGCCGTGTCTGGGTGACAGTGACACACGCACGTGGGACCGCAGCCTGAGGCAACAACGAGTTGCGCCGACTGGCAGCAGGCGCCTTGGGGCCTGGCAACAGGTCGCTCACTAGTGGTTTGGGCCCACTTGTCGCTTGGGGCCACAGATATGGGCCAAGCGTAACGTGGCGAATAGCCTTGTCATAGAAGTAACCCATGGTAGGGCTGGGATATGCCTCGTCCCCAGTCCAGAACGGCCACTCGTCGACCAGAGGTAGGGCACGCACCAGTTCACACCAAACCTCCCTTTGCTCTGCTATCTTCACACTTGACGGCCACCCGGCAATAGCACCGGCCTTACGATAGCCTGGCCGGCCACTGTTTCGTTTTGCAAGTCGTTCCCACAGTTCTGTGGCAACCTCCCGGTAGTGCACGAGGCTACCCCCATCATGCAAGGTGGGCTTGGCAAACCCATGCTCGGTGTACATGAACCGGCACAATGCCCTGCAACCATGCGGATTCACCACGTCAAGGACACACAAGGCCATGTGGTCCTTCAACCGTCTCCATAGGCGCCCGGCCACCTCCGGCGTGGCCTGCCACCCCAATTGTCCTGTGGCCGGCATTAGGCCATACTTCATTCTTGCTGGCTCCAGCAAGTGCTGTGGTGGCCACTCAGCAGGCTGGTTCATTGCTTGGCTCGTGCACCACGACTGTTAGTGGTTTGGGTGACCTTCGTGGCTTGCAGGGTCCACAACCGTGACCCCTATGGGGCTCCCACAACTCGGGGGGGCAATCAAGGGCAAGTCCTTGGTACTCAAAGTGCCAGCCGGGCTTGTCTTGAGGCTCACCGGCTGGTCCCGGAGACGCCGTTGTGGGTGGGTTTGTTGTCGAGAGCGCTAGGGCTATGACAACAAAGGAAGTGCTGCGGCTCAGTGGCACACAGTGGTTACGTCAAGGCTTAATCGCGAAGCGCAATGACTTGGACCGAAACCGAAAGCTGTGGCTCAAAGGCGCACAATAGGCGACCAGGATTCAGTCGCGAAGCGCAGTGGCTCGGACCGAAACCGAAAGCTGTGGCTCAAAGGCGCACAGTAGACAACCAGGGTTCAGTCGCAAAGCGCGGTGGCTCAAACTGAAACCGAAAGCTGTGGCTCAAAGGCGCACAGTAGGCGACCAGGGTTCAGTCGCGAAGCGCAATGGCACAGACCGAAACCGAAAGCTGTGGCTCAAAGGCGCGCAGTAGGCGAACTGGCAGAACGCGAACTCACACAGGAAAAGGTGTAATGAGGCAAAAACAAACTACAAGGAGAAAAGGTACAGATGAAACCACAGAACCAGGACGCACCATAGCCGTCAAATATTTTGTGGGTGTAGGCCCCCCAAAAATTTGACGGACGTACATCCGTCAAATATTTCGGGGGTTTAGGCCCCCAAATGTTTGACGGACGCACATCAATCAAATATTTTGGGGGTGTAGGCCCCCCAAATATTTGACAGACGCACATCCGTCAAATATTTGGGGGGCCTGCACCCCCCAAACATTTGACGGACGTACGTCCGTCAAATGTTTTGGGGGTGTAGGCCCCCCAACCATTGGACGGACGTACGCCTGTCGAATAGTTTGGGGGTGTAGGCCACCCAAATATTTGACGGACGCACATCCGGCCACTTCCCGACATGAATGCCGAGGAGATGGCTAAGGAACTCTTCTACCTGGTGAAGTTGGTCATCCGACACCGCTATCGCCGGGTGTGGTGTTTCCTCACCCTCTGGGAAGGGTTTGGAGTTGAAGAAGCTACCTGGGAACCCTTCTCTGCCTTTGTTCTTCCTGAGGGACGCACGCCTCGATTCTGTTCTGGTAGACTACTTGTCCCAGAACAACCTAGGAGAGTTGCCGAGGCTCGCTGAAACGCTTGCCTCTTAGAAGAAACCTAGGGACTTAACCCTTCCTATACCTGCCCATGTGTGTGTGGATGCGCTGATCCTAAGGACCTATGAGCTATCGGCAGAAATGGTGTCCTAATTATGCCCAAGTCTGCACCCTTGTTGAACCCGGCGAATGTCGCACCGGTGCCACGGGGTACGCCCCGGGTCTCTCCGCCCCTAGGACTCTCTTGGGAGATCATCATCAAGGATATGACGAGGAGTAGTCTCACCCAGTCTTTGGTGCGCTCAGTTTTGCACCAGGTCCTTACGTTCTCCTTGAGAACACGAATCCGTTGCTCACATAGGGGGTTACTCGTATGAGTATAGGGAATCCCCTTTGACACCTGGACATTGAGGGACCTCAGGACTCTCTTGTACCAGCCAGTGTCGGAGCGCACTCGGACGTCCTCGTCTGAGTTGATCTCGTTGGGTGCCCCATAGACACAGAACCACTCCTCCAGGAGTATCTCGATGATCCCCTCGCCGGTGATGTGTTTGGTACATGGGAACACCCTGGTAAACCTGGTCAGCCCACAGGTTACCACTAGGGCAAAGTCATAGCCCCCGAACCTAGGCATCTCTGTGTAGTGTAGATAGAGAACACTGTTGGCACAGTGGGGGATACGGAGAGTCGAATAGAGACCTCTATCCCTGATATCCCCAGGTTTACAGGACCGACACGAGGACTTGTCCACGATAAGCTGGAGGGTTTTCTGCAGCTGGTCATCCGTCCACGTAGAGTGGAACCACTGCTTGAAAAGCCTCAGGGTACGGTTGGCCCCCACATGACCACTGGACTCATGGGTCCACTTGAGGAGCGCCGGGATTCTCTCGCTAGGCACGACTATCCGGTCCTCATGCCAGAGGTAGGTCTTGTCCAGTTTGCACTGCTCCTGGTTGACCAGGACGGGTTCCAGACGCTTGTCCAGGCATTTGTAGAAATCCCCAAACTCCTTCAGGTACTCCACTTGTCGGAGTCCATCTGGAGGTCTGATCATGGTCATGTTCAAGTCCAGGTGTTCATCCATACGGCTGAGCGCCTCCTTGGCTAGCTCCTCAGACCTGGCACCAATCATGTCGTCGAAGTTGTTGCGGCTGATGTAGTCCGCCCACTCGTTCTTGACGCCCTGGATATGATGTATTGAGAGCCGTAGCTCGCTCAGGTAGGTGCACCAGCGTCGGAGCTTAGCTTTCTCAGGTGGGGGTCCCTTCTGGAAGGTACGGACCGGTTCTTCGTCGCGCAGCCAACCCACTGGGTTACTCCCCAACAGTCGGGACTGAGAGGATAGCACCAGCATACCCGCGAGCAGTTCCTGCTCCGTCAACTATTTTAGGGGTCTACAGCCCCCAAATATTTGACGGAACCACATCAGTCAAATATTTGGGGGGTCTACAGCCCCCAAATATTTGACGGACGGATGTACGTCAAATATTTTGGGGGGTGTAGGCCCCCACAATATTTGACGGAACCACATCCGTCAAATATTTGGGGGGTCTACAGCCCCCAAACATTTGACGTACGCACATCCGTCAAATATTTTGGGGGTGTAGGCCCCCCAAATATTTGACGGAACCACATCCTACAAATATTTGGGGGGTCTACAGCCCCCAAATATTTGACGGACGTACATCCGTCAAATATTTTGGGGGTCTACAGCCCCCAAATATTTGACAGACGTACGTCCGTCAAATATTTTGGGGGTGTAGCTCCCCCAAATATTTGACAGAACCAAATTTGCCAAATATTTTGGGGGTCTACAGCCCCCAAATATTTGACGGAACCACATCCGTCAAATATTTGGGGGGTCTATAGCCCCGAAATATTCGACGGACGCACATCAGTCAAATATTTTGGGGGTGTAGGCCCCCAAAATTATTTGACGGAACCCCATCCGTCAAATATTTGGGGGGTCTACAGCCCCCGAACATTTGACGGACGTACGTCCGTCAAATATTTCGGGGGCGTAGGCCCCCCAAATATTTGACGGATGTACGTCCGTCAAATATTTGGGGGCTGTAGACCCCCCAAATACTTGACGTATGTGGTTCCGTCAAATATTTTGGGGGTCTACAGCCCCCAAAGATTTGACGGAACCACATCCGTCAAATATTTGGATGGTCTACAGCCCCCAAATATTTGACGGACGCACATCCGTCAAATATTTTGGGGGTGTAGGCCCCCCAAAATATTTGACGGAACCATATCCGTCAAATATTTGGGGGGTCGACAGCCCCCAAATGTTTGACGGACGCACATCCGTCAAATATTTTGGGGGTGTAGGTCCCCCAAATATTTGACGGATTCACACCCGTCAAATATTTTGGGGGTCTACAGCCCCCAACTATTTGACGGAACCACATCCGTCAAATATTTTTGGGGTCTACAGCCCCCAAATATTTGACGGACGCACATCAGTCAAATATTTGGGGGGTCTACAGCCCCCAAACATTTGACGGACGTACATCCCTCAAATATTTGGGCGTGTAGGCCCCCCAAATATTTGACGGACGCACATCCGTCAAATATTTGGGGGGTCTACAGCCCCCAAACATTTGACGGACGTACATCCGTCAAATACTTTGGGGGTCGCGGTCAAGCCACTGTTGCGTAAACCCTTCGACAAGGTTGTCATCGGGCCCGTAGTCCATGTTGTTCAATGTGGCCGAAGTGGGCAACAGCGTTGGCTGCTGTGGCGGAGCGGCACATGGTGGTTGTGAAGAGGGTTGAGCTCCTTGTGGTGCACCCGAGTCCACCGGCGCCATGGCCGGGACAGGGTGGAGTGCTGTGGCTCAGCGGCACACAGTGGTTGTGCTGAGGGTTGACCGCCTTGTGGCGCACCCGAGGCAGCAGTCGGCAGTGCCTTGATGGGGATGGACTGCTGCGTCTGAGCGGCACGCATTGGTGGTGCAGAGGGTTGAGCACCCTGTCGCGCGCCCGAGTCAACCAGCGCCATAGCCGGGACAGGGGCGGATTGCTGCGGCTCTGGGGCACGCATTTGCGGGGCAGAGGGTGGGCACCCTGTGGCGCGCCGGAGTCCATCGGCGCCATGGCCGGGACAGGGGCGGATTGCTGCGGCTCGGGGGCACGCATTGCTGGTGCAGAGGGTGGGGCACCCCGTGGCGCGCCCGAGTCCACCGGCGCCATGGCTGGGACTGGGGCGGATTGCTGCGGCTCGGGGGCACGCATTCTGGGGGCAGAGGGTTGAGCACCCTGTCGCTCACCCCTGTTAGCCGGCGCCATGGCCGGGACAGGGGCGGATTGCTGCGGCTCGGCGGCACGCATTCCCGGGGCAGAGGGTGGAGCACCCTGTCGCGCGCCCCAGTCCACCGGCGCCATGGCCGGGACTGGGGCGGATTGCTGCGGCTCTGGGGCGCGCAATGGTGGTGGTTGTGCCGAGGGTTGCGGTGGGATCGTGACAAAATCCACACCCCCGGGTGGTGGCTGGGGCGTTGCCTGTGGGGGGGCAGAGGGTGGCGCGCCCCTGTCCGCCGGCGCCATGGCCGGGACAGGGGCCGCGTGCGGCTCCTCTGGGGCGCGCGATGGTGGTGATGTTGGTGGTGCCGTTGCCTTTGGCTTCGGCTTTGCACCATACTTGGTCTTGGCGGGCCATTTTGGAGCCATTTGGAAGAGTGCCCTATGAGTAAGAGACGCTCAGTGCACACTGGCCGAAGAGCTGGAAATTCGAACGTCTCGCCGAAGTCTGGGGTCGCTGCAGGGGGGCTTGCGCAGGGAGCAATGACCCAAATTGCGGCCTCACCGGTGGGGGGGCGGACTGAGACGCACGCCGCTGGAGCAATGAACCGCACTACGGGGTGGGGCTTGGCCGCTTCGGTGCGGGAGCCAGTGGGAGGAGTGAGGTACGGCGGTGCCTGCTATACTGGGTCAGCATCACCTGAACACTTGGTGGAGGGGGCAACGGCCGACCAGGCACAGGTGGTGGGGCTGGCTTGGGGATACGGGGGGGTTTTGGGGTGGCACACACGATTTCAAGCACCACTGCTGCATGCTCCTCGTCCCTGCTGAGGAAATGCGAACGGCCAATTCGCATGCCCCCCTGCCACACCCGCAGGGGGTTTTTTTTGGGCTGCTGCACAGCAAACCGGTACATCGCTCGGCGGTTCAGCACCCCGTCTACGAAATACTGAACCTCGTCCCCGTGATTCTCCCGGATGAGCTGCAGTGTTTTGGCACTGTAGGGCCCGTGTACAGTGTGTTTTGGGGGGGGTGGGGGGGTCCTTGGGTACGTACTTGGGGGGTTGTTGGGGGGATGGCGATTACACGGCAGTGCACATCAGGGCCTCCTCCACGGCTTCCAGGGCTACCTGGTATGGGGTTGGGGCTCAATCATGGTCGGTCACAGATACTGGATGCCCCCGCCCAGGCAACTCCAGCCAATGTTCCAGGTGTTGTCCACAATCAACTGCTATGCTACATCCAGTCGTTAAGACACAGCCTGATATGTACACGAGCATCCGACATGCCGCTTCCTGGAAGCGGGTGCACACTGGGAGCAGGCGGCAGCTGCCAAGCCTGATAGCATAACATATAACCTTCGTGTGCCAGCGCCAAACACATAGGGCACCTGTCGTGTCAGAACAAATAGGGCATCACAATGAACAAAACCAAGTATGGTGCCAAGCGTCACAACAAAGTGCCCTAGGAACAACCCCGTTCACTGCATGAGGTCGAGGGGCTCCGATTCCCGTCCCCGTTGTATGCGGTGTCAGGCGCCGGTGGGGGGGTTTGGGTCTCTGTGGATCCGTGCTCGCTGCAGGACGTTGTAGGGCTGCGCCCCCCCCCCCCCTTGTATGCGTGATCCTGTCACAAAATGGGGTTGTGGGGGTCCCCGGCCCTTCGGAGTGATTGGTGACTGTGGGAACACTCGACAGGTGGCTGTGCGTAGACTCCTCGCTCCTCGGGCTGTCTGGCATCTCAACTAAACCCAATTGCAGCCACACATCACTCTCATGCCCCTGATCCGAAGGGACATTCGGGGTTTCCTCTCTTGGTCCTGGTGAAGCAATACACTGCTCAAAATTCAGTACGATTGGGTGCGGGGGGGACACACCCCGGGGGGACTCCGAGCCGCTACCTGGCGTGCCCGTTTGGCGCGTTGCCCTGCCGCTTGGACCCTGGGGGTCTTCCGAGCTAGGTACAGGGGGTTGCTGAATCTACCATTGTTAGCCAGGGTGTCGGCCTGCTCGTTACCTTCCACATTCACGTGGGAGGGAACTTTCACCCACAGAATATCTTGAAAAGTGGAATCCAAAAGCTGCAGTAGCTCTTTCCAGAGAGGGATATTTGACACAGGTCCCGCCGATCCCACCCAACCTCTCGCCTGCCACCGGCCCGCCGCTCCCTGCGCCCCTTTAAGGACTAAGAAATGGTATGGGGTTGGGTTAACGTGGGGTCTGCGCGGAGGACTTACGGGCGTTGGAGAGGTTGTTGGTGCACGGCAGGGTGAAGGGGGAGAGGGAGGCAGTGTTAGCAATGGAGGCTGGGGCGAGGCCAGTTCGCTGAGACACTTCTCAGCATCAGAATCCCACGGTGGCGATGGGGGTTGGTCTCCAAACCGCAAGACCTCCGGCAGATCCCCCCAACCGCATTCCTGGAACGAAGGGCTGGAGGGGGCGGAAGAGGCCACGCTAAGGGGGCGAGACGACATGGCAAATTGCAGCCCGCAGTGGGTGGGGGATGAACGCGTGGGTGCTGGGGCAGGCCCAACTCAAATGTCTGGGTCAGAGACGCAACGGTCTAGACCCAAGACGCGCTTCCTCGCCTCAAGGGGGAGGTTGATAACAAAAGATTGCCCTATGTGTAGAAGAGGCTCAGCGCACACTTGTCTCCTATGCAATACACGCATTTCCCTTTGTGTCGAGAGAGACATGCACAACAAGGAACAGATAAGCGTTGAAGGGACATAGGTACCAGGAGAATGTGACATCGGACCCCATCTCAGTAGTTGGCAGCATGTTCGTCATTGAAGGGGTCTATGGTCATAGGCGCCATGACCTAGACCACGTACGCACTAAACACCTCAAGGGTGTTTTGCATGATCCGCCAAATAAAATAAAATCAAATCCAATAGAAGCAAAACATACCAGGAAATTAGGACCACCTTAAATCAAAACGAAATACCTCCAAGTTGTCGACCACCAGTACACACATAGCAGAGCCCCTTCTGAGTTTTTTTTTTGGGCTGACAGTGGGAATTCTGCATCACCCAACTCAAATGCAGTCCGCCACATTGCACAGTACTGCGCCCAGCAAGGCACAATGAAAAAGAAACCTTGGGGCCGGAATTTGCGCAATGACCCAGACAAGCTGTCAAGGTAGGGGCTGGCATATGTCGTGCAGCACTAGGGTGCAGGAGGGCTGAGTGCACTGGTCTTCGGCAAGTTTGGCAAACATGCAGATCCGTTGGAGTATGGGGAGATGCCTGGCTCCATCCAACAAAATAGGGCCTAGAACAGTAGGCCCTGGAGAGATTGTTCCCAGATGGCTGACACATCATCGAAGGCGATGCATACATACAAGGCACAACTGGGGTACGCATATGCATGCAAATACCAACGAATCGGGACCCCTTCTCAGGAGCTGGCAGCATGTTCATCATCGAAGGGGTCGAAGGGGGCATTAGTGACTTTGCATGATCCATCTAATAAAATAAAATCCATCAAATCCATAGAATCAAACAGAACCAAAACACAAAAGTATTAGCAACGCACACCTCTGAGAATGGTAACCGAAACAGCCAAAGCAGATCCCCTTCTCATTACATTGTTTTTGGTGGAAGCGTCAGCCTCCGGGCGCCATACGACTGTGGGGATGTTTGAAATATGGCTGCTGCGGCTTTGGGGCACGCATTTGCGGGGCAGAGGGTTGGGCGAACTGTCGCGCGAACGAGTCCACCGGCGCCATGGCCGGGACGGGGGCTGCGGCTCGGGGGCTCTTTAGGGATGCTGCTGCTGCGATCCCTGGATCCCTTCCCGGTGGAATGTAGAGTTGGATGGTACTGATTTTCCCATGCTTAGGCAAATGCTCTTTCACGCCCCACTTTCTCAACAGCTCTGCCAACCCAAACAGGGCCTAAGAAAAAATGTCCCTGCGGGGGTCTGTGCCTCTGCTGTAGGGGAAGCACAGACCCGACGTCAACAAATCATCCCCCTTCGTTTGCGCCCTTGGAAACGAAAAATCATTGAAGGGGATGCGTAACACCCATAACACACACTTGGCAACACAACATCAGAGAAGAGCCCCTTCTCAGCTATCCCACTGCATGTGCACAAAGGACCTTGCATTGGATTCATGGTTTTTTGGGGTGCGGTGTACCACAGCGTTATACCACAGTGCTACATGCTAAGCGCGTCGACTGTTTGCTTCGGGACCCATCTCAGGTGCGGTATTGGCTGGATTTGGGCACTGGCAGTGGCATTTCAAAAAAATCCGTGGAACACAAAACGGGGCCTAAGAAAAAGGTCCCTGCAGGGGTCTGCGCATGGGCCCCTGCTGCAGCCCAGACCCAAGTTCCACGGAGCAGGCCCGTGCACACACAACGTCGCCATCATCGAAGGGGCTGAAAATGGTTGGAAACTGCACAACCCACAACTACTAACAACAAATCGGGACGGGGTGGCAATATGTGGCTGGGTGTCAAATAGCAATCGGGGGTTTCATGATGTCTGATGTCTGATAGCCGACTAGGTCGCTATACACATAGCTGGCGCGGAAGTCCCGGGATTGTGGTATGAGGCCATAATCTGGCTGACGCGGAAGGTAACGGCCACGTGGGACTAGGACGCATACCGGCCCATAGCGTTGGGGCAGTAGGACATGAGAATGCTCATGACCCCCCTCATGCGGAGGTTCACGGCGGTCGTGGTTGGCAAGGGGATGGCCGCAGACTCCCAAATCGAGGCCATGCCGGGCTGTACGGTAGCCGGCCCGGTATTCCTGGCGTAGCATAGGCTTCAGCGAGGTCAACAAGCGAATCACGTCCTGGCCTTTGATGTCTACAAGGCCTTTGACAACGCGCCAAATGGCGCGAAGGCTCTCCTCCTGCGCTACATGGAGGTCCCGGAGGAGCTCATCAAGCTCTTCCACACCCTCAAGTGTGGCTCTACAGTGCGCATTGTCACTGCACACGGCCCGACCCTGAGCAAGCGCCTTCATCGCGGCACGCGGCAGGGCAACCTGGAAAGGGCAGTGCTCTATCTCCTCCTCCTAGAACCCCTCCTGCGGAGCTTTGCCAGCAAGGCCCAAGGAGATGCCCGCCACGCAGTGCCGCTCCTGATACAGGCGTATTGCAACGACCTCCTGCTGATGGCACACATGCCACCGCAATTTTTGTAGTACGCAGCAGTGGTGATTGCGCGTTACTCAGCGAACATGGGCATGTCCCGCAATGTTCAGAAATGTGTGTACGCCACCATGGCGCGTATCTTCTCAATTACGGTGCACCTAGATCTAACAATGTGGTTGCTCCGTGGGTCTGTCTAATGGCCAAGAGTAACGTACCGCACCTGGGCCTCAGGCTTCACCCTACGGGGATGGCATTCATGAAAGAGAAACACGTGCTCCGCTGCGAAGCTCTCTAGGCCTGGTGCAAGAACACACTGGGGCCAGCATTGGTGCCCCGTAAGGTGATGGCAGCGGTGGTTGGTGGCATAGTGCGGTACGCGGCGCCGTACCTGTCGGACATTCTGGCAGAGAGTGTGCGGTTAAATGCTGCCATCAAAGCTGCGGCAAGGCAGCTTGAAAACCTGCCCAAAGAGTTGTCCAAAGTAGTGGTCCAATCTAGCAAAGGGCTTAGGTTGGCGGATATCCCGGTCCTGTGGCGCGACTCCGTGGTAGCGATTGTGGCCCAGCTAACGCACCATCGCTCGGCCGTGATCAATGGTGAGCTGCAAGCCTTGTTGTACCTATTGCACGCACAGTATGGGGTGTGCACGCAGTTTATGGTTCCGTCGACGGCGTTTGCATCACACGCGGGAGACACGTGGCTTGACCGTGTGTTGAGGGCAATGGGAACGCTGCGGGTCGGTGTCCTCCTACTATCCTCAGTGTACTCATGCGCGCACACCCATTTACCACAAGTGTAGTGGGCCGGATGGCGGTGGACAAACCGATCCTACATGCCAAGCGTAGGGACGTCTGTGTGCTGTCTGTGCTACGCACTAAAGAGGCGGTGCTATCCTTGACGGATCCGGGCAATGACCTCCTACACACGAGTCTTCCGTGCCATGTGACTGGGCATTGGCCGCGAAACTTGCAGACTGTCACGAAGAACATCTGCACCTCCCAGTTACGGGGGTCGGGCCCACCATGCTAGGCCGCATATGGTTAACGCGCCTCCAAGCGGTGTTCCTGTCCCGGCTGCCTAGTCCGCTGACCCATCGACTTCTTCATCCGGTGCGGCACATGAAGGCCACCAAACGCACGACGTAATCCGCCGCGAGCGATGCGTATGTGGTAGGCGGCTACAAGGACAAGGACTGGAATCAAGACTGCCCAGGGCTGTCCATACCGTTCACCCCTCCGGCCTCTCCAATGTTCTTGCCAGGGGATGTCTTCGACGGGCATCGACAACAAGATGATCCGGCGTCGGTCCCGTTTCTTATCCCATATGCATGGGGTGACATTGACCCCCCGCCCCTGCGGATGGTAATTGGGGTATCGGCGTTCCACAGGGCGTTTGCGGCGCTGTGCGGACGTGCGGAGTGGGCCATCTTCTTGCTTGTACCAGCAGGTCCGGCCCTTGATGCAGATGACATCCTCGTCCCGGAAGTGGTTAGGTTAGTTAATGTGCCACATGACCTACACGTTGCCGTCACGTCGATGCGGGAACGTGGAGCGGTGGAGCAGGGAACGGTGGTGGTATACAAGCCGCATGGATTGATGACGGCGTGGGAAGCGCAGTTCGCTACAGCACTGGGGGCCATCAACTCCAAATGCGGATGCGAAGTACATTGGTGGCCGCAAGGGGTGCATCGGCCGAACGACCTTCGGTCCCCAGAGTTGACGGCATCCAGTGCAACGTTACTGGAAAGAGTAGTGGCTAGTCCACATTCGGACGTGGCATGGCTAGGGCCCCAGAGGTACTGCTGGGTGCCTGTGGCGGCGAGGGACAGCTCGCCGCATGCCTCTCCCTAGGAGGACAGGATCACTAATATGGCAGTGGCGGGCCACGGTAGTCTCACGTGGACGGATGCCATCCATGGCACGGTTCGTGAGGGAGAGATTATTGGGGCAAGAACTTTCCTGGTACACACATCTCCCTCCAGCTTTGCAATGCATGTTATTGACGCATCCATCATTGGGGCGCAACTGCAAAGGGCCCAAGAGGCCCTATCGCGGCATTAAGGGACCAACCTCCCACTTCATCAAGCAGCATGCCTTGAAATGGGTGGTGGAGAGGTTGCGTCGGTTGCCGCGCGGGGTTGGAGGGCCCTATCACTGGGTGGTACGGTGGTGCTCCTACTTGGCAGCCGTCCCGCTTCAAGACCCGGATTTTGCTGCGGCTCACGTGAAGGCCCCGCCAGTACACCTCATGTTGCCTAGGGAGCACGCGACCCTCTTGGTGCCTGATGACAATGGGGTGCCGGAGCCTCATGTGCCTTCCGTGCGTGCACTCCGGCTTGTCATAGAGGCGGTGTGAAACTCGCTGGCAACACGCACTAGGGCCCACACGCCGGTGCCTCTGACCTTGGGAACAGTGCATCATGGCACTACACATAGGGACATGTTGTGTGCAGGAGACGGCCGTCTCCCCACCATGCAAGTCATGCAACGATGCCGGCAGAAAGTCACCCGCTGCGTGATCCCCGAACTGCCCTACATCTTTTGTGGGCGGCCCGAGGAATATGCGCTGTTGATGTGTATGAAGGTTGCAGAGTTCACGGCCAAACAGCCACTCGTTGACAGAGCAATGGAGTTCATGTCCTGGAAGGAGCAGGGATGCAAGTGGAGGGAGTCCCTGATGGCAAGAGTGGTCCCAGGTGACCACCTGCGGCTCTTCGCGATGGTGCGGGCTGCCTCGTCCCGGGGCGTGGCAAAGGCCAAGCTGTTCCTAGAGGACATGATCCTACTGGGCGAAGATGATTACGCCCGGAGAAACCATCGACTCACCACGATCATGCGGCTGCCGTCGGGAGATCATAGCAGTGCTCTTTCCTCCGAGGCGACACGCTATTCTGCCCGCCTCCGGGCAACTGCCCCGGTGGAACCCTTTCAATGGCCTGCCGGGCGACCTTCAGGCAGCCTTTCAGGGGGCGGCGCTGCATGCGCTGCTAGTATCACCGTTGTCCATTACGTATGGTGAGGCCATGTCCACATTTCCCCAGTGGATGGTGGCGGCAGCACGGGCCTTTGGCGCGTGGCTCGAGTCTTGGATGACCCACGACTTCGCCGCGCTCCGTGCATGGACGTGAGAGGTGTCCGCGCAGTCGGGGGCCACCATCCGTGGTACTATGGTACGCAACTCGGATGGCCACAACAAGCCTTGGCTCAAGGTGTTTGTAGGCCTAACTGCAGTCGGGAGTGTCATGGGCTGGCCCGGTGATGTGCTGCCGGTCTTCCAACACCCGTTGTGCTCCCTTTTGCGGTGGCCACAGTGTTGGATATGGAGGAAATGTGCTTGTATGATCGGCGGCTGCAGAGGGTCATGCCAGTGGCGGAGGGGCAAAGGTGCATGGGGCACATGGTCGGGCCTAAGCAGCTTGCGCGAGTATAGGGAGAAGACGCACCTAATCGTGCCGAGGCAGTGCTGCTCTCACTGCCGGAAGGGGATGACAAAGCATCGGCGCAAGCCCGTCTCACATTAAATCTTCTGCATCTTGAACCGGTGGTGGAGGCCCAATCAGGTGGGCACCGGTTGGTGATCGCGTCCGCTAAGTGCGCCACTCAAGCAGGAGTAGATATCATCGTGGATGTCGTGCACGACTATGGGTGGCAGCTGCTTGCGGGGGTAAACCGCATCTCCACGCAGTGGCCCAGACTGCTTGAATGCCTCTCGAGAGGATGAAGCGGGTAGCGAATTCTTGCCCCGGCGGCATCATGGGACTAGGCGATGCAGAGCCTGCTCAATAGTGCCACTACTCGTGCCTTGATGAGTACCCTATACCGCTGCCACAAGGCCTGTAATGGTGTTTGGCAGGACGTGTGTTCTCAACGCTACAAAGGTGGCCCTCCTGGTCGATACTTCCACTTGTATGCGGCGGATGTGGCGTTGCGGCAGCCATGTGGGTGGCAGGGGTGGCCCGGGTCCAGGTGGGCACTTCGGCATTCAAGACAAATGTCCTCGAGCGCGTGGAAGGTGATCCGGCGTGACTTGCAGGAAGGGCAGGTGGATGGGTGTAGTGCCCGGACGACCCATCTGTTATGCTGCCCCTGCTACTATGGTGGGCGGCAATGGACGGTGACTCCCGGTCCTATGGCTCTGGCATCACAGAGGGGACCCGACGTTTTAATGAGGGGATGGCGGGATGCGTGTGTGAAGCAGTGTGGTGAGGTGCAAAAGTGAAACGCATACTATGCGTTGCGTGAAAGGTTGATGATGCAACACAGATGGTGTTATGGACGTGGCCTCGTCCAGCCCTATGCATGCGGCAACAGCTTGTGTGAAATGACGGCCATCGCGACGTGGCAGGTCGTGCCAGCCTAATAGTGCGCACTACCGCCCCCGCGTGCACGGATGCATGGAACGAATTATAGGTACGCCCACCTACCCCGGGTTGCCAATTACAATAGTGAGGTGTGGTGGGTCGTCCCGCCCAGGGCAATAAGGCCCAAACCCTTGTAGGGTATTCCCGTGGCACCGGGGTCTATACAGGCAGCCTGGCTACGGCAGTCATGGGGGTTCATCCTCGGGTTTCTCCGGGGGGTTGTATGGATGGGCACACGTCCTTGCGCCGGCATTACCGGTGTCGGCAAAGAGCTATGGAGAGCAGCTGGATGAATCAGACTCTGGGTGGAGTCGCGGCAGCGTGGATGGCCGCACGGGGTGCGAAGGGGCGGTGCAAGCCGGTGGTGAATGACAGGTGGAGAAGGTTGTTGGCTAGTGAACTCGATGCAGGCTTTATGGGCTTGGAGGGATGTACTGACATGGGGTTTGGGGGTAAGGCGCAGCCACTATGGGGGTGCCCCTTGACCCCACAAACGACTCACGGAGGTACTGGGGTTGCCCATGGGCCCTGGGAGAAACCACGCGGGGGTATAGGGGTGTCCCCTGACATCAAGACCAACCCCGGGAGGTATTGGGGCCGCCCACGGGCCCCGGGAGAAAATCTTTGGGGGTATAGGGGTGTCCCCTAACCCCAAGACCAACCCAGGGACGTATGGGGGCCACCCACGGGCCCCGGGAGCAAATTAGCGGGAGTATTGGGGTGTCACGGGACCCCTAGAATAACTCATGGAGGTACTAGGGTGTCCCTTTGACCCGTGAAAGAACTCAGAGGGGGTACTAGGGCTTCCCCTGGCCCCACAAGAAAAATAGAGGGACTCTGCCTGCGGGCATGTACATAGCCTAGCCGCCTGACCTCAGCACACATGTCCGGTAGCACGGGGACGGAGGCGGTGGCAGTGGTTGGTACATTGTAATAGGTGCACAGGTAGGGGGGGGGTGCGGCGACCAGTGGCCAGGCGGGACACGGCGGTGGTGTGTGCGTGCGGTAGTGCAAGGCGAAGGCGGTGGCAGTAAGCACGGAGTGCCAAAGGCTTGGCAGTGTGGGTGTGACGAGCAGCTATATATGGCTTGAATGCAGGTTAGGGCCGTCCGGCGCAGGTGGCAAGGCTGGTGGCGGTCACGTGGCGAAGCATGGCGGGAAGGGTGGCATGACAAGTGCGGCCTGTAGTGTCCCATTATACACAATGTCTGTATGAGAGGTCCAGGGGTTGAGGCAAAGGCCAATGCGATAAGTAGGCATGCCACGTCGTCGGTGGCTGCCGAACCTGGGGCCCGGCCACCACTGTGGCGGAGGTGGCACAACCACGGGAGCTAGCCAATTAGTGGAGGTAGGGGTCAAGGGTAGGTGTCAGTGCATTGTATGTGGGCGAGACGACGTGCACCCGGTTTCCACGGCCCGGGGCGAACCTCTGGTGGGTACCCCTACAAGGGGTTGATAACCAAGCACGGCACCCGCCAGCCCGAATCCTAGCAAGCGATATTCACGAGTTGTGCCTCTCATGCTGCGGGGTGGCCGACATCCCCCCTGTAGACCCTCGTGTTATAATATAGGAGAGTATGTACAGTGGTAGCAGGCCCGCTCAGACCACAGCCTATGGGGATAGGGCGCAATCACCTATATACGGGGTCCTTTGAGAGGCTTCAAAGGGTGCAGCTACTGTCCTTAGGTGGCACTGGAAAGTTATCTTGTGCATATATGGATTATTGTATCTTGGGCACGCGTTCCAGGGGTGGTGCCCGAGATGGGCTGCAAGTACCGATGACCTATACGACACGGACATGGGGGCAATGAAGGCTGACGGCCAGGCTAGGCTGGAGCTCCCCAGAAACCTTGGCCACAAGTCCGTGGGCTATTGCATGCGCGGTACCGAGAGGGGGGCTCAGGGTGCATGTAGGCAGAGGGGATTATATGGCAGGCGACACCCAGAAGGAGCACCAAGACGGGGCCTGACCTTGTTTCGCCGCATGCATGCTGTCTTGTTTCTTGGCTGCTGCAGTGCACCCATGGGAAGCGCCCTTGCTTACTACTTGTTGTTGTACTATTGCGTTGCCATGCCTTGCCCCCTCACCCCCGGCGATTCAATGGGCCAGCGCTCGTCACCGTCGCTAATGCTGAAGCTCTGCAGTTGCCACTGCCCCCAAAGCCTGGTTGGCCGGTATCCCCGGTCCTTTGGGTCCTCCGTCATGCCGTGGGCCACCTCAGGGAGCCCTGGGACCCACGGGATCGAGCAAGGCAGGAACCACCTGTCGGTGCGAGATGCCCGGTAACTCCAGTAGACGGCATGATAAGTGGTTATGATTATGACTATGACTATGACTATATATGCACATATGTATAACCAAGTATAACAACAAGGATGGGGCCCGGAAGCATTCAATCTTCGCTTTTGCTTGTGACTCGTGGCATTGGGCGCAACTCTTAGGTTGGGTAGGTAATTGGGTGATTTCAGGTTTGGTGCACAGTAAAAGAAACCCGGTGACCGTGAGTGACCGTGATATGACCGTGAATATGATTGCGACCTGGGCACCCCGTGTGAAAACGGCCCATGCATGCCTCCAAATTTGACCCACATGCTTTGAGTTTTGCTGCACACATGTCACACTGCCACCTAGATGCACCAAAGTTCGTACCACTTACAATTCCTTGAAAGCATGCCATGATGCAAAAAATCACTGTCCCACGGGGGGGCGTTCGTGACGCAAGCCGGTCCATGCTCGACTGGGGAGGGGGGGAGATGAGAAAGTGCTTCGTCCATGCCAAACACATAGGGCCAAACCAAATAAAAATCCCAAGCCTTCAGGAGTGGGATAAACCAAACAGCAACCACGATGTGTATGGTGAGGAGGCTGGAATAGGACGAGCAGTAGGCCAAAAGCTGCATATCATTGGGCTTTTTCGCATGCTTCCCCACGGAAATAGGGTCAAAGCCCACTACACCGTTTAACTTATGCTTCGCACAAGCAAATTCTTCCATGCTATCTGGCGGTGGCACTGCCATGGACCAGCATAGGCCTCCACTCAACACATCTTTGCCCTGAGGGCAATGTCAATTGAGCGGAGGCCATCATGAGTAAAACACACCACTGGGGATTATGTCCCGGGGGGGGGGGGATTGCATTTGCACAAATAATGCCGCAATTAATCCTGTCCTATTCCATAAAAATGCGAGATTTAATTGTGTCCACTTCCTGGAAATTTTTTCTGACCAAAATGTTGAATCTTTTTCGCTAACCAGCTGCGCTTGGATAAATGTTATTAATTCTGCCGGGTTTGTTGTTAATTCCTGGAGGCTGCTGGATGGCTGCTATCCATTCCTGCACATTTTTGAAAGACTTGTGGATGTTTGCTGCTCTTCCTGGACACTTATGGATGTTTGCTGTCCATTCTTCGTGACTGCTGAATGGTTCTCTTTTTTCTCTGGACGCTTCTCGGTGTTTGTTGTTCATGTCTCACACCTGACAGCTGCAAACACACATGCAATGGTAAAGCCAAACGGAAATTACTGATGGCTGCTTTGCAATCTGTCCCTGGCCCACTTGGAAGGGTATTTGGCATTTGCTCTCAGCTGTGAACGGCCTCTCTTAGGTTGACTCTACACATGGTCGACCCTCCTCTTTGGCTTGGAAGCTCAGGAGACACAACGCCTTCACATGGTGCCACACCCCCTCGCCAGCATTATCCAGCGAGCAGTGTCTGCCATGCCATTACAGCAACATGCAGCCATCCTCAGCCCCCTGTCTCGCAGGAATGCCGCCGAAAGCGACGAAGTAGCACACCCGCACTCACGGCCTGATGATGTGGGACTGTCTCAAAGTGACGCCACCACAGAATGACAAGGGGAGGGGCTACGAATGACGGAAGCACCAATGCATCCGCTCAGAGCTCATAAGATCGTGGCCCATCTCATGCCACGTGGTAGCGATGCTGCACGTGTGGCGTGCTCAATCCGCATCAGTCAGTGCCTTGAATGCAACGGTCAGTCTCTACCACACCAATTGTCACGGTGCCTCTGGTTTTCATCTGAAATGCCGGTCCCACCCCACAACCCTCAAGCAGTTTGTAGCAGCAAAAACAAATCCTCTACTGTCCATCTACGGAGCAGCGACAAAATTGGATTTCTCCCTGGACTTCACCACAGCATCAACTTGACTTAGCACTCAGATAGACACAGAAGCTGAGGCCCCAAAATTTTCAATTGCGGAGTTGAACTGGGTCGGGGGTTAGAGCCCCCTGCCTGGACAACCCCCTCAAAGGGGGCTCAATGGACGGCAGTTGGATGGTGACCGACGACGTTATCACCCTGGGAACGGTAGGGGTGATTTTCACGTCGCTCTTCCCCCATGAACAATGTACAAAGCAAAGCATGTCCTCAAACACCGCCCTGTCCAAGTCTCGCTCTGAGTAGGGGGGAGGGGGGCATTCCATAGCTCAGGCAAAGTCGGGACGCTTTTTGCTTTCCAAAAAAGAGGGAACCCCTGTACTTTCAAAGGGGTCCCTGGGCAAAGCACAGACATGGGGTACATGATCAGACATCTGGTCATCATGGCACATAGCAAACCGTGATGGGACACTCGATGCAAAATGCCCATCCCTCACCATGGGTACACCGTCCAATGCTCCGCTGCTTCAAGACGGGTGGGGGGGGGGGCATCTCCCTCCCAAACACCGAAGGCACTTCATTCGAATAACCGCAGTTTACAAATCGGCGCAGCCTTTCACTCTCACCCCCTGCCCCATACAACAACTTGACCCCCCCCCGCCTGCCATTTCAGCCTTTATGGCACACCCCTCGCCATGCAATACCTCGGTCCCCTCGTCATGCCGAAGGAACCCTGACTTAGTGCAGTTGAGCTGCGCAAGGTCCGCACTGAGCGGCATAATGGCCCCGCCGTGCCACCCCCACGCCCAACCGATAATGCCCCCCCCCCCCCCCCTCCTGTACTACCTCCTCCTCTGGTCCTGCAGTGTGTTTTGAAGCGCCAGCGACCTCTGTAGATGCGAGATCAGCTCACCCGGAATCAGGAACAAGCCCCACTGCAACTGCCTTCCCCAAACAGTTTTCCCAGACGTCTTGCTGCGGCACCCATGGTGTGAATCACTGGTCAGGCGTGACATCATGGAGGATTGCGACGATCGGCCAAAATATTGCGGGAAAGAGACATCAAGTGCCACCAAAGCCACATAGCTCTGGGGCGGAGTGCTCCCTTCCCCTGCATTGCAGTCCTATGGAAGCTCTCTCAAGCTCAGCAATATCGTCACCGTCCACCATGAAAGCGTCAGGCATTGTGTACGTCCCACAAACCTTCCCAGCTCGCAACCCCCAAGGCCTCTTGCAAAACAGGTGCGGGTTGTAGGCACAGAAGTGTCAGCACTGGTCCCGAAACCCGCCACCCAAAAAACACTGTGCAAAAAAACAGATGGTGCGCAGTGAGCTGCGTGCAGTGACCCCCAGGAATTAGGTGGAGACAGCCGTCTCCACTTGAAATGCTGCCGATGGTGATCACAACTCGTGCGGTGCACGATCCGACATTGTTGAACTGGCATTTCGAAAATCAACTGAAACGTCAACTCACTTGTGATGACTCATTGCATGCACCAGAATCAGTCTCTGAAAATCAGACAACAGCAGCAACGCTGACGGTTCGTTGCGCAGAAGCTTCCGTCTAGCTGTACTCCAGCCAATTGTGCTTGCAAATGCTGCACGTGTAGAACATTGTGAGCCCTTCGTCTGCACTGCGGGTCTGCTTACTGTCTGAGTAACAGGGCGTCTCCTTCCAGCATTTGTCACAGAATGTGTTCACCAACGCCCGGGTATCTACTACCTTGATGGCAAATGCATCATAGACCTCCAGGGGTTGCGTGTTCATCTGAAACTTGCATACCGAAGACTGAGTTTCCGTGGGAGGAGCTACGGAACAAATGGCGCAGGAAGCGGACTCCAAGATGTTTCCACAACCACAGAACACAAGTGGATTCATGAGCATAGCACTCAGCCGGCCGCAACTCTGGTGTGGAATGGCCCGGACGTTGCCAGTGAGTCTCGTGTTGCTCTTGCACATCGCAGGAACAAATATGTTGTCGAAATTCACTTCCACTTTGGGCTTCTTGGGAATTGGTTCATCAGTGTCGTTTGCTGCCGCCTGGGCAGATTTGGCTTTCACCTTAGAATCTGTTTCTGCAGCAGGAGATTTGGTGGTGGATTTCGATGCCTTTTGTTTGGCCCGCTCAGGGTTGGCAGCTGGCAGGTCAACATCTGTTGCAGGAGCCGGTTGTCTATTCTTCACACTACTATTGCGCCGCTTGCTGCCAAGCTCTCCATCCCTGCTCTGTATTGCTGCTGCTGCTGCTGCTGGTGACGAGGCTGCGGCGATGGGTTTTGAGGCACTCTCACTTTCTTGCTGATTGCCAGAAGATTCCCCCCTCTTTTTCTTCCATGCTGTCTGCAACTTGGCACACTTCATCCCACTGAATCCAAGATCCTCTCTCAGAACCTCCAATATGGTCACATCATCGCTGTTGCACACTTCATCCCACAATGTTCCTGATTTTTCGAGCTTTTTGATAAATTCTGACCACAACGGACCGCCGTCAGCCATTGAAAAACCGACTGCCGCCGACTACAACAGAAAATGTCTTAAAACAACAGACAACAAATGGCAGGGACTTTCAGCCTTCAAAGGGGACTCTGGGGCACAATATGTACTTCATGCCAACCCTCACACCACGGCAGGTGGATGACGTGGCACATTCAATCCCACGCCTTGAGTTTACGTCAATCCGCAGGGTGCAAGCTCAAGCGTCAGTGCTTCGCTCTGCTCTCCCATCTGACGTCACAGTCAGGGAAATGCAGCCGATAAGGCTGGATGAAGACGAATATGGGGTGGGCGGGCAGCACTGTTGGTCCTAGCCAGCCAACACAACACTAACAAATTCTAAGGGGTAACTTGATGTCATAAAGAATTGTTTGCTCGTACCACTTGCAAACACTCGTTACCGAGGCTGGTGACTAAAAGTATAAATCTCGGTAATGACGGTAGTGATGTCCTCTTCGTTTTCCCGTTTTCCCAATCACGCTTAGTTGTGACATGCAAGGCACAAGGTGATGCTCTGACACAAAAGAGCGGGATCACTCATCTTCTCCATCCAAACACCCAACTGTAGAATTGATGTTACCACTACAAGCTACAGTAAGGTGCCAAGGGGAGGTTGCACGAGCATGAATTCACTGGTTTTGCTGTGTGCCAAATTCTATTGCCTTTGGCAAGGCACCTTGAAGAGAGACGAGCAACGGTGCCGGGAAATCAGAAACTATAGGCTGATGAAGTTCCGCCCATTGCAGTGCAAACACACCCAAAAAGGTGTGTGTAGGGGGCAATAAGCTGGTGCTACATGAGTGTACGTGCTCCACGATTTTTAAGCCAATCCATGCCGGCCTGAATACCCCTGTCGGAGGTCACCCCTAAATCACAATTTTTCAACCAATCCATGCTGGCCTGAATACACACCCCGAAGTCCTCACCAGTGGGCCCCCATACAGGGACCGATCTTGGAAAGTTGGAGATAGCACCCAAGACCTCTGTCGTTGGTTGGGGGCTCCATATACAAGAAAAAAATGGAACGAGACCACAGTCCGAATCAAGGCAAAAGTGGCGGCGAAAGGCCAACCAAGTTTTGCCCCACATAGTGCAAACAAGCCTAGATAGGTGCTTTCGGGGGGCCAATAAGCATCATTAGGAGGGCCTAGCTGGTGCTACACGGCTCCCCATGGCTTTATACATACCCCCAAATGTCGCCAAATGATCACAGAACAATAGCCCAAGGGTCCCGAAGGGTTGTTGGAGGTCACCCCGAAATCGCGATTCTTCAGCCAACCCATGCAGGCCTGAAAACGGCCAAGCCCTCACCAGTGGGGCCCCATAGGGGAACCGATCTTGGAAGCTTGGAGATAGCACCCAAGACCCCCGTCATTGGTTAAGGCGTCCATGCAGTTGGAAAACACGCAATGGGACCTGAGTCCGAATGGATGCACAGCAATAGCTACAAGTTAACCAAATTTTGCCATTGATCTAACAACCTCTCTTCAAGGCAATTGGCACGTCTGCCATTTTTTGTTTAGGGAATTGGTCCGAGATGGGGCAGAAAAATGTCGAAACACCAAGAACAGAGGGCAAGCACCAAAATGGATGCTTTTGGGACCAAATCATTGATACCAATATCAAATTATCACTGAATAATTAGCATGATAACACGTCCGGTCTTGGTGGTCACGTCCGGTCTTGGTGATCACGTCCGGTCTTGGTGGCCTGGTCCGGTCTTTGTCCCAACTGCATAAAACCCCCCAAAACCGAGCGGTCCGATCCGTTTGCGCAGTTTACCTCACTTTAGTGGGTTGGTGGGTGTATGTGAGTGTGTGCAACGCAATGCCAAAGCCAGCGAGCAAAAGCTCCACAGTGTCGAAAAGACATATACTACTGTCTTGTACTCCGAACCCTCAAACGCTCCCTTCAACGGAGGCACAAACAAGAAATTTGCCTTAGCTTGGGCCAGGGCTTTTCGGGCGACGAGAGTGCAAAGAATGCTGTTCAAAGACAACACCGTGTTCAGCACGTGTGTGCCCACTATTCTACCACAAGTAGAATCATTAGGAAACCGGTTGTTCAATCAGGAACAAGGGTGTCAACACCAAGCAGGGACGGGGAAACAGGAAGAGGAGGATGAAGGAACAATGGAACAATCGGCAGAGGCAATTAGCAAAGTGTACAACACAATGGTCTCTTGGGGTGAGGCGAGGCAAACTTGCAATCCAATAGCACAAGGAGTGTTGACTAAAAAAGACACCAATTAAGAAATGCACGTGCATGGAAAAACGGTGTTTTCGCTTGAACTCTTAACAAACAAATGGCACCTAAGATCTTGCAGTTGTGTGCGTGTTCAACGCAATGCCAAAGGCAACAAGCAAAGGCTCAACAAATGTCAAGAAGACATTAACCAAACAAATCGAGAATCGACTCATGCTGCAGTTTTCGCACTGAACGTTTAACTACAATTGGCAAAATCTCCACAGATGGCTGTGTGTGTGTGCCCGCTCCACCCCTCCCTATGTTCAGGGCAATGGCCTCTCCATTGGCCACCCACGTCTGCAATGCAGGGTACAGGCGCAACTGGCCCAAGCCTAGACCCTGCAGCCTACACTTTAGTGGCATTTCGCACCAGGTCTAGCTGTCACCCTTGTATCCAAATCCGGTCACAATCCCCTCAATGTTCAAAGCTTGGTGCCCACGGCAGATAGCAAACATCAAAGACTTCATGACTAGGGCCGGGACCATGGACTGTAGGACCGGGTAGCAGTTGGGTTACCACCTGGCTGGCCATCGGTCCCAGATCCCTGGGTCAACCGAATGCAGGGTGAAACCCCGCAAAGTGAGGGATGGCGCTTCGGGCGTGCACGCCACACACGTCTCACCCCATTGTAAAAAGTGGCCCTTAGGCACCCATTTAAATGGGACCTGTTATAACTCTTCCTGCAGCCCTACCAAGAAACGCCTGCATGCATACAATAAATTCGGTGCATTGCAAAAAGCCACGCATGTATTTTCCATATAACGTGTCAATAATATCCATGATTGATTGCACACATGCTTAGGCAATTTTGCATTTTGCTGTTTTTGCCAGCATGCATCGCATCGGGCCGACGGTAAGAAAGAAATTACATGCAAGTACAACTTGTACAAGGGGGGAGATAATTGCTTATGCGCGACAGCGCACTGCCACTTGTGGATGAGGTACGGTTGCAGGGTCAGATCCTATTGAGGGGCTAAATTCATAACGTGACATCACCGTCTCGTTAAGACGTGGTTTTTTTTCCTCTTAACGAGCAATACTGGGGCACGAAAAGCCTCCCTCGGATTTTGCTAATTCATCAATATGTTGGAGAAAATCCAATTTTTCAAAGACCCAGCTGCCCATTCAGGAAGGAGGTGGGGGGGGGCGTTGGTGTTGGCCGTGCTTCCTTCACCATGACCCCCCCCCCCTATTTTGAGGGTGCTAGATCCAAAAAGAAGCATGGTTGGGCCTCATATTCCTTCTTGAGACTTGGAACTGCCCAAGAGACAACCCTTTGATCCCACAAGCACAACATGCAGCAAAACACTAGTATCTCACCATTCAAGCTGAAGAATGATGAGGTATTATTCGTTTTCGCATGAAGAATACTTCCTCTTCCTCATGGCGGGGGTACTTCGCCCCCATGCCTCGGGTTCTTCAATCGCCATGTGCAGCAAATCTTCGCTTGTGCCCTCACCGAATGTGCGGATGCCTAGAACGTCATGCTCACCAGCAAACCTCATCTGCAAAGAAGCAAACACCTTCCCCAAAAAAGTGTCCGGATCCCAACCACTTTGTTGGGCAACCACCGGACTTGGTGTCCCATTGCCTCGATGGCCTGGCACACAAATGCACCAACACCAACTCCATGGGTTGAATGCACATCATGTTGCTCGCGAGAAAGCTCAACATCACACACATGCCACTCTAGGAACATATTATCAGGGGTTGGCCGAAATAAGCGGATAGTGTGCGCTAGGGTTGATGCATATTCACAAGCAAGCTCCACCTCATCGCCTCAACCAAAATGCACATATCAAAGGCACAAGGTAGACACAAGGTCGCAAAATGCAGCAACTATGGTGCTAACCCAATGAGGCAAATCAAGATGGCTAACGATTAGTTAGTTAGTACGGCAAATTTGTCGCATAAAACATTTCGACTTTTTGTCACAGAATGCTCCTTCGCTAAAGTTTGGACCGGGGTAAATCGCTGCGGGATATGGCTAAGCAGACGCAAGTGTTATCCGGAGAAATGCAAATTCTCCGGATAAGGGCTTATCCGGAGAAGTCTGCTGCCGGAGCCAGATTTTTGGTTAATTTCAGCCCATTGTAGGAAAATACAGCACATTTCATCTTACTACATTTTGTCTTACTGCACATTTGTATTATTATGACTATTATGATTCTTTGGCACATCTGTTAAATTTCAGATTCTGATGCACAGTTAAATTTGTCTCCTTAGCCTGCTTTTGCAAAATGCACGCCCATAGCACCATGAGGGGCAGAAGCCCCCAAATTATTGATGTTGATTTGTTCAGTTATGCATCATCCCCAAAATGCCACTCACCTAAATCTCCAAGAATCAAAGAGGAAGAGCTTGATGACATTGAAGACATGCAAGTAGAAGCAGAAGTACAAGAAGATGTCACGGGTTTGTCGGATGCAGAGTCCGACGAGGTTGAGGAGGAGGAGGAGCCCTCCAATTCCCTCCTTTAGTGATAATATTGGTGACCTTGCGGATAGTGAGAGGGGAGAAGAGGCCGCCAAAGAAGAATACCCTCTCCCTCCTGTTAAGATGGGTGACATTTTCGGAAAGAATCTTTCCAAAAAACACGTTATGGCGAAGGTATTCTTTTATTTTGATCCGTTTTGTGTTCCACTTTTGGCCCTCTCATAACACGTGACCCATTTTATTCATAGTAGATCAATATAAGAGTGGACAACCATTTGGTCACCGGGACATCCAAAAAAGAAATATACTCATATCTGCAATGTCCCTGTGGTCGGAAGTGGCATCCAGACCAGCGTGGGGCCAGTGGAGGTGGCGATATCCAAAAAGCCGCGGAGCCGAAACGTTAGGAAACGTTGGAAAAATGTTAATGTACCACAAGAGCAACAAGAACTATCACTTCCGGATGTAGAAGTCCCGGATGCAGGAGACAACAAGGACAAGAAGAGAGACACCAAGGAAATCAAAATTAAGTGTTCTTGTCGTGTTATTTGCAGCCGTCTTGATAAGGACAACCCTTGGAGCGTTATGTGAGTGAAGTGAGTATTATTGACTTAGCCAGAAGTTCTGGGATTATATTATCATTATCCGCGCCAGGGTTGGCGCAACCGCAACTCCTTTGTAACCTGCTGGGGCGCCGCATACAATGCACTTTGGGACAGAAGAAGGGAATTGATCGTGACTCAGGTAGGATAGGCAGTAATTCCATTTGATTCAGTGAGCCAATGTCATCTTTTGTGGTCAAGATTTTATTTGCTCGGATTGTGAGTGGTCCGGGTTGAGCCTTGGGACATTGTGCTCCCCGAGTGTCACAAACAAAACTGCCATCTACCGGATATCGAATCCGGTGCATCTTTCGTGCGGAGCCTCTCCCATTGAGTGCAATGGACTTAACTTCTAAGCCGGAATGGTTGTAAGATTGTGGCTACGCCCCTTTCTTTGGATTATCCATAGTAACTTGTGGCTGCATCCCTTGCACCATGGTTTCCGTCTACATTATGTTCTTCATCGTTTGGGCATGGCATGCACGCGTTGTTGACTGAGCATCGTTATGGGAGACATTGTATTGTCATGGACTACTTCTACAAGTGCATGTGATTGGGAATGCCTATCACTTCTTGATGGTCTTAATTGCATGTTATGGTCTTATTTCAGAATTCAGGAAACCCCCAAACTCCATACCAAGGTGATTGTTGTAATCATGGAGTCCTTTCTCCTCATTTGGAATTTAATTCGAGTGGACAAACAAGTGAAGACATGCATGCAACGAGGCCATGGTAGGTTGAGGAATTTGATTGTTAGAATCCTTTTTGTCACAAGTGTGGTCTACACAATTTTGCTCAATTATGTCAATAGAATGGTGATGGAGACACTCTTTTGGTTCACAATTTGGCTTCCACGAATTGGCAAGGTTTTCCTCATGATGATTAGAATACTTAAAAGGGCCTTGACAATTCCCTAAAGCATAAGGCTTGGGTCTTGGAATGACTTTCAACTTACCCTGGTAGCAATCCTATGGACTCCATTAGTGTTACATGGTTGAAAAGGAGACCTTTTAGACCTTTTTTTATAGGCGTAAGGGTGCACGATCCCATGTGTATGGGAAGCCAATACATCGCATTTTATTGGCCTATAGGAAAACTCGGGGCAACGTCATTCATTGTTATCGATCGTCTAAATTGGCGCAAGGGGTAACTTCACACATTCCATGCCCTCATGTCTTACGCATGCTGACCTCAATTCCTAGAAGGAAGAAGAACTCGTGGAGAGGGAAGAGATCACTCCGCCAACTCTACCCTTCCTTGAGAGTACAAGTGAAATTGCCCGTTGGAACGAGGCTGTGGTTAACTATCAAGAATTATGGTGCTGAAAATGGTTTCATCGCATTCCAACGAGAGGTATGTGAGACGATCGGTGTGCTATCGGACAAATTGCGCCTCGTCTTTGAACGATGTGAGATTTCTTGGTTGAAACAATTTGCTACGGAGGAATTTCGTCGGGCACCACCCGCAATGGATGTACCGTGCACCTTGTTGCGACGCATGCAACAATCACATGAAGAATTGATGAGTGACCAACAACTTGCCTTAGTACTACAGGATAAGGATGAGAAAAGCAGTTCACGGTCCTCATCTTCGGGAGATACGGAAGACGAGAATGAGAGAGCTTCGTATAGAGTACATACAGGGCCTCAATCATGTCCGTCTCTTCAAGATTCTAGAGACATAGGCGATGAGGTAATGCGCTCCCCATCCTTCCGTGTTTGCACGCGTGGTGAAATGAATGAAGAAGGGCAATCCGAGGGTAGCTCTCCGGAAGAAAAGAAGTTGTGCCCCGACGATAGTAACATAAATGTATCACTGCTAAAGAATTTGTTAGGGTCCCGTCAAGAGGAGATGGCTTCGTCCTTTTCCTCAATTCCTCCACCAATTTATGTTGAGGTACCTACATCCCTTCACGAGTCTAATTCACATGAGGAGATGGCTTCGTCCTCTCATTCAGTGCCGGTTGAGGAACATGCGGCTTCTTCAAACATTCGTGCGGAAATTCTACAAGTACAAGAAGGATTGCAACATGAACCACGCCAAGACTTCCAAGACCCACTATTGCTACACGTGGTTAATGAAAAATTCAATTACCTTCGGGCTTCCTCTGCTGCGTCAATACAAGCCTTACGGGTAGAAATGCAAGCACAACTGGATTTGTTGGGATCTAGGATGGACACACACCGCAAAAAACTTGCGGGTGATTTTTCAACATTGTCGTTAACCAACATCACGCGTCTTGGTGCTGTGGAGGAAAACATCAACACCATTTCGGACAAAGTCTCATCAGCGATGAAGGGTGTGGGGGAAGTGAAAAGAGAGGTACAAGCTATCGAAGGAAAGTTTCATACTCGCCTCGATGAAGTTGAAAGACAAATGCACAAGAGCATCAAGGAAGAGTGTGAAAGGATTATGCAGAACACTACCTCTCAAACCCGACGATTGCAAGAAGGAGTGGAAAATGCTCGTAAGCGGATCCTTGACATCCAAGGAGACTTGCAACCTTTGATTGGTTTAGACAAGGATGAGGTTATGGGGGCAATACAGGAAGCTCTCGCAGAGTATCAAGTCAAAAGATCCGAGTACATCGACCATAAACTACAAGGATCAATGAAGGAGCTACAGGATCAGCTTGCTAAGAGGCTTAAGGAAGTCGTGGGAGCCATGAACGAATCCAAAGAACACCTCCGCGGAGATATCGCCGTTGAACACCAAGCCTTCTACTGAAGAATAGAAACACATTCCGCAGCCATCACAGCGCTCAAGACAACAGGGACAAGCCCTACCGCTACAGTCTCATCCACAGTTGTCACCCAGTTGGAAGACGGTACTAACCATACAACGCTTTCAAGAAACAAGTGACATTGCGAACCAAGACATTACCAATCTCCGTACACAAGTCCAGAGTCACGAACATGCGCTTTCTAAAAGCCCTTCTCCGAATCAGATCGAAGAACTTCGTGCTCATCAAATTACCTTACACTCCATAATAGTCAAGTTGAGCGAGAATCAAAAGGACATTCGTAAATGCCTGCGTTCCTCAAGCAAAGATATGGAAGAACGTCTTGCCAACTTGGATCTGAAGGTGAAGACATGCACTCCTACATCTACGACGGGTGTCGAAACCCTGCGGAAAGAAGTAGATGAATACTTGGAATCTCGTCGTAAGGACGATATACAAAACGATGCATGGGTTCAGGAGGAAGTATTGAAACATTTGGAACAGAGTTTGTCGAAAATGGACGAACAACTACGGAAGCTACAGGCAAAAAATGATGAGTCTCTAGCTGCACTCACTACAAGGGTGCAGGAGCTCACGTTAAATCCATCATCGCATAATGACCAATTGGATCCATCGCCCACATACCAAGCGATAGTGGCCCCGTCCCTATCTGCTGACTCAACCAAGTTGGGTCCTGCTTTTACAGGGTCTCATGCTACGAAGACTTCAGGATCACCGGCCTTATCATCAGCGACATCCTCCAAATATACGCTGAAGTTGAAGAATGCGAACACCTCCTCGGGGAGTACGGCCACACCTGAGCAGCGTATGGCAGGGGGGGGGAGGTAGGGGGGGGGCTGACTTCGTGCATACTATCTATCAATGATTCATATCTGAATTCTTCTCCCGATCGCATAATCCGTCCACGGGTTTGAGAGCTCCAAGGGCCGGCGATTGTCTAAGGCCCCGCAGAAATACGAACTCCGCATTGAATAATAATAATGCAATTCCAAAACATCCATTTACAATATGGACAGAGCAACATTGTCTATTTGCTCTACAAATCCACTGTCGTACATTCGCAATGTAGACACGCGCGCGAGAATAGTGCAGCGCCCAAGCGAACCCGTCACAGGTACTCTTGTTGTTGGATGACGCATGGTGGCCAACTCTCGCCCGGTTGTAGGCGGATACCCCATTCCCAACAAATTGCAATACTTCCTCCATGTTCATGCGATATTGTTCGTAAGTGGTGGTAAGGGTCATGACTCTGCCATCATCCATCTTGATCACGGCCCCCTGCAGCTTCCGGATGAAGGTCCCACCATCTGCCTTGTTCAAGGAGATGACAGCTGCTGTATGTTCTCGCGTAGTGTGACGTGGGGCTAGCCTGCTCTCGTCATCAGCGCAGTGAATTCGTTGACAGTCATAGACACGTCCAATCCCAGAACCCCGGAGTAAGGATTGGTCAGGTGCGACTTTACTTTCCTCGCGGTGCAAGGCTATGACACTCTTCATGGGCAGAATCTTTGTCAACTTGTCATAAGCTTGTTGATTAGTGATGATGTGTAATTTGGACCGCAATCGACGGAAATAAGTGAGAAACACATCCCAACGGTCTTGAGTCAGATGCTTTTCTGCTGGACAGGTGAGAGCCTCCCATGCACTGGTCAAAGCTTGCATCCCCGTCATTCCCATGCACTTTTCGAGGTACAACCACTCATCCACGTAATTCAATTGCTGCCCTTTCGCACGCTTGTGAGCGATACGTGCTCCGTTTGTGCGATCCACTTGATGCAACAGGTATTGCACCTTCAACCCATCCGTGAGCAGCACTTCCGTGATCGCTTCAATGTCTGCCGAAGACATGGTAAACTTCACGGCAAACTCAGGCCACTGTTGTTCTCGGTTTTCGGCTGTCATGACTGGTGCCTGAAGCTTGTTGATTAATGACTGAGCTGCTAGATCTATCAAGCCCAGGGGGTTGGAAATACCCACAGGTGCCACAGATGCAGCATTTATCAAAATGCAACGTGCGTTGGTAGATGTTGAAGATTGTCCCGTAAGGGTAGACCCCCCCCCTACCCCCCCCTTACCTCCCCCCCCTACCCCCCCCCCTACCTTCAGCTCGCTTGGCGGGAAGAAAATTGCTTTGCGGGGGGGGGGGGATGGCACGAGAGCCCATTTGCCCAACCCCCCCCTCCCCCTCCCTGGTCGCCGTGCCGGGAGGGGGGTTTGGGCTGGGGCTGCCCTACCTGCCATGCCGGGGGGGGGGTCCAACCCCAACATGCATGGCTCAAAATGATCCCCGAGTCTCGCTGATCATTTTGACTACAAATATGTGGAAAAAAATTTTCGTGAAAAAAAATTTTCCGGGCCAAAATTTTTGTTCCGGCACCGTTGGTGGGAACATCCGTCCTTACACAAAACAAAGGGCCCGGCACGGAAGCCCGTTTCCGGAACCCCCCCGTCCTTTGCTGGGCGGCCAGGCCATCCCCCCCCCCGCAAAGCAATTTTCGGGCTGCCCTTCGCTCGATAGACTGCTCGCTTCGCTCGACGCGGGGGCCACCCCCCGCACCCCCCTTAAATAACATTACTCCTGCGGTGGCCACAGACCGCCGTTGTGTGCAACGCCATGTGTGTGCACTGCCTTGTGTGTGCACCACCTTGCCTATGGCGGCTTAAATAACATGACTCCTGCGGTGGCCACACACCGCCTTTTGTGTGTTCCGCCTTGTGTGTGCACCGCCTTCTGTCTGCACCACCTTGCATGTGGCCCATTCAATAACATGACACTTGCGGTGGCCACAGGCCGCCTTTTGTTCGTTCCGCCTTGTGTGTGCACCGCCTTCTGTGTGTACCGCCTTGCCTGTGGCCCCTTAAATAACATGACTCTTGAGGTGGCCACAGACCGCCTTGTGTGTGCACCGCTTTGTGTATGCCCCGCCTTGTGTGTGCACCGCCTTCTGTGTGTATGATCCTCCCCCCCCCTCCCCCCCAACCCACCCCATCCCCCCCTACCCCCCCCTACCTTCTCGACCCCCCCTACCCCCCCCACCCCCCCTACCTCCCCCCCCTACACCCCCCCTACACCCCCCCCCTACCTCCAAGGTAGGGGGGGGCAACTTCGTGCGATATATGGAATGATTTGGCTATGCTTGCGCTACTCTCACGGTCATGGTGATACGGATGTTTGGAAAACCAGTGGAGTCGAGATTTACGAAACTTTCGAAGTAGACTAAATTACGAGTTTTGGATTTTAGCATGGACCAGAAACAAGATCGCATACTGTTCATTGACGAGTAGCGCTGAACAATTTACGAGCCTTCGGTGCTCTGTTGGATACGCCACGAGAGAGAACCGATCGGGTGTGTTCTGGTGGTTATCTCATGCATGGCAATGCGTTTTGCGGCTATGGGTTCTCTTGAAAAGACGGGCTCTGTTGTGGCTCCCCTATTTACTACTCATCGCTACGTGAATGGAGGAACGCCGCTTACTGCTCATCGCTGCGTGAATGGAGGAGGGCCGCTTGCTACTCATCGCTGCGTGAATAGAGGAGCGTTTCTTGCGTCTTAACTATGCGTGACTGAAGGAGCGCTGCTACGCTATGCGTGATTTGACAACCACTGTGTGGGAGAATACGGCTGAAGGCACGTGCATCGCTGCAAAATGAAGTTTGGTTGCATTGTGTGCGGTTGAGAAGGTGTTGTTGCTCTATGTGGTTCTCGTGATGGCATGAGCATACGTCGCTCGCGGCTGCTAGTACTATGCAAGAGCGCATCCGCGCAAAGCCCACTCAAGGACAGTCTTAATGCCTACCACTACGAGATTGCACTTTGGAAAGGTCATTGGCTTGTGTTTTTGGCTCCACGGCTGATAGAGCAATGGCGCTGATTCATCAAGTCACACGGTCTGTGTGAGACGTCGGCACGCTTATTCAAGACCAACACCATGGACATGGTTCAGGTATCACCATGTTTGTTTGGGCTTTCCATATGGAGGCTTATTGCTACGGCTGACAATCGTTTCGGGAGTTATAAGGAGCAACTTGATTACGGTCATGGCGTTGAATTATTGGAAGGTACTGTCATTGGGTTGGAGCGTGCATGTACCTGCTAATGGCCTACGCTCTTTTGGCAAATCCCGGTGAAATTTCCTGTTTGATGCTTATATATGCGAAGACAGGGATACGCCTTCCCAATTTTGGAACGAAGATACAGAGAGACACTCGTCTGCATTGATGAAGTGTCACAGTGTTTATTGTCCGCTTCCGCTTTTCCGGGGACAGTGTTTCAGTCTTGACATGATGTGGACTTTAGCAAAAGATGCAACCCGATATTGGAATGGTATGGGTGTTTCAGCCTGGGTTTAATGTCAGAGTAAGTAGCCAACAAACGAAAGTACTTTCCCAGAATTTTCCTCCGAGGAGGTTTATGAAATGCCAACCCCCACTCACTTCATGTCAGGAAAAAGCCCGAGAAGAAATAGCAGGAGGCCCACGAGCCTTCGTGCTGTGAAGGCGTGCCCTGGGGATTTTGGAACGCTCACCCTCAGTTTCGTGTCAGAGTGGCAATATCCACTGAGGTTGGTCCACTCTTGGCGGGGGGTGTGAAGGGTTCGCTTGGGCACTAAACTATTGTCGCCCGCATGCCCAAATGGTGAAATTACGAAAGTGGATTTGTACACTAAATAGACGATTTTGCTGTGTCAATATTGTAAAAAGATGTTTTGGAATTACATCTAAAAGTGATTGAAAACTCATAAAAACTGTCATAAATCCACATTTTTTGTATCAACGCATGATCGCATAAGGCACGGTCGCCGACCCAACACTCAGTTTTATAACGTAAAATATGGTACAAACATCATCACTGTAAATCTACAAAAATTTCTGATTGATTGGTACCAACACTGTCCAAAACAATGCTTGGAACGTTGATGTCCTTGAACACACAACATCAGAAAAATACATAAACATCAAGGGAAACATAGGTTGCACAAAAACCTAGCACCATGTCTTTCATTTTCCATACGACATATCGAATGAAGCTAAATCCTGACACAAATAAGGTTTCCGAAATCCGTCATGGAAGCCCAATTCGCGGGGCATATCAACATCGGCATTGACAACAACTAGGTTGTCAAAATAGCCAAGCGGGTACTTTCATGCAGCAGCCGGCCACATCCCTCAACAATAGGTCATGGAACATGGTACCCCACACTAAGAAAGTGGAGTATTAACCTCCCTTATCAATTGTCCCGCAGATGCCCGGTTTCATGGAAATCGGCTTGCCTGCACTTTTGCAAAATGGTTTGCCTTACATTTCTTACTCACCCTGACCCACATACGCCCCACCCTGTCTACAGCATAACTTTACACAATAACCTTTTCACCGTCAAAGGTACCCCTATGGTCCGCAGCAGAGTGATGCTGAGACATGACCACCTTGACATCCATAAAAAGACTTTTTGATTGGCTAAAAAGACATTCATGCCCGAGTACTTTTGCAACAAAACGGGCCCTAAGGGTATAAAGAGTAAAAGACAGACTTCGACTAGTCCTCTGATGCCTGCTGCTGATATCACACCCAAGCCCCAACGGAGAGGGTGGCCTTCGGTGACGTGACTCAAATGCACCAAGAATCCATACGACCCCAAGCATGCTCTGGGGATTCCAGCATGAATCGAAGAATTCCCTAGTTGTAAAAAAGACTTCTTGTTGATTGATTGAGTCCAAAATCTTTAGTCAACAACCTGCCGTCACACCTCACCGCTCTGAAATGGCATGCTGCCAATGCCATAGTCTAAAAAGCCATGTAAGCTAGCAGAGATCATGACACCAACAGCATCAAACAGCATCCCAAACGGTGGAAAGAACATCTACACCAAACCCAATGACCACACCAGGTCCTAACATGTTCTTCACCCATCAGGGAACATACGGAACATACAGCATGTCTCGGATACCCACCGCCTTGCTCCCAACAACCCTCAGCCCTCATTCGAATTTCAATGCGCCACATACCAAAAGCCCAACGCGATCCACTAAGCGCATCAAGAATAAAGAGACAAGATCCCAAACAAAACATCAGTTAAAATCATTTACCACCACCCCCACTTGGCCAATCGTTGCTTCATTTCTTGAGCCAAAATACATGGCCGTCATGTCCATAGCCCGCCCCTCTCCCCCTGAACTCCACCTAATGAGATTTAGTGTCTCCTTGTGTATTGAGCAAATTCTATCACTGCTTCATGCTTAGCAATCCCCTCAGCTTTTCATGCATGTTACTACTCTCCACAGATGCACCACCGCGGTTCGTTGCCAATGGCTCCGTACCACCTCCCACCCCCCGGAACAATGAATGCATGTACCGTAAGCATGAATCTAAATCCACATTCCCACTTGCTACTCGCATCATGCCTAAACCTGCAGATGCCACAAACACCATCACTAGTGAACGCCAAGAACAATGGGTATGAGCGGTCTCAAGACAAATGGAGGTTCTTTGATGGGAAATTATCCATGTAAACATAACACATGTTCAGTACATTGCAGGCCTGGCGACCCTCTATCGCAAAACACTGTACTTCAAATGGTTGCATCAATTTAACAATGTGGTGAAGAAGTGCTTGGCCTAGAAATGGATCAAGTTGAATGATCTTTCCTAGGGCCCTATAACAAGCCGGTGTCACCCCATGCCCTGCGCCATTTCCCCGCTCCCCCACAAAACTTGGTTGTGCCGTGTCCTGCCGGGAGAGTCTGCCCTAGCCTCATGACCCTGATGGCCAGCGACGCCCGTGCCCAATGATCTACCCCGTCATTGCCCTCAAGCTACATGGCTCACACAGCTCTTCTAAGGCAATCAGGGCTAATGCAATACGCTTCTAATGGTTCTAATCTGCCCACCCCCATTTGAAATCAATCCACTGTGGGTTGATTGCACTTTTGGTACCTCCGACATCTACGGCGCCCAAAGCGCCCTGCCGTCAGAGGTCCAACTTACTTTGAATGGCACAACGGCGCCTTTACCCACTTGATCTGCTCACTCCCTTTGTACCAGCTTTTAGGACCGCTGGACGTCCTGTCATCAGGTGACTTACCAATGGTCTCGGCCAGGTTCAGCATATATATCACGGATACAAAACAGCTGTCCGAAGTAGCGGCATGTAGCATGCTATGTATGTAGCTCGCGACACGCTTGTCTACGACTCTTGTGTCTCTATTGTGCCCCACCTGGTGATGCCATTGAGACCAATCAGGGGCGTCTTCAGCACCCAGTCCACAGCATCTCAGCCCCTACCCCACTAGTTCGGAGAGTTATGCTCATGAGCGGGAACAGGAAATTCCTAACCATGAGAGGTGAAATGGAGCCACACAGCGCCGCCATGCATCCCCTTCACTGCCCTTCTAAAGAACCACCTGTGTATGAGATCGCTCTCATGTGTTCGTGCCCTCTTGACCATTCACTCTACGGCGATTTCGTCCTGCCCCCTAATCCTTTCTATTTATTTACGTCGCACTAACACTCCCTCCTCAAGTGACCACTCTCGATGGCGCCGCTCGCGCTCCATCAACACCACTCATACCACCACTCACCCCAGGTCCCCAAAGCCCTTCAGCTACCGTGGTTCCTGATAGGTTGTCTTTGGCGCCCTGCATCCATGATCCCGCGATGTACATAATGAGAAATTGTACATACTTGGTCATTGATCAAATGAACCTTTCGCGGTGAAAAAGATTGTGATGTCTTAAAAATCGGAGGTGGACAATCCACGATGATATGGACGGCACACCCCCATTGTTGGCCTGGAATGGACGAATGCTGTTTATCCAATCCCAATAGCACCATTTTAGGGTGGAAAAGAATACACAATCAGAAAGATCCCAGACCCAGTTCCCTCGTCAGTCAAGCAACCCCCACCCCACCCCCCAAAGAAAGTGAAGCGCTCCCGTGACCTACCCTAGCCCCAGGGCATCCAAGCGCGAGAACACACAGCCTAAGTCCACCAGGCGGCGAGCTGCACCAACTCGGGCAGCCCCCTCCAATCCTCCCCCTCCTAAGTGGCCATGTCTCACTTCTCAGCCATCGGCGAATCAACCCACCCTCCCCTTCGCCCCCTACCCAGCCCCCCCCCTCAGTGGTTCATGCTCCATGGCCCCTTTGTCGGAGAGATTAATATGACCCAGAGATTAATCAACCTCACGGCAAATGCTCTTGTATTGTAGGGACTCCTCTCCTATCGATTCACTGAAATCCTGCTTTCGAATTTCAGATATCTTTGATAGCAACTGTAATCTCCAAGTTCCCCCAGGCTGGCAACGCCATGCACACACGACACTTGGCGCCTCATGGCGCTTTCAGAAGGGGACCCCCCCTCCGCCCCCCCACAGGAGCGTATCCCCCTGGGCATCACATCCATTCGCGGGGCGCCTACTCATCCATCCCACAATCTCATCCATCTCACAATCCAGAGCAGCCATCCACACCAACCTGAGCAAGGGCTACCTGTGCCACAAGAATGAACCAGGGAACCTTGCCTGACATGTCAAGCCTTCCTGACTCCCTCCCCCTTCCTCCCTTTCCCTTTTGGCAGCATATTACGTAGGCAAAACGGGGTCGCAGCCCCAGGGCATTCACCCCCGATGCCATGTGCATGCCCACCATTGCCTGATTATCACTGCCAACCTGCCAGGCCAAAGCCGCTCACTCTCCTTGAGTAGCTGAGTCGCCTTGTTTGGCCTAATCAGCATAAATGTGTACATACAACCCAGCTCTGTCTGAGAACAATGCTGCGGCCTGGTGTGGGCCTTTAAATGGATGTTCCGTGCAAAAAAAAAAAAAGCACACTGCTTTGATCATCCAAATGCAAACCCATGCAACCTAAATTTACTGTTCACCCTTTGACAGTAGGTCAGCATGCATGAGCATGCAAAATCCATGACCATCAAACCTGTTGCATTTTTGATGAGCCAAACATTCATGCAGTTTGGCAAACAAGCACTGTATCAACAATCCTTTGAAGTTGCTCCTTGAACCAACGATACCAAACAAGGATACCCCGTCGTGCACATTGTATGGCTAGCTGTGGGTGCACCACACCCTCATTGGCACCTTTTCAACTACATGGCGGCATCAATGCGTCACCAAAGGTAACACGACAGCAGGGCCATGCCTGATTGACTTGCAACACTGGATCTAATTTCGAGAAATGGCTACAGATACAACAACAAATATTCGCAAAAAAAAATTTCAACATCTGCAAAGTCTGGAGATTATAATTGGTTCCATTGTTCAGTCTGAATGCATGTACATCTGGGGGGTGGGGGTTATATCTATTGCTTGCACAAGAACCACAACCCAAATGGGAATGGGTGTACAGGTCGAAAAAAAGTGTTCCTGTCCATTTGATCAACCCCACAATGCAGAGCACAAACCCAGGGATTTGGTTAGAGCCGTGAGAGGACTGTTGCAGATTTTGAAGCAACACTTAGAACAGGTGGTGCTCAGAGGGTCAAATCATTTTTGAAAAAAACACCTTACTCCCAGAAACGTTGGAGAAACCGACACACTCTGCCCCCAAATTCACCCAGATTTATCCAGGTCCGACTACAGATCCCCAATTGAGCTTGCGAGGAACCCCAGAATCTAGGACTCCCTGGAGGAGGAGAAGCAAGAATGTAGCAGCACTATTCTTTGCTTTGACGTTCAGAAAGGTCCGTACCCACTTTGTGCATGGACTATTGTTCTGATGGTGCCAGTCACGGAAAGGCCCGTACTCTCTTTGTGCTGTGATCATTGTTTTGATGGTGCCAGGCAAGGCTGAAGGGTGCCTTCTCAAATCCAGCTCACCAGGACACTCACAAGGTTGCCCAGTTGGCATGTCACTGCAACAGCAATGTGGACACCGCATTGTTTTATTTTCAATTCAATTTCTGTCTGATATGGCTACAATACCTCCAGGCAGCCCTGCAACCCAGTGCCAATCAACAGACCACCTGGCAGTAACACACACAATGGGCTGGCGCAAATTTTTGCCCCTGATTTCTCTGCCTCTTGGGAAATGTTTAAACAAAAAACACAGACAGCAGCATGGCCGATGCAAAGATGTGATCTTCTGTGGAAAAGGGCTGCAAATTCAAACCACAATGCTCAAGGGATACCCGAAAGGGAGCTCTCACAGGGCAATGGCGACACTGGTGGCCAGCAGCAGCAGGAGCAGCGTCAGCAGCACCAGCAGCACAAGCAGCAGCTGCTGCTGCACGAACAGCACCACCACCACAACCACGACAACACAAGGAGCAAGCGACAACAGCAACGACAAAATGAGGACGGCATACTGCACAAAGCAGTACACACAGCTCCTGGTGGGGAAGGCAAGAGAAGCGGGACGGGCAGGAAAGCAAAATCATTGTCCATTTCGCAATCCCACCAGCGGAAGAAATGCGTCCCAGAGGTCAGAAGAGGGCAGCTGCGGTTACACTCCGGAAATGTACGAAGCAAAACCATATGGCACGTTGAAAAAAAGGCTGCACACCAATGGTTCGCCCATTTATTCCTGTCACCAAGCCGGCCTTCAACATAATACCGGCTGGTTGCGCTCAAAAGACGCTGAAAGTACAAAAAAAAAAGATAGACATTCCCTCATTTGTGACGACCACAGGATGTGTTCAGGTCGAAGGACCTGAGAACCAACACGTCCCTCACGAGTTTGAGAAGCACAGGGGCATGGAGCGGTAGATCAGCTCAACTGAAAAGAAAAGAGAGTGAGCAGCAAACCTCCCAGCAACAATCAGGCCCCCTGTTGGCGTGCGATAGGGTCCAAGAGGGCGCGAAGGGGGGGGGGGGGTGTTGGGCAGCAAGGCAAGAAAATGCAGGCAGCCACACATGGAGGCACTTGGACATACCGAAGTTGGTGTGCATTGGTGATCAGTGGTCATCCATGGGTCCTGTTGGTGCAGGAAAAGGGGGGGGGGGGGTAGTGTTGTAATGACAGGTCACCTGACTTGGATCCAAAGGGTACAACCAAATCATACCCTTGACTGCACTGGGCATGGGAGGCCCTGCCATGCCCAGCAAAATGCCATACGCGGGCTCATGTCAAACTATATCGGAGCCCCGAACCTGAAAAGACAAACAAGGCGCCTGATGCACTGGGCACAAAGCGCAGTGGCTGGCTAACGAAACCCTATCCCAGGGGTTCTGATTGCTGCCACTTAATGCTGCAGCTGTACCAACACCACCTTGGCCTAATGCTAAGCCTTCCCTGTCCCATTTCCCACTGCCAACTCTGTTTCTGTCCCCTTCTGCATCGCACCAGGACCAACAGCTTGCAATGACGACAAGGATGACAAACGCACAGGGAGCCAGCCGCTGGTCAAAAAACAGTGATTCACAGTACATTGCCACTGGCATATGAATCAGTTCCCACCGCAGTTACGCAAATCCTCCTTCCCTCTACGTACGTTTGCGTGTGCACTGCATAAGATGGGCGGGAAGGATGTGTGTCTGTGTTCGGGGCGCGACTAAAATGGTGCGCGATTTGGTAACATGAGCACACATCATCGGGCAGGGCGGCTGCACAGATCAACACCCACGAACAACACCATGGTAAGAACCATCTGCACTAGATTGGTGCACTGCCACATCAGCTGGCAGGAGATCTGCCAGGCTGCGGTATGTGGCCCCCTCCGTGCCACGGCGGGTGTGTGGTGTGTGGCTGTAGGCAGCCGTGGACAAAATTATCGTTTGGGGTGGGCGCCTTTTCCGCCTGTGGGGAAGTCAGCCAGCTAAGCCCGCGACTTGTGGCAGCTAACCGTGGCCGGAGGGTTTGGTGTGACACTTGGTTGTGTTGCTGTCTGCAGCTGGCGGCCCTTAGTGGCCTCTCGCCACTTACTGCTGCCCTTCCCTTGGGGCCGGGGGGGGGGGGGGCGACCTAGCGTCCTGGGACAGGTGGAGCGCACCCTCCCTGTTGACTTATTTCTGGCTGGGCCCTGTGTTATTTCTGTGCGGGCCCTCCACAGGCGTGGGGACGTGCATGCAGTGCGTTTGTGTGGCCGTGCTGTGCTGGAGCTTCTGGGATACCCTGATTGCTGATCCTCTGCCAGTGCTGTCTGGAACAGAAAATGCAACCTGAGCTTTGGTGTGGGCTGCAAAGAACCGCTCCCCGTACAGCCACACCTGAGTGTCAGCGGTCCCCCACGTGCCATCATCGGGTACAACCTGATCCGGATGCCCTGTACACAACACATTGCAGAGGATGCGACAGAAACAAGCAGCGGCAGCGGCAATTACAACATTCGTGACCGGTTCAGTCTGAGACTGAGCATAGGTACAACAAGGGGGCAGGTGGTGTGTGGAGGGCTGCACACCGAGGGCTGGTGATCAGGTATTCTGGACCCAGATCATCAAGGCTCATGCAGAAGAACAGAGCCACTGATTCCAGGTGCCAAAAGCGGCGCAGGCTTGGACGCCTTCAAAAAAAAAAAACCGGGGCTCCCAAGCCCTGGACGATCCCCAGACCCACGAGCATTTGCCTACATCCGTGCAGAGACTTGAAATGCACGTGGACGTGGTCCCCGAGGGGTCTTTGAACCCCCACCTCCTGTTCCGGTCGAGCACATCCAATTGTGGTCCCTCAGGGCCGGGGTGTGCTCATCAAGTGGAGGAACATATGCAGTGTCGAGAATGTGCACCTGCTCAGTTGCTCTACAATTCGTGAGATCCACTTTTGAAGCGCACGTTGACGCACACTTCGTGACCTGGATCCCGCACGTCTGCACCTCCAAACATACGGATCTGCGTCCCCTCCGAAAACCTTGAATGTTTGCAGCCTGTCTCATTTGTCTGAGATGAGAACCTTTGCATTGGGCCATTTTGAGGTCGAGATGTAGGTGATTGGGCATCTCCCCCTTTCTGCCCCAAGCGTGCATGGACAAGCAGGTTGCTGGCACATAGATCGAATCTTGACCTGAATGATATCACCATCGCAAAATGGCCCCTCAGCAAAATACCAGGCAAACACGAATATTTTTAAAACACGAATATTTTGCGAAAAAAACAATTAATATTTAGCAAAATTTTTGTTTTTGCCACTAAATAGCCTCAAAAATATTTTTTTGCGATTATTTTGAATTTGCGAGCCAAAAACTGTGTATTCCACCCATAAAATAAATGTATTTTTTGCGATTAAATTTTGTCCGACTGACATTTTGCGTTTGATACTGTGTCCTCAATGTTGCTGTTTGCTTCAAATCTTGCAGGGACCAAACTTATCAGTTGTCTTGCGGTTGTCCACCTGATGAAATAAATGGGTTCCATGCACAACAAAGCTTGCCACAACATGACGAATACACACAGAACTCTCATCAAAAACTTACTGGACTTCAACACTTCAACCTTGCAACCCTACACTCTCCGGATTATTTATTTAATTAACCTATTTTTTTGCGAATTCCTGTGTCCCGAACGGCAGAATTATTTAAAAAATTTGTGTTTCTTGTTTTTTTTCCCGCTCAGAAAAAAACACCCTGGAAACAAATATTTTGGCAAAATATTGGAGTTTGCACGGTATCCTGTCATATGGAAGGTCAACGCCGTAGCATTGTTCCCCGCCACTCCTTGCGAAGTATCTTTGTCATCCTTATCAACCCTGGCAAAGCCTAATCCTCTCCCAAGCGAAGCCTGCACGGTGTGACGCGGCACAGATGGCGGATTGTTCAGCTACATTGTGTGTGTGTGTGTGTGTGTGTGTGTGTTTGTGTGCACGCGCGCATGCAATCCACAAGGCACAGGTAACTGTAGAGGTGCAGCGATGAGCACCGGCAGCACACTCAATTAACAGAGGGCCAGTGTAAAGTGAAGGGGGGAACGTTTATTGGTGCCCAGGCGTACCCTCCGATGCGGTTGAGGCACCTCCGTCTGTGCCTATGGCTCAGGCTGGCTCAAGGCTAGGGCCAAAGGGGCTGAGTCTCAGGCTGAGGCACCTGCAGAAAGTGAGAATGAAGCATCCATCAAAATTGGCAACGTCGATGGATTCCACAACTTGGCCGGGTATTTGTTCATATGGTATACGACCAAATCCCAAATGTATGGCACAAAGAATTCCTCTGGAAAATGAAATACGAGGCGATGGCTCGTAGGGTGAGACAGTGCAAGCATCAACGGCAAAACAGCAAACAATCTGAAAGGCAAATCGTCGTGCTAACATGGGGTCGGTCCCAGGGTTACCCCATTTTGGGAATGCCGGTTTGGACAACCGGTTTCCTACTGCACAATGTCACTAAGTATAAGAACTCACCCCAAATGACAGCGTCAAAAGATCAGGAGGAAGTGTGATAAACAGCAATTGTTTCGTCAGGATTGAGCAGCAGGACTGGAGGTGGACATGCTGCAATGGGTGGTGGTGGTTGTGCAAAATGTTAAAACATTCTGGAGGGTTCCACCAATCAAAAATTTTTCACCAATGACTCTTTGTTGGAGCCACTGATCACATCAAACACCATTAAGGGCATAAACCCAGCAACACCAACTTCCCTCTACTGAGGGGAAGCAAATCTCATGCACAGTGCAGCCACATTGTGTACATAAAGAGAGATTGCCACGTGTAGGGCTTTGTGTGACACAATCCAAGAGGAGGGAAACAAGAAATTGTGAGGGCCACTCACAATGCCCCTCACACACACACACACACACACACACACACACACACGTAAAGTAAAATAAAGGTGGCACGCCTTTGGCCTTGATGTCTTGTGTGTGCATTGCTTTTTAGCACTAGCCCAGTGGGCTGGTAGTGGGTTGTTTGCTGGTTGGTACTCCAGCCTTTCCCTTTCCTTTCACAGATACCTTTTCATTTTAGATACCACCGTCGCACCATCCAAAGATCATGAACCTGCGCTAGTACCATCTTCTCATGATGCAGAGCTACTGCTATTGCTAGAATCACTGGAGTCTACTACAGACAGTGATTCAGCGGAGCTGTCATATGATGGGTCACCCTCTGGTTGCCAAGCGAGAGCAATGTGTGCTTTATACTGCCCACCGCCTTTGCCACTGTGCCTTGCTTTGTCAACACAAAAATTCTATTGCCTTCGGCAGTGCACCTCGAAGAGAGGCTGACAGTCAGCCAATCAGTCCCTTAGCCAGGCCAGCAGTCAGTCAGACAGAAACACACAGTTTGGGTTTTTTGTCAGTGGCAGACGCGGCCCCAAGCAGTGGGGAAACATTTTGTCCCAGGACAAGCAGTGGCTGAATGGTAATGCGCCTGCCCGGAGTCCTTATGGTCGGCGGTTCAAACCTCGGTCGGGCGAATTTGGCGCCGCCGCCGCCGACAGTCGGCCGACCAGGATTCGAACCGCCGACAAAAAACTTTGCGTCGGCTGCGTTACCATTCGACCGGCGGTGGTGTGACAGCGATATGCCTCCCCACTGCTTGGAGCCTTCTGAGCGAAAACTTTTGACCCCCCCCCATCCCCCATCCCCCCACCCCCACCCCACCCCCCCCTCAAAAAAGTGATATCCAGTTTTAGGGGATAGAGGCCTCAGAATCGAAAAATCCATTGGGGGGTGGTCTTATTGGGCAAAATAATGATTTTACAAGGGGTTGGACATCAAATATCATGCCTTGGGGTATGCTACGCGAATGACCCCAAAAAAGGGGGGTATACGACGCCCGCGCCTGCACTTGATCTAACAACCTCTCTTCGAGGTGGTTTTTTGGCTCATTCCTTTGTCTTTACATCAACTATCTTGGGAGGCAATGCTGGATGGCAAGTTGTAAGTGGGTCTTGGTATTTAGAACCCATTGGGTTGCATGGTACTTGGAAGCAGGACATATGCAGAGCACATTTTTCAGTTTGCGTGTTGCCACAATAGGCTTGAAGGGAATACAAACAGGGATGTTCTGCTAACCCTCTTGTCAACAATACTGGTGGTACACTTTCGTATCTGTACCCCCACACAAACCACAAGGCTATGCCTCACCATGCAAGTGGCCTTTCACTACAACCTCCCCCTTTTGCAAGTACACCGCCACATGATTGCACACGGTTGCCAAAATGACCACCACTCTACACATTGGATAAATTTGGTTGCCTCAACAAGGTGTACACTGGTATGTGCCACGCCCGTGCACCAGTTCTGCACAGAACTTGAGACAATTCAGCACATCTGCAATTTGTACAAAAACGCTCAAAATTCCACTGAGATCACCCAATTGTTTGTATCCATTTTGGTATCAACAAATAGCTCATGTCTGCATTGAAACTCACCGTGCATGCGCCGTTGCAATTGCATCCGTTGTGGTTCCATAAACACATGCACCCTCAACAGTACACCATGAAAAAGACTAAAAGTGCCCACAAAACACTTACAAGGCTGACCCCACATGTACGTCACCAATGCTAGAAATAGGGCACCTCAGGTGACCACATCGACCCTACATCAGCCCTTGTGGAGGGTGTGTGTGACCAAACCATGGGGTGTTTGTCGGACAATGAACTCCATTCACTGGCGCATATTCGACATCACCCTTCAAATTGTGGTTCACAAGTATTCCAATGTGCACAACCTTGCCGCTGTCACATGAGCGAGATGCTGCATTCCGGTCGGAGCCATGACATACAACCAACACTCTAGGGCAAGGATCCGTGGGGTCACTGTTGTCCATTTATCTGTTGCTAGAGGGTGTCTCTACGGCTTCATCCTCCATACCAAAGCAGGGTAGAATCAGAAATGGTTGCACAACCCTATTGTCTTAAGGTCCTCAAAGCAGGCAGTAAACAACACTTGACGACATAACCTTCTCGGGTCCCTATAGTGGGGGGGATCAGAAGTGGCTAGATATCCCCTGCCTTGGGGGGCATTTTAGGACACAAACCCCCCTTTTTTCTCAAGAATTTTTTTGGTGCCAGAATTTCTGATCCCCATTGAGGGGACCCCGACACGGCAGGGGTTATGCAGCCATTTGGATGCCTCCCCGCTTTGGGGATCCCGAGAAAACAGGGTATTTTTAGCCATTTCCAATTCTTCCCTGCTCTGGGGACCCTGACGCGGCAGGGGTCATGTAGCCAGTTTTACTTCCTCACCACTTTTCGGGACCTCGAGACAGCAAGGGTTGTGCAGCCACTTCTGATATCTCCCCAGACCGGCGAGCCTGAGAAGGCAGGTATTATGCAGCCAGTTTTGTTTCCTCCCCGCTTTGGAGCCCCTGAGACGGCAATTAACAAAGTTGCATTGGTTTCCATACAGGAAATGGTAATAATGTGGTCCCTGCCCCCCGAACAATACTGGAGTTGGGCTGTAACCATCACTGCGGTTCTTTAGCACTGCAGTACACCGATTGTCGCAAAAAGCCACTTGTGGCTTTATATTCACACATCTACCTCTTATCACACAGGAAGCACACAACACCACACCTGCCCACCCTATGTACCCCCCTCCTTGCGCAAGCACGGCCGCGGTCCCAGAAGTCAGGCCAAAACGGCGGTTCAACGCCCGGCCCGTGCTTAGACAAGGCCGTGCATGCGCATGACATATGTGACAGCCAGACCGGGAATAACATTGTTAGCCATGGCTGAAAATCACATCAGAACAAGCAGCATGGGGTTCCAATGTGTAGTAAAATGTTGTTATGAACAGAATGCACCATCACAGACATGACTGAGCTCCTCTTTCCCTGTACAAACACTCTACAAACACCCAATCCTCCATTCTGGACCACAAAAACAGCGGTCCCAAAATTTCCTCAAAACGGCGGTTCAACGCCCACCCCGTGCTTAGACAAGGCCGTGCATGCGCAGGGGGGGGGGGGTACTGACATACCACACTAGACATGTGCCACACTACAGAAATACTGTGGCACCTGCATAAGCACGGCACCAAACCATCACACACCTGGGTTGGCTTCCTCTTCATACTTAAATTTGGTTTCATGAAAAACCTGCAACAGGGGACCAGACGGTGGGTCGCTCGTGCACACGAGAATGAGGTTCTAAAAAGGGAGTATACACAGCATAATGCTGCACTACAAGCAGAATGTGCTTGGGGAAGGAGCTGAACGCAGGCAAAAAACAAGAAGCAACTACGCATTGCAACGGCACAAGGGTAGCAAAAGGCTGGTCAGTATTGCTGACGTTGCAGTCGAGACCATTTGAGGGTTGGCCAAACCTTGAGCCCCTTGCCTTTCCAGGTCTCAGCACCCTCTAACAGGGTCTGCATAATTTCTTCGATCGTCAGCTCGTGCTCAGTGCTTTCGCCAACCCTCCACTGGATTTGGTCCTCAAAATACTGCAGGACCTGAGGAGGAGAGAATGGGGAGCAGGAGGAAAAGGAGCCAGCGCCCTGCCATCCTCGTGAGTGCCGTGAGCAACACAAATCATAGCTGTGGTAACGTACCTTTTGTATGTTTTCAATCAGTTCCGCCAACTTCGGGTACTCTGACACAGGCAAAGGAGAGAGCATGGGATGAGTTGGAGCGCGTGATCTCCAAAACACAACATTCCCTGGTGGTACAAAAATTCACCGCGCCATTTTGCATAGATGCATCAAGAACTCCTGCTGTCTCCCCTGCCCTATCCCTTCCTTGTCCCTGTCCCCCAGTGTCTCCATCTGCCCACCAAATATCATTGACTGGGAGCAGCGCTGTAGATGGTCTCATTGTGTGGGCAGCCCAACACGTCACCAGAAACCAAAGCACTGCAGCGTCATGAATGCTTCTAAATGCCTCCTCTAAATGGGCACAAGGGTTCCTCAACGTTTCAGTCTATAACTTGTACCAGCAGATAGTGTGTCTCTTAGGCAGCAGGTCAGCACCCTAAGCATCCAATGGCCACGCACATGTGCAACAAACAGCATCCAAAGACATCCAAGGCGCTGGCACCAAAAAACCAAATGAAAAACAACTCGCAAACATGTGGTGTGTGTGCTGTGCCATGCCATGGTCATCCGCCGTTTTACTTTGGCCAGGGGGCGGGGGCCTCCCATCTTATGGCAAATCCCGCAACCCCACCAATCATGATAAACCCCCCTCAAAGAAGACCATTTTGAGATGGCGGGGTTTGGTGCCACCGGCAATTTTTTCGAACGACGCAATCGCTGGCCCTGCCTACTGTGGGTAATGCACGCAACTCATGTTAACACATTTGAGCACTCCGCAAAAGCAATTCATTTGTTGTATTGGCAGGCCAAACCAGTCGCTGCCCATCCACATGGCAGGTGATGTGACTGCATTCAGTGGATGTGGCGACGGTGAGTTGTCTTGAAAATTAGCGGCAAACTATGCCAGAGCTCGGTGGCAGACACCCTTTGCTTTTCCTTGTGCAAACATTGTTCAAACTCGTTGACCGCTTTTTTCAGTTGCCAACAGGCAACCACCATCTCAGTGCATTCCTTCAAAGGGCGGCATGGTGTGTGCCCTTGCAGCCCCTGCACCTCCAGGCCATCGCCCTTGGAGCCAAATCCAGGAACACATTTGCTTGTAGGGACTGGTGATTGCATGGTCCTCTTCCCCAGTGTCCAGCGTTGGCGACCAGAGGGATCTACAAAGACCCCTTAGGGCAGAAAACATTTTACAGTGGCTGGGGGGCTCCCATCGGGCATTTGGTAAAACCTAGTACACGCTGCAGTAAAACCTAGTAAAATGTAGTAAAACCTAGTAAAATGTAGTAAAACCTAGTAAAATGTAGTAAAACCTGGCAAAAAGAAATTTTTCAAAAAAAATTTACTAGGTAAAAAAACAAAATGTTTTAAGAATCTTTTTACTAGGTTACTAGGTAGACACCAATTTGGACTTGTGGTTGAACAAAAAAGACAAACTTTTGGGGGGGGGGGTCAACGGTAGGTGGTATTTTTGTTTAAGGGCATAGTGCCCGATGCCAAGCCACTTGTGTAAGTGGCGCCCCAGCCTGGCCAAACCGTGTATTGCAAGGTCAGCAGAAACAAAATAAGGCTCAAGAAAAGAGTCCTAACAGGGCCATGGCCAACACTAGCGCGGTGGCACTCGGAACAAAACCGGGAGCAATAAAACAAGACACACACACACACACACACAACCGCATGTCGTTGAGGCGCACAGCATAGAAGGTAAAAAATGGATGGAAAATGCTACTCATATTGCTTAAGATTTTTCGGAATACCACCCTGCATGCCCACCAAATCCGACTCATGTCGCAGGGTGGATTTCAAAAATTGCAAGCAACATAGCATGGACAATTTCTTCCAAGCGCCCTAGGCATCTTGGCCGGAAAGTCCCCGGGACATTGCTACCAATATTGTTTGCATTTTTTGAGCTGCTTTCCCAACCAAAACTTCCAAGCGATTTCCGAGCCGTTTTGACAACTTCCAGGTGTGTATCCAACATCTTTGCGCACCATAGGAGATGCCATTGTACCCAGGCAGTGCAAAGACACATGCAAAAGAAAGGCAAGAACGAAGTTTGTACTTAACTTGAGGTGTGAACGCCGTACTATCCTGTAATCGACATGCATCACTGGACATGGCGTCCACATCCACAACCTCCTTTCCAATATGTACAGCCACAAGGCGATACTTCTTGCTTCACGATGGGGTTTCTGTGTTGATGCTTGATGACGAGGACAAATCAGAATCGTTGGCACTTACAGTAGAGCCACCAGATACATCTTGCCCACCATTATGTGAGTCGGCGCCACAGGGGCCTTCAAGACTACTGTCACTACTGCTGCTACTACCGCTGTTGTTGTTACTGCTATTGCTGCTATTGCTGCTACCATGTGCTACTAGTTGGTGCCCAATGTCACTATCAACAATGGGGATGCGCATCAGCTTAGCTTTTCGTGCAGGCTGAACACGTTGTTCCGTAGCAAGTACATTGGGGCCCTAAAATAAAGCTGCACTATCATCCCCCTCAGATGGAGGTACAATGCCAATGGAAGCAGTATTTGGGTACGGGTTAGGGGCTAGTTCAGCAGCGGATTTTCCCTTGCCTGTTTTCAGAGCCTTTCGATGCGCAGCACACGATTTTAATTGGGCACGACTCTTCAAACCCAATGTGGGCCAACCTCGGATACTTTCCAACTCGGCTGGTACCCACCTCCGCATGCCACGTTTTGTGCCACACGTCCCACACACGCAAAACACATCCACTTCCTCCTTGGCACCTACAGAGGTGCATTTTACAGAGCGAGTCTCTGTGTGCACTAATATAGTACAGCCACCTGCTTCTTGCAATTCAAAGAGATGGTGTAACAAGCGTGCTAAGATTGTCCGCCACAACACATTGGTAGCCACCATGCAGGCCTCCACTACAACATTTCGAAGGACTGGGGCCCAAATTTTTTGGCAGAGGGAACTTTTTGCTTTTTATGCACGAACTTTTGATAGAGCTCGTGTTTTAAAGTTTGTGAAATACTATCATCCTGTTGTGTACTAGTGACATGAGCGTATCTTTTTGCAACCCTTAAGTCCCTCTCCCCTGCATCATCAGAGAACAACATGGGGGTGCGAGGGTTGAACCATGTGTGGCTCCACCCGTGCACATATAACGTTGCAGTGGAACCCTCTTTGGCAAATTCAAGCATGATATGCACAATTTATGTGCACACCAAGCCCATAGTACACCATGAACAAGTGGTCAAATGTGTGCAACCATAACACAAGTGCACCATGCGGGAATACGCCAAAACTAGTGAGTGAAAGGGCAGAGGCAAAACCATGCCACTCGCCAGTTTGCCCATTATTGTGCGAGCCTCACAGCCTGTTAGGGTGATCCCAACCAGGAAACGACCCCTCACTGAACGCCGGTGCTCCCGGCTATCACGTGGTAGCGATCCAGGGTTGTACCTTCTAGCCACATGGGCTATAACTTGCAGCAACTCATGTTGCGACTCAGGCGGGAGTGTGCACCCAATGACACCAAGAAGCCAGGCCACCCTGCCCTTGGTGTTGTGCCACAGAGGCTGTATGACATACACATTTTCTAAGTTTGAAACACCCTGAAACTTATGGGCCCCAGAACCTGATTCAAAGACCCCCCCTTCTGCAAAAAGAGGTCCTTCACCCCGTGCTTATTGAGCCATGGACAGGCCACACACCCTTTTTGCTTACATTCACTCCACAAATGGTGGTGGTCTGCACCGATGCAACCAAACTGTACCCTAAGTGCAGTGGTGTGTTCAACACCACGGTATCTCATGCGTTGCTTAAATAAACATGACGGCAAGGCTTGTAGGGCCTCTGCCCGCTTAGGCACCCATTCTGCATCCACAGTTTTGGGCAACCCCAACCATGTTATCATATCTGTGCAACGAGGTACAGAGCCCGCAAGAGGGAACCATAGTCCCTCAAAATCAATGAGACTCATCTTGGTGCTCATATTGGGGCGGCTGCAGGGTTGGTAACCATCATCATGCAGGCCAAGAGTTAAGGTGGCCTGTTGTGGTCGAGGTGCCTGACCACCTTCTTCAGCCACTCGGCCAATCTGCTGGAGAAGCAGATGGCACGGTTGTGGCAAAAGCATGCTTTTGGTGAGGAAGTAGTCTGCTGAAGGAAGATGCAGGTCTTGCTTTGCCTAAGAGCCACCATAGGCCAACATGCCCCTGGTTGGAGGCGGTCCACAGTTTGCAGCACTGCTGCTGGCACAACATGCTAATGCCGGAGGTAGAGTGCACGAGCATGGCAACTCTGGGGAGCTTGAATGGCCTAGGTGTTCGGCAAAGGCCCCATTGGGTGACGCACAACCTTGACTGTGCCAAATGGGGGGGGGGGCAACTTGTCGAGCTCCTTGCAGTCCAAGGGTGTAGCTCCTGGGAAGTTCATGACGAAGGCTAACACCATAAATTGGTCCGCAGGGACAGGACATATGCTTGCAAAAGCCTCCAACTTGGAGACATCGCCCCTAACCCATACAGTATAGTTGTCCACAACGAACTCATGGTGAAGCATTGTGCTTTAGGAATACTGCTAAAGGGAGTAGAGGATGTGGAGAGCAAAAAAGGCTACTTGCTATATTGGACCCTTTGGTGGAGGATTATGCTAGACGACTCCCAAGATGCTATGGGATTCGAACCAACAACTAGTGTTTACTGGATGAGTGCATAACCGTCTGTACTATAAGAAGAGGGTACTACATGAGGCGGCGGCGCAACATAGGGAGCAGGTTCGGGCAACATCGGGCAGGTTCACCTTCTGCCCTTTTTCTTCTTGCCACTGTTTCAACATTGACCAACTCAAATTGCATGATGTTGCCCCAACCTGCGGCTCTTGATAGCATCCTTTCTTTCATGAAATGGACACACAAGCCACGATTTTTGAACCCTCAAAATCAAATCGACTATCCGCCCTTTTTCTCCATGCCACTGTTTCAAAGCTTACCAACTCAAATTGCATGATGTTGCCCCAACCTCTGGCTCTTCATAGCACCCTTTCTTTCATGCAATGTGTGGTGTCCCCGGGAAGGGGGTAGCGGGAACCCCGTCCCCCCTCCTGAGTGAATATCCAACTCATTGTCGAGGGCAAAAAGAAGGTTCGGTGGATCCTTTTGGTCCATTTTCGTCTGGAAAGAGTGCACTTCGCTTAAACCGGTGCCCTGTGGCAACTTTGGTATTTGGGTTCCAAGGGGTAGGGTTCCACTTCCCAAAGGCAGGTGGAGATCGGGAGCAGATCGGGAACATGTTGTAGATTGCACTTCCCGGAGGACTTCCTAATCCACAAGTACTTCCTGATTGCACTTCCCGGGACGCTTTCTGATGACATGTAACACAACATGACAACAAACGCACCACATCACAAAGACAATTGGACATACTACTTCCTTTGTCGCTTGTTGCCCTGTGAGTGACCCCCACCCACTTCGGGTACCCCTTTTAGGCCCTCATCTAAGGCATACATCTCAAGGATGTGAGCCATCCCCCTTGTACTCATGCGCAGGTTGCGCACAGACCAACCCCTAAAGCAACTTTGTAAAAAAGTTTTGAACGGAGAGTTGCGTCTCTCGGTGGGTACTGAACTAAACATATACATGGTCCTATATTTCCTTAGAAACCATGTGCTGTGTGCAACTTTCCAATGAACCCACAAAGTGGGCTTCCATCCCATGAGGTTCCAACAATGGCCCAGCTGCTTTGCTGCTTGCTCCGCCTGTGACACCTCCTCATCATTGAGCCACGTCTTTTGTCGCCATACCGTGTGCAATTGCACAACACTGTTCAACATGCTAAACACAACGGTGTGCACCCATCAATTTTTGTTTTCGACACTACGGTTTGGGTAGAAGTAATATTGGTTTTTTTGAGCCGCTTTCCCGACCAAAACTTCCAAACGTTTTTCGGAGCATCCGGCGGTACCCTTTTCAAAGACCCAGAACCAACCCCACCACACCATATTGCACGCCCATCACCGGGGATATCTAAAAATCGCCCCGAGTGAGGAGAGCATATCGCTCTCTCTTCCTATGTTCTAAGCTGTGCACATGTGCCACATGTGATGTGTGCTGTATAGGAAGTCGCAAAACACACGCTTGTAGATGAGGTCCGCCTTTTTATCTTTGTACGTGGGTTGTGTTGCTGGCGGATTGTGGTTGCACATGTTGCGAAGCACATCCCCGGTCTTCGTATCCAACTCTTCAATCAATTTTTTGCCGGTCTACAATTCATCACAGGCATCTTTGGGGTAATGCTCTGGAACAAAAAAATCCTCACCACGGATCACCACCTTTGCACGGACCTCATGTACTAAAGGCGGCTTGTCAACCGCAGGCCGGTCACCCAATGCGAATGCCAATACAATGCATGCAAGTGTGGCAGTAAATTGCACTCTCCATTTGCGCAATGCCACACATATCTCCGATGGGCACAAAACGGAAGCATGCAGGGCACACTGATAAACTCCACATTTAGGGCACGTGATGTGCATTGTGTCATCGCAAAAAAAAAAAAGCACGACGAACGGCTGGGTGGGCAATAGGGCGTAGTATACATCCGTGCTAAGGCCCACCTCGGTGTGGTCTAGATTGGGGAGGCATGCGCAAAATAGCGACAATCTCACGCAACAACCACAATATATCTTGTGGACATTGCATGTTGCCGTTTACAACACGCCTAGACGAAAGGCAATGCATAATCAAAAAGCAAGCAGGATGGCAACTTAGATAGTCCTTTTGATGTAGGAAGGTGGGGTAGACGGGGGCTACAGCAAAAGCTACACTGCCAAAGTGACCCAAAAAACTGTCCCACTTGTTCTCCTGCCTTGGCTGAATGCCTTCTAGTTCAGCAATGAGGTTGACTATGGCCAACTCCTCAGTGTTTGCAACCACTATGTACGGCCCGTTACACAACGGATCGAACACGAGGCACAACAAAGTGCGTGTTGGGGAAACCAACAACAAGCGGAGCACCCAATGTGGATTGCGCACACTAAATACTTGCACTGCAAGCAAGAGAGCGGGCATAGACCATATCAATGGACGCTGGTTCCAAGGTACCGTGCGCCCATGATTCAGCTAACACTTGCCTACGACCCCACTGCGCAAATGACGCATTCCACAACGAATCACGCACAACCCACACCAAACACATAACTTCCCAGTCTGCACTCAAAGCTATCCGGGTAAACCACGAGTAATACACAACAATCTCGGCATTATGTGTTACGTAAGATTCTGTGTAAACATCTAAAATGGCGTGCCTCCAGTTTATATAGTTGAGACCCTCAGCTGGGAATGATCACGTCTAGTGTTCATTACCAATCGTCGCGGCGCAATGACTCAACATGCTCCAATTGGGCTATAGGGCTGCCTTGGCCATCAGTTAGGGCACGACACACTGCGGCCAGGATGTCATCTCCAAAAACATGCCTCATATAAAACGTTCTAGTATGTGATGGCTGGGTGGTATTAGACCATGGGGGTGGGGGGACAATCTCTGTCGGAGCACTGGGATGGCCGTCCAATTCCTCCAAGGCTGGTGGCGGGCTAGCAGGAGAGGAGTCTGGGGACACAATCGCAGGGAGGCTGCTATTGCCATCCACGTTCTCAATGAACCATCGGGCTGACGTGAGGTCAAAAGTGTCTTTCTTTTGGGGTCGGAGGGCTACCCTTTCGGTTAGGGGCACATTCGCAGCCTCTTGCATGAGCTGAGACTAGACCTCTTGCATGCACCCAATGATCCCAATGACGGGATCGACTGGTCGGAGAAGCAGTACCCGTACTCATCGAGCTTGGAGGGGTTGGTATTCCTGACGAATTGCGCGGCTGGTTGTCAAGGTACCACGGGGTCCCCGTCTCCTACCCAAGGAAGCGGGCATTCAAGGGGGATGCTCACCACTCTCCCCGAGGCATGTGCGGGGGTAGTCACTCCTTCGACGGGATCTTGAAAAAAGATCGGGCCCCAAGTTGGTAGTGACTGCACCGGGTACAACTTGCTATGTGTGGAGGAGAGGACCCTTTCCTGGTAAACAATCCCAATGTCCAATGTCACAATGTCTGGCAATAGGCGCGTTGTTGCGTTTCCGACGGGGAGGGCTTACCACTAGCAAACTGTAGTGAGCCTCCTTCTCCTTCTCCGATGTAGTACGACATGTGGGATTTGTCCCCCTTTCCCTTCGGGACATATGGCTCCAATCCGGAGCGCACTTTGTCAATGTCCGTATTGTGGAAGCGCACCACCACCACACGCAACTCTGTATTGTGATGGAACACACCGACTACGAAGTCCGATATGAGTGTGGGTGTGACATATGTGACCATTGACCGCCTTGCGAAGATCCTGCCCACAAAAGTGCCCAGTTGAAAAGTCACCACTGTGGGGAGGGTGACTATCTCCGCGGTGTCTTCCTTATCCGCCTGCGCGGGCAATATGGTCGGCGTGCCGGCTCGCTCCGCGGCGGCGGAGCCACCGCGAAACGACGGGGGGGGACGGTGGACATGTTGAAGAAGAGAAGAGAAGGGAGGCTTGAGGGGAAAGGAAGATTGTTGTGTGTGAATGAATACCGAACAAAATTTGCAAACTCCACTGCATAACTTGGTGTTCGTTTGATATGTGACGTAAACCACAACCGACCTGCGCACAGCAAAACACAATGGACAATCAGGAAGTGTCATAGGGAGTGTATTCGGCAAGTAATTTTTGATGAGGAAGTGTGGTCACGATCTATATTCAGCATCCCCTTTCGGATCAGGAAGTGGATCACGAAGAAATGGTCAGGAACCGAAATGGAAAAATGCCCATGTGGAGAATTTGGAGAAACCCCGACGCGGCCGTCCGATGATTCTATTACCCGAGGTACCCCGTGCACCAATTAGAGGGCTCAAGGAGGTCATCGCCTAAGGCCAACATTCCTGACCATCACCGATGCACTGGTGCTCGCGTCCACCTCAGCAAGTTCGATCTGGTGACCAAGCCGCCGTGTGCAAGGTGTGCTGCAACGCGTGAGCGAGAGATCGCCGTGAGTCATACCATCGCCGAGTGCTGGGGAGACAGCGCGTTTAAGGCCAAACATGCTCACTTCGTGCGACGCCGGATGGAGGCGTTAGAGAAGCGTAAACAGGCCGCGAAGACCACCGAGCGCCGAGCCGCCCTGCGGCTGACCATCACTCCCGAGTCCATGCAGAGGCAGTGTCTGCAAGTCCACAAGACTTGGGTTTTCGACCACTTGGCTACTTACGAGTATGTGGCGGCGACAGAAATTAGCGAGAGAGCCGAGCTCGCGGAAGAAGAGCAAGGGAGACGCCCGATCTTGCCTTGATGCAGGGATTTTGCAAGGTGTCGAGCGCCATCACGTCCACTGCTACGTGCTTCACACAGCTCTGCGCCTTGTTTGTTCCCGTCGACTGTGCATCGTCTTCATCCTGCCTGCCCAACACGATTCTTGCTCTGTGACCGACTGCCCATCGAGCTACACCTCCGGTCGCTCCTGAACCTTGACCTTCACCTCCTCAGGTCCTACCTGACCGCCGTGTTTTGCCTTCCTGTTCGGCGCCAGACGCCAGCAATCATGGCCGGAGGGGCCAATCGCCTTTAAGGAACCCCACTAAGGTTTCTGTTCCCTTTGTTTTTGCAACGTATATTGGATCTGTTGTCCTCTGTATCAGTCTGTTTTGCACAGCCCTCACAGCTGTACCACACCTTCTCTCAGTATGCACATTGTCGTCAAGTCAGCACAGACCTCTCTGCACTGTCAACACTTGTCATTCATGTCCAGGCCAGTGGGCACTTTCTGATCAGGTGCGCCCTTTGGCTCAGCTACTGCCGACTTTCATATAATGCCTTTGGTCGGTGCAAACGGGACCACAACGGTCGGGAAATGGTCCCCATGCAACTGTGCAGCCCCGACACAGAGCACCGCAGCGGCACCACGTACACGGGCAACGTCCACAATGCATGGCCCCTACCAAAGCTCCAGAAGCAAAATTGCAAGGCGCCCGCAGCTCAGGGGGTCATTGACCTCCTCAACGCCTGACGGGGCCCGGGCCGGACACGGCCCACCAGCAAGACCACCGATCCCAAACAGCCAGCGCCCATAGAAGCCCATGCCCGCATCAACATCCTCAACAGGCCTGCGGTCACCTACAACCCCACCAAGGCCGCCACGCTGTCAGCCAAGCCCGGAGCAAACCCCCAGGGCGCAGACCTCCTCGGATTCCTGGAACAAGCCCCCCGCAGGGCAGACTAGCCCGAACCGGCGCTGGTCTTGTACCGAGAGGGGAACAAATACCACGCCCATTGGCAGCTTGGGGTGCCCCTCTACCAATGGGCATCAGCCACGGTACACGCCTACCCTGACCTCGGGATCGACCGCCGCCTCGGAGCGTACGAGTGCGTGGGGCCTGGATGGTAGCTCAACGTGCTACTCATGCACGTCCCATTCGGGGGGGAAACCAAGGATTTCGTGGACACCCTGAGCCTGGTATACCGCCGTCTCTCCCTCCTAGCGCCCACCATGATCATCGGCGGTCTAAACGCCGCCCCCGCCGACAACGATCGCACCGGTCCACCCACAGCCACCGACATTGCCGTCCGGCACGCCATGCACCCACTGGGCCTCGCCGACCTCACAGCATGACGTACCGGCACACCCTCCCACTACCCCCACCAGGCCGGCACCCACCCCTCCCGCATCAACACGTGCTACGGGGACCCCACATCAGTACGCGTCCACGAGGCAACCTACGAGGTCCTCCCACCCGCAGGCACGGGCCACCGACCCTTCCACATCGACCTCATCATCCCCAACCTACCCCCAACCGCAGCCACCATGTCCGACGACACCCGCCCACCCATGCTGCAGTTTCCACCCGAAGACGACCGCGGTGCCGGGAACAAGTATAACAGGGCCTTACATGCCATCCTCCGCCGCCCCAATGCACCAACACTCACCGCCGCCATGCGCCAGGCAGCAGAAGCGTGCGGCATGGAACGCGACACCAACCGCACGGGAACACCGCCGGACCTTACACTCCAACAACTGATCCATGATATTTGGACCACAAAAGAGGAGCTCGCCACCCTAAAACACTCCAGCACACCGGAGGCTCAGGAACACGACACCCGGCTCTGAGCGTCCCTCACCACCCGCCTCCACCAGCTCCAGGAGTGGCACGCCAACCGCATGGCGGCCGCCGCCCAAGAACGCGAAAGATAAGGCAGAAAGGACACGCCATACAAGTCCCTGCGCTACGTCAGCCGCATCCTCGAGGACACGGGACGCCGCACCGTCCACGCGCTACGCACCCCCAATGGACGCCTCACCGGCGACCCCGACACCGTCCTCCAGGCCGTTATGGATAGCTTCGAGGCGCCACACGGGGACGCGCTCCCCACGCTCGACCCCCATACGAGAAGCACCATCCGCGACAACGTAACCAAGGTCTCCAATCGGGAACAACGGCGCGCCATCGAACACACCCCCTTCAGCATCCCAGAACTCGAGCGCGCCCTAGACCGCCTAAAAAGTGAAGTCGTACCAGGCGGCGCTAGCTTTGCTAGCGGAATCTCCGTGGCAGCTGCCGGTCCTGAGAGGGATGAGGGAGCCAAGGATGGGGTCGGTGCTGACGTTGCTCCCTATAGAGTTGCTTCGAGCTGGCAAATTGTGGCATTGGCGGTTGCTGGCGGTGGCCCCTGTTGAGTTGCTTCGAGCTGGCAAACTGCGGTATCGGCTTTTGCTGGCGGTGACGGTGGCGGTGGCGTGATCAGCAGTTCGGGGCCACCAGAACAGCGCAACCGTTTCCTTTGACCGAAGGCCTTTGTTGATTCCAACGATGGTTGAGAGTCCTTGGTTGTTCTGGACTTTGTGAAGTCACGGCCCTTCGGGGCATCCGCTGCTCCAAGCTGTCTGTTCTATGGTTTTGAGGCGGTACAAGCTATCTGCTGAGCTTTTCGGGAACTACAGGTGCAGGGACGGCGCACAGACGGCAACGGCAAACGCAACAACTCCACATCATCCACACCTTTTACAAACCATAGTACAAATATTGTTCCCTAAAGCAACATTGTACAGACAAAGGCAAATATGCATACAATAATCAATGTGCACATATATGCATAAATATGCTGAGAATAGCGGTAAACGTCTGCAGAAAAGCATTAATTGTGGGAAAGCGCGAACTTACCGCAGAAAGTGAGTCGCGCGTGGCAGGCGTAAAGTACAGTGGTACGCGTGTATGCCTCACTACTTTTTAACTGACTCTAAGTTCAGTTGCTTGGCCATGCTGGTCAAGCCATATCCTGTGTCTGGCCCAACCTACTTGCCCCTGATTCCTAACCGACTCCATTGCATGTCAGAATGTGCACATGAAGTGCTTGGGACTATCCTTGAGGCCAAACTGATGCCACTTTTCACATATAAAATCAATTGTTTTGTACTTACGTAACTGAGGCTTTGTATTTAGAGCTGCATGTTCTATTGTGCAGCGCCTCTTCGCTACTTATGCTTTGAAATGGAAAGATTATCTCCTGACTTTGACTTTGATGCGGCATCTGGGCTGCTTTGTACCTATCCATTGTCATTTTGCAGTTTGCCAAAATGTATCAAGGTTTCCAACAAACAAAAACCCTGCAAGCAGGAACATCAGGACAGGCAAGGCAAACCAGAAAACCTTTCTGGTAGCAAAGCGCAGTCCCACGAGCAGAGCTCAAGCAAGTCGAGTAGAACAACAACTTCTTAATGTCTGTCTCACTGAGTGTAAGAACCGTGCCAATCATGTCCCAACCAACGGTGGAACCTGTGGTAGGGCCTTCTGCATTACCCCTAATTGGGCTCAGCGTGCTAAGTACAAGAGAAGTCATCCCTCGAGCAACTGGCCCTCATGGAGAGCACAGAGCGAGAGGGGCGGAGGAAAAAAATATAGAAGGAGCCCGCCCAGGGGCCAAGGTCCCTGGCTAAACGCAGGCGAACCCCAAACGCCTTGAAGGCAAAGACCCCGTGGCGGCAGCCTTAGCCTCCGTGGTGTCATTCCTTCCCCCGTCCCAGACCGCTCCTATTATTGCATTCGAGGAGATGGACAATGCTATGGTCAAAGCCTGGGGGAAAGCAGCAAGAAAAGCAAAAGAAAAAGAGACGGCGATGGGCCCTATGTTCGAAAACACATGGGAAGATCACACGTTCGACATACCTTATGGCGAATGTGCTCTGTCTGCGGCGGCCCATTCGTCAGAGTGGGAGCCCGACTGGGTGTCCAGGGAAAAGACGCCCTCGGAGGAGCGTGAGTGCATGGAGCATGAGGCCTCTCCAAGGGGCGTGTCTCCAGCACCTACATGCCTAGAACAAGGTTTGCGCCCACGCATGGCAGCTCCTAAGCTGGGACTCGACGAGACCATGGAGCTGCTCTCCCGGGGCCTGGGTGCAGGTGAAGAAGACCTAGACCTGAGTGCCCTGTCTGCGAAACTCAAAGCAAAACTGGGGCTTTCCGATCCAAAGCAGCCCCCTACTACCATGTCCCCTGGTGTGGAACTGTTGACCAGGGATGTGAAGAGCTGCAGAGGCATCCGCAGCTCCCCTATGGACACCTGTCCTAGCCCTTTCCACCCTTGTGTGAGGACTGTGCCTGTCTGTAGTGTGGGGGACACCTAGGAGGCTCAGATGAATAGCTATGACCCCGCTGCACTAGCGCCATTGGCCACTATACACCCCTCACCGCCTGCAGGTGGAACAGGTGACCCAGGTGTACCAGGTAGGGGAATGAAGGCAATCGCCAGTGCGAACCTTCGGGTCAAATTCCCAGACTTCGATCCCAAAAATCTGCCCGAGTGGTAAGAGGAGTTCTCCGAATTTTACCTCCTCACCGGTCAGCAGCATGCTCACATCAGGACGAAGTGCACGCTCATCAAGAAGGCGTGCAAAAACAAATTTCTCTAGCGGCAGGTGAACACCGCTATCAGGAAGAGCTCCAACTGGGGCGACTTCCTGAAGAGACTGGAACAAATGTAGCCAGTCTATGAGACGGACCTGAGTGTCCGTACCGAAATCGAGGAGTTACCTACACTCCCCGATTTCCCAACCGCTACACGCATCTCTGAGTTTCTGGCACAGCTGGAAGAGCTCATGGCGCGTATGAACCCCACCTTCTATGGTCCTCCTGAGCCTCACCTTCGGCTAGTAAGGAAGATTCCTCCCAAACCTGGAAGAACTGTCGGGAGACGTCCGAGAGGAAAGCTCGGACGCACTCCTATGATGATTTGATCGCTCTCCTGATTGAGTCGGCCCTGGAGAGGGAGAATGACTCTCACATGGACAAGTACCTTCGCATGCATCTGCAGAGGGAGACTCCTGCTAAGAAGAGTCCTGGAGGGAGGTCGCCTCAACCCCACTCTAACCGTGGAAACGGCCAAGGTGGACGGTTGACACACGTGAAGGAGACCCCCCCCCTCCAAAGGCAAAGGGCCCCCGAATCTTTTCTATTGTCGTCCTACGGACGATAAAGGTGGACCTTGCCACGCGCCCCACTGTGATGGGCGGAGTTCTTGCCTGCTCTAGCTGCAGCGCAAGCAGAAAACTAAGGATGGTCAAGAGCTGAAGCACCAAGACCATTTCCGTTGCACGACAACGTGTGGATATTGCGGCAAGCGTCGGCATTATGAAGATGAATGCCACATAAAACGCCACCAGTCCGAGAAACATAAGGAAGCGGAAGAACAACGGCATAAGAACGCCGGTAAAGGTAACCACGAAGGGGGAGGGGGGTGCGGCACCCTATTTTTTTGGGGGGGGTTCCTGCTACCCCCTTCCCGGGGACACCACATGGACACACAGGCCAGGAGATATGAAGCCTCAAAGTCACGTCCGACATCAGCCCTTTTTCTCCATGCCACTACTTCAAAATTGACCAACTCAAATTGCATGGTATTGCCCCCAGCTCTGACTCCTCATAGCACCTTCAGCAATCCCCTCTTTTTGGCCTCCGGCGAGAGAGGGCACATCTTCCCTAAAAGGGCCACTCCGGCTATATGGTGGTTGTTTGCCTCCCTTCGCAGCCTGGCCTCGATCTCCTTGAGGCCGGCCCCCTTCTGCTTCCCCCCCAACTTCTTCCTAAATTGGTCCTAGGCCATTTCAAACTTCTTGTTGAGGACAGAAAATTGCCCCCTCATTTCCCTCAACCTCTCGGTAGACTCGCGGTATCCCTTAATTATGGCTTGTCACAACTGGCCACCTCCCCCGATTCCCCACAAACCTTCTGGCAGCGGTCAAAAACAACTACCTCAAGAACAACCTGCAGGGGGTATGGGGGGGGGGGGGGGCACGCCAAATTTGGCAAGGTGCTCAACCTACCGATGCGGGGTTGTTGCCCTCCTCGTTACCCAGACCACACCTGTCCTCCTTGGCCCGCCAAATCTCGCAGCTGCGGCAAACGGGCTACGAGATTTGGCGCTATATTGTGCAACATATAATTGCACAGACACAACCGCACATTCGGCACCGGCGGGCAGGCATGAGAGGGCATAGGGGGGTGGGGGGGTTAGGTGTGCTTGAGCGGCGGTGACGGCCAATCGTGCTGTTGCTGTAAAGGGGGGGTTGCCTTATGGGGTTAGAATGTGCTTGAAAAGCGGCGGCGGCGCCGCCGCCCACCTTTTAGGTTGCCATGGGGTCTTCCCATAGCGGCTTGGGACGGCGATGGTGATGGTGATGGTGATGGCGATGCTCCTGCTGTTGCTGCTCCTGCTGCTGCAGCTGCCTTGGGGGGGGGGGGGGGGCAACACGGCCAGTGCTAACAGGTAAGGTCTCTGCCTGGGATTGCTTGGCGAAGAACAAAGAAATTGAGGACATGTTGGACATACTCAGCAGATTAAAAGCAGATAAAATCTTGGTGCAAAAGGAAGTGCATCCTCTGCGAACCGCCCAGAAACACACACGACCACACATTTTATTTCTCAGCATCGGCCTGCTCACAGTCCTTGGGGGCACCTGCGGCCTGCAGTGAGGAATCCATCAAAGTCATCCCGGCAAGTTTTGGGGCCCTTTCAGAAGGCTTGGGGGCAGGGGCCAAAAGGAACTCGATGGCCCACAAAGGACCATGGGGGTGGTAAGTGGGCTGGCAATGGCGAAAAACCTCCCCTTCGAGTGGCAAAATTGTCTTTTGCCAAGTGCCAGAGTAGCCCTCATCCCAAACCCTCCACCCTGCTTCCTCCCCCATAACCTTAGTGACTTGGGCTGCTGCAAGAGTAGCCCGCGTGGCAGTGGACTATTGCCTGGGGGGGCTCACAGAAGGCATCGTTTATAATGAGAGGCAGAACCTCAAAGCCGACATGGTTGTACGATGGGGGGGGGGGCGTTTGCGGTTATAATTTTTTGGAACACTTTTTGATGTCCGCCTCCTTAAAGCATGTCTGAATGTCGGCCTTTGTCCACTTTAGGTCCCTTATCAAGGTGTCAAGGTGCGGGGACAAAATGGATTTGAAAAACAGAAAATGTGATCGCAGATATTCATCGGAGTCATCAGCGAACGTGTGCGGTCAATATCATATTTTAAATTGAGGCCATTGATGCATATCTTCTTGTATTGAACCCCATACAAGGTTTCATGCATGCTGGGCGTTGTTTTGCCTACAACCTCGCGTGTGGTCAACACAAGACTTGTATTCTTGGGGGGTTGAGCGAACTTTTTATGCATTGATGTTGCCAATAGTGTGTCCTTGGCATTAATGGTATATATTTTTGGCACCACCTTACCCAGAAATGCCCGCAACATGCGGGGTTCAATTGTATCTGATGAGCTATGGTACAGGCACATTGCAGCCAGAACATGTTGGAGCTTAGACCGGACATCACTGGGTTCCGGTAGTTCAACATCTGCTGAATCAGCATCTACGAGGTCCCCCTCAAAGGTAAGATCTGAGGCGGAGGCGGAGGGGGAGGGGGGGGGGGGATGCACTTCCCTGGCTACCACTTGACATTTTCAAATTTGTTGAAAGAGGAGAGGCGGTGGCAAAAAGGACATCCGAGGCAATTAGACTCGTTTCAAGAAGGTCCCTTTGGAGGTTCTGCAGGTCAATATACTTGATGCCTTCGACAAGCACAGTGAGCACAAAAACAGGCACAAGCACAATGATATACCCCGTGTCCTTACACAAGCTTGAGTACTTCATGTTACACGTTTCTTCCACCTGGGTAGTTTGCATGCAAAGCAGCTAGCAAGATTGCAAACAACATTTATATACTTTATGATTCCAACGTTGCGACCAAAGCTTTTTCCAAGCTCCCCTAGGCATCTTGGCCGTCTAGGGGTTCCCGATGCTGCAGAGCTGGGGACAAATCAGAAGTGGCCCACAAGTGGGCCGGGTGGCTGCATAACCCCTGCCGTCTCGGGGTACCCAATCTTTGAGAGCGGGGGACAAATCAGCAGTGGCCCACAAGTGGGCCCAGTGGCTACACAACCCCTGCGATCTAGGGGTCCCTGATGCTTCACAGCGGGGGACAAAATCAGAGGTGGCCCACAAGTGGGCCGGGTGGCTACATAACCCTTGCCGTGTGGGGGGATCCCAGATGCTGCAGAGCGGGGGACAAAATCAGAAGTGGCCCACAAGTGGGTCGGGTGGCTACACAACCACTGCCGTCTGGGGGGGTCCCCAATGCTGCAGAGCGGGGGACAAAATCAGAACTGGCCCACAAGTGGGCCCAGTGGCTACATAACCCCTGCCGTCTGGGGGGTCCCCAATGCTTTAGAGCTGGGGACAAAATCAGAAGTGGCCCAGAACTGGCCCAAAAAAATCTGAAACCTAGTTCTTTTTTTGGGGGGGGGGGGTTCTGGAACCTAATAAAAACAAAGGTGGTTTTTTCTAGGTTCTGCAACCGAGTAAAAAAAACCTTTTTTTTCTAGGTTCCCGATACCTAGTAACAACTAGTAACCAAGTAAACTGTTACCTGCTAAAACAAAAATTTGAAAAAAAGCTCACTAGGTTTCACTACAGGCCTATCTTAAAAACCTTATGTGGGGGGCTCTCATGGCAGGGGGGGGGGGTTGGCATGAGATGTGACGGGATTAAAGCCTTGAAATGTCCACAAGTGTGTGGTTCAGCATGAGATGGGAAGGGCTGAGTGCACAACACCCTACCGAGTGCACAACACCCTACCACTGTTGCCAGATGTCGGCAGAGGACTGCGATGGCTGCCCCAAGCCATTGGAGCATGCCTTTGCCATGAAAACCTATTGCAGTCTTGTCTTTTTATCCTCAGTGCATCGCCAGTTCCTCCCGGGGCTGTCGTGTGGCTGCAATGGGGACCTGTCGCTGTCGCCAAACACTGTGTCAAACATCAAAACCAGTGCATGCAAACCTCAGGAGCACAATGCCTGTCCCCAGTACACATCCGTTGTACAAATGCAATACAGCCCAGTCTGGGCGACCCCTGCTGTGTGTCCTGCTGCCATCCCACAACCCCAGACATGCAACCCCACACACTGATCAGCGGTTGCAGTACTTGCTTCTGGTGGATGAGCTCGTACACCAAATGCAGATTTTGGGGCAGAGTGTGGGTGATGCAGGCGTTAATGCACTGCAGACTGCTGCGCAGGAATTCTGTGTAGGCGCCTGCCTCCTCTTGCAGCTGAACGACACAAAGGTGTCCGGGGGGCCCTGGGTGCGTTCTCACGAAACCTCCGGCAAACGGGTGGGTCAAGAGGTTGCCCAGACTTCAGTGACCCAGAGCCCGGTGGGGGCCTGCAAAGAGCCCTTGCCCTCCAAGAAATGTGCTCCGCATTGCCCCCCTCATAACCAAACTGCTTGCTCCTCCTGTGCCAAGGGTGGCTCTGCCTTTCTGATGGCGACACTCTGGCACCCGCTGACCAACAAAGCAGGGCATACAGAGCACATGGCACTTTTTTGAACACCTATCAAGGCCACAAGGTCATGGGTGGGTACAATAGAACAGGGGGAGTGGAAGGTACAGGTAAGCAAACGGCCACATCCATCACACTGCAATGAATTGTGCCGAAGGCGCAAAAGGGGGAATTTGGCCCCATCACTGCCAACTTCAGGCCGGGCCCCCGCACCCTGACCCTGCCTGGGGGTGTAAGGCGCCAGCCCTAAAAAAGCGTCAACAAAGACATAATCCCTGACCTCTAACCCTGACGCAGGGGCTCACACGCACACGGCGTCACGGGCGGACACCGCCGAGACCTCCTCCATCTGGGGACTTGAGGAGCTGTGCAACTTCAACAACTTGCGGCTCAGCATTCCTGAGGGAATATGAATGAGAGACACGCTCACCGCTTCTCACACCGCCGGCACCACCACCACCGTTACCGCGCACCATGTGGTGGCAACGCCCCAATCACGTGCACACAGTCCATTGGGATAAGATACATTCGGGAGTGTCGCTTTCAGGACCGCTGTCCAGCACAGCCGTGTGGCATAACGGCTGAAACCGGATTTTGGTCGGCACTCAATCAGCCATGAAAACCTGGTGTGGTGGCCTCATCGTGGGACAACAAATATCTGATCGTGCGGCCTCGGGCTCACCACCAGCAGACTCCCCGGGTCCACGAGGATTCACAATCGCACACTCGGCGATTCACTGTCTGAGGCCGATTTGACAGCACCACTGCCCCACTGCAGGCGGATGCCACCGCCACACCCCGCTCAGCGCCCAGAGCCACTTTTGCGCTGGGCATCCCTCGTGCGTCTGCCTCCTCCCGCACGATCAATCTGTCTCTGACTGGCAGCCCTCGGTGCAAACACACCAAAGAGAGACACAAGGCGCTGGGATGCGTACGGATGCAACTGATGGAAGTGCGGGGCCATATTCGCCAGAGTGGCCAGGCAATTTGTGGTAAGGTACGTGTCTTTTGTGTGCTGCAGGTTGTACTGAATGACGCGGATCTGCAAAAGCCAGAAGCCAGGCTGCTAATGCACATGCGCAGACCCGAATTACACAGACTTTCTTTTGGGGGCCAAGCAAAACCAGGTTTAACCCCGACATGCACATGCACATGCACCTGGGCCTTGATGCCCGGATTCGTGTAGCAATGTTGTGGTGGACTGCTGTTGCTAGGGTTGTTGTTGCTTGTGCTGTTACGTGGTAGCCGTAGGATGTTGTGCTGGGGCTGATGTGGTAGATTGTTGTGGTAAACTGTTTTGGAAGACTATTGTTGCCGGGTTGGTGTGCTAGGGTGAGTGGCACAACTCAAGCCCTTTGGGTTTCGGTGGCCACTAGTGTGTACCCCCGCCCTTTGATGCACCATTTCAGTCAGTCGGTGAAATTCAACAATATAGTCCACAAAATGCGGAAAATCCGTCCGGACAGGCTTCCAAGTGTTCGCATAGGTCCAGGCAGGCATCAAATGTAAGCTGGTACCACAAAATATCAACAGGCGACGTCGGACTGTTGTCGTAGATTGCTGCTCCTAGATTTGTGCTAGGGCTGTGCTGTGCTGGTAGGGCAGTTGTGGTAGACTGGTTGTTGCGACGCGTCAGTCACAGGATCACCTGGATATGCATCGAACCAATGTAAACGGAGAATTGGCGTTTTATGAAAGTGTTCCATTCACGATTGGATGGTTGCAGTCAATTACACGGTAATTGAGGAGGGCACCGTTCCAGGGAAGTCTAGGCGCCAAAGGACCCGCTGATGCAGCGAGGCAGCAAACCCACTGGTTGTTGTGCTCGGCCGTCTTGGCAGACACTTTTGTTGCCAGTGGTGTTCTGAGGCCGTTGTGGTATGTGTTGTTGCAGCCAGAACCGCCTTCTGTAGAAGTGGGTTTATATGGATTCGTCTGTACATAAGAGAGACAGAAATGCCCGAAAGCTTCCCATCCGATGATTCTCATGGTATCTGAAAAACGGACTCCAATGCTCACCCATCCGTCAAATTTTTCATTTTGACCGCTTCCTGGTTTGTTTGCATCACTGGTGTGCATACGGGAAGCGTATTGGCGTAATACATTGCCGCCACATCCCTTCGTAGATCTGAGCTCCCAGGCTGCAAAACCCCAGGTTACATACAGCAGGGCAGCGCCTTGAAAATGCGTCCAAAGCAATGCAGGCCCCAAAACAAGAAGCCCGAGGAGACTATGAGCAATGCGAGCAGTGATGAGGGTGGAGACATACCAAAACAACCACTAACAACGACCCCACAGAGATATTGGACAGCCGTCGCTCTTTGTACCACCAAACAAGCTCCACGGTAGTGACGTGGATATTGGAGTTGAATGTAGCATGTTGACTGCAGCGGATACACGTAGTTTAACATTTACTTTCACGATATTTCAATCTGCGTCCACCACGTCCAAACTGCGTGCAACACATGCTGCTCAGTCATTGATGACCATGACACAAATGACCACGGGCACCAAGCGCACATAATGCATCCTTTACCCCATGGCCATTGCAGTGCGCATCCAGCTTGGGGGCGATCCTCTGTTGGAACTATTGTCGTGATGGGGAACTCAAAACGGTGATGAAAACTGCTAACGATGGCATTGAACCTCTTGGCGTGTCCTCCACATTCTTAGATGGATAGTGGACCGGTGAAAAAAGCGCAACGCGGGGGGTTACTTTTTCGGGTCCCTCCTGCTTCGGTGGCGTTGCACGTACATTGTTGCATGCATGCGCGCGTGCGTGTGTGTGGGGGAGCTGTGGGGGAGCATCCATTGCGAGAGGTGTGCCACAGATTGCCTTTGGGGGAAGGCCCATATGACACGCATCGCCGAGGCTGCTGTGTCAAACTTCATCGCAAAGGCATGGCAGGATGACTGGCTCACTGGATTCCCGTTTGCCATGCTTCTATGCTGTTCCCGTGCACACCCCAATGCTTTGCTACCACAAGGTGATGCTCCCCGAAGTAGTGCACAATGGCAACTCGGATTGCTCTGTGCGGATCCTGTTCGATCCATACTGGTGCAGAAAGGCACGCGGCGAGGGTTGGCGATGGATACCTTAACATCAACAGCACAATGAGCTGCATGTACACGGTATTGACGTATTTGTGCTCCACGTTGTACAGGCAATGAAGCACCGGTTCCAGCTGCGAACAAGGCAACAGAAGGAGGAAGCCTAGGCCCCCTGTGTCAGGCGGGTCAGCAGGTGAAGAATGTGGGGCCAGGGCTTTCAGATTGCTGCCTTGCGGGGGACATGATGTGTGTGTGTGTGTGTGTGTGTGTGTGTGCGTGCGCGAAAGTACGTGAAGTTCCTGCATTTCCTACATGGCATACATATGAGGTGTGCTTGTGGCCGTGCTTCATTCATGTGCAGTGTGCAGGCGCCAAAAAGTGAAAACGGGACTACACATCCAAGCAAATGTAGCTGATCACAGATCTTGCCCAACAAATTGGGTGTTGCTCGGAAGCACAGGCCTGTGCCCAGTCCACCACAGAAACCAGGTTGGCATACTGGCGCAACCATAACAGACCCTTCCCATCGGGTCGTCCCACGCTCTTGACCACCCATACCAGTCAGAGCGCGTGCGCTTCATGTGGATGGTAGCCTCACTGAAAACAGATCAAGGTCATGCATGAGGGAGAGGGGGGGGTAAGGTGAGGAAAGTGACAATGCACCTTCACTTTGTCTTGTAATCGCACGGTACAGCTGAACCATCGACTGTCGGTTAACTGACAAGCACAGTCCGTCAGGAAATGACTGAATGAAGTTGTGTTCAATGAGGGTTCAAGCGGGGGGGCAGAACAAATTTGATGACCCAATCAATTATGGAACTTTTTCCTTCCAGAAATACAAGGAACCACAATTGTACCAACACATTAAATGGGGGGGAGCCGACCTTCCTATGATGCCCGAGGGGTATTGGATGGGGTGCCATTAAAAAGTACAATCACAGGCAAAATTCCTTGCATATTGCCTTTTCAAGGGTGTGTTACGACATCTTTAGCACATCCGGTGGCATATGGATGGTTGCTGCTCATTCCTGGTAGCATATGGATAGTTGTTGTTCCTTCTTGGTGGCATCTGGGTGGTTCCTGTTGATTTCTGCTGGCATCTGGGTGGTTCTTGATAGATCTTGGTGGCATCTGGGTGGTTCCTGTTAGTTCTTGCTGGCATCTCGGTGGTTCTTGTTAGATCTTGGTGGCATTTGGGTGGTTCGTGTTAAATCCTAGTGGCATGTGGGTGGTTGCGGTTAAATCTTCGTGGCATCTGGAAGGTTGCTGTTAATTGCTGGTTGCATTTGGGTGGTTATTGTTAATCCTTGGTGGCATCTGGGTGGTTGTTGTTAATTCCTGGTGGCATCCGGGCTGAGTGCTATTAGTTCTTGGTGGCATCTGTTAAACCTTGGTGGCATCTTGATGGTTGTTGTTAATTCTTGGTTGCATATGGCTATTGTCAATTCGTGGTGGGAATCAGGTGGTTATTGTTAATTCGTGGTGGCATCTGGAGGGTTGCCGTCAGTTCCTGGTGGCATGTGGGTGGTTGCTGTTAATTCCTGGTGGCATCTGGATGGTTGCTCTTAATTCCTGGTTGCACTGGTGGCATCTGGGTGGTTGTTGTTCACACTTGGTAGCATCTAGATGGTTGCTGTTAAATGTTGATGGCAACTGGATGGTTGTTGTTAATTCTTGGTTGCATATGGGTGCTTGCTCTTAATTCCTGGTGGCATCTAGATGGTTGTTACTAATTCTTGGTGGCATCCAGATGGTTCTTGTTAATTCTTGGTGGCATCTGGATGGTTGATGAAAATTTGTGCTAGCATCTTGATGGTTGTTGTTAATTCTTGGTTGCATATGGGTGGTTATTGGTAATTCTTTGTGGTATCCGGGTGGTTCTTGTGAATTCCTAGTGGCATATTGATGGTTGTTGTTAAATCCTAGTTGCATCCGAGTGGTTATTATTCATTCTTGGTGGCATCTAGGTGGTTGTTGTTAATTCCTAGTGGCATTTGGATAGTTGTTGTTAATTCTTGGTTGCATGTGGGTGGTGATTGTTAAATCCTGGTCGTTGTTAATTCTTGGTGGCAGCTGCATGGTTGCTACTAATTCCTGGTTGCATCAGGGTAGTTATTGTTAATTCCTGGTAATATCCGGATGGTTGCTCTTAATTCTTGATTGCATCTCGGTGGTTATTGCTAATTATTGGTGGCATCCGGGCGGTTGATGAAAATTCATGGTGGCATCTGGATGGTTGTTGCTAATTCCTAGTTGCTTCTATGTGGTTATTGTCAGCTCTTGGTGGTATCTGGATGGTTGCTCTTAATTCCTAGTTGCATCTGAGTAGTTGTTGTTAATTCTTGGTGGCATCTGGGTGGTTGTTGTTAATTCCTGGTGGCATTTGGATGGTTGCTCTTAATTCCTAGTTGCATCTGGGTGGTTGCTGTTAAATCTTGGTGGGATCTGGATGGTTATTGTCAATTGTTGTTTGCATATGGGTGGTTATTCTTAATTATGGGTGCCATCTGGATGGTTGCCGTTAATTCTTGGTTGCATATGGGTGGTTATTGGCAATTCTTGGTGGTATCCGGGTGGTTCTTGTGAATTCCTAGTGGCATATTGATGGTTGTTGTTAATTCCTAGTTGCATCCGAGTGGTCATTATTAATTTTTGATGAGATCTGGGTGGTTGTTGTTAGATGTTGCTCGCATTTGGATATGGCTGTTGCTCTTAATTCTTGGTTGCATATGGGTGGTGATTGTTAAATCTTGGTTGCATATGCTGTTAATTCCTAGTTGCTTCTAAGTGGTCATTGTTAATTCTTGGTGGCATCTGGATGGTTGTGGTTATTTCGTGGTGGCATCTGGATGATTGCTCTTAATTCCTAGCTGCATCTGAGTAGTTATTGTTAATTGGTGGCATCTGGGTAGTTGTTGTTAATTCTTGGTGGCATTTGAATGGTTGCTCTTGATTCTTGGTTGCGTTTTGGTGGTTATTGTTCATTCTTGGTGGCAATTGGGTGGTTATTGTTATTTCTTGGTGGCATCTGGATGGTTATGGTTCATTGTTGGTTGCATATGGGTGGTTATTCTTAATTGTTGGTGGCATCTGGATGGTTTCCGTTAATTCTTGGTGGCATCCAGGTGGTTGCTGTTAATTCTTGGTGGCACATGGATGGTTCCTCTTTACTCCTGGTGGCATCTGGATGGTTGCTATTTGCATTTGGGTGGTGATTGATAATTCTTGGGGGCATCTCGCTGGTTGTTGAAAATTCCTGGTGGCATGCGGATGGTTGCTATTAATTCCTGGTGGCACCTGGATGGTTGTTGTTAAGTCTTGGTTGTCATTTGGATTGTTGCTGTGAATTGGTAGTTGCATCTGGGTGGTTATTGTTCATTCTTGGTGGCATGTGGGTGGTTGTTGTTCATTCCTGGTGATCTCAATTGTTGCTCTCAATACCTGGTTGCATCTCAGTGGTTATCGTTCATCCTGGGTGGCATCTGGGTGGTTGTTGAAAATTTTTTGTGGTATCTGGATGGTTGCGGTTAAATCTTCGTGGCATCTGCATCGTTGCTGTTAATTCCTAGTTGCATGTGGGTGGTTAGAGTTAATTCTTGGTGGCATATAGGTGGTTGTTGTTAATTCCTGGTGGCATCTGGGTGGTTGCTGAAGATTCTTGGTAGGATCTGGATGGTTGATGTCAGATCTTGGTGGCATCTGGGTGGTTATTGTTAATTTTTGGTTGCATATGGGTGGCTATTCTTAAATCCTGGTGGCATTTGGATGGTTGCCGTTCATTCTTGGTGGCATCCGGATGGTTGTTGAAAATTCCTGGAGGCATCTGGATGGTTGCTGATAAAACTTGGTGGTATCTGGAGGGTTGTTGGTAATTCTTGGTTGCATATGGGTGGTGATTGTTAATTCCTAGTTGCATCTGGGTGGTTATTGTCAATCCTTGGTGGCATATAGGTGGTTGTTGTTGATTCCTGGTGGCATCCGAATGGTTGTTGAAAATTCTTGGTGGCACGTGCATGGTTGCTGATACTTGGTGGCATATGGATGGTTGTTCTTCATTCTTGGTTGCATATGTGTGGTGATTGTTAATTCTTGGTGGCATCCGGATGGTGATTGTTAATTCTTGGTGGCATCTGGGTTGTTGTTGTTAATTCTTGGTGGCATATGGATGGTTGCTGTTAACACCTAGTTGAATCTGGGTAGTTATTGCTGATTCTTTGTGGCATCCGGGTGCTAGTTGTATCTCGGTGGTGATTGTTAATTCTTGGTGGCATCTGGGTGTTTGTTGAAAACTTTTGGTGGCATCTAGATGGTTGTTGTTAATTCCTAGTGTTAATTCTTGGTGGCATGTGGGTGGTTGTTTAAAATTCTTGGTGGCATCTACATGGTTGCTGTTAAATCTTGGTTGCATATGGGTGGTTATTCTTAATTCTTGATGGCATATGGATGGTTGCCGTTAATTCTTGGTGGCATCCAGGAGGTTGATATTAATTTCTGGTGGCATATGGATGGTTCCTCTTAATTCATGGTGGCATGTGCATGGTTGCTATTCATTCCTGGTTGCATCAAGGTAGTTTTTGTTAATTCCTGGTGGCATTCGGGTGGTTGCTCTTAATTCCCGGTTGCACCTCGATGGTTATTGTTAATTCTCGGTGGCATCTGGATGGTTGTTGAAAATTTGTGGTGGCATCTGGATGGTTGCTGTTAATTGCTGGTGGCATCTCGGCCGTTATTGTTAATTCTTGGTGGCATCCGGGTGGTTGTCGTTAATTCCTGGTGGCATCCGGGTGGTTGTTGAAAATTCCTGGTGGCATCTGGATGATTGCTGTTAAATCTTGGTGGCATCTGGATGGTTGTTGTTAGTTGTTGGTTGCGGATGGGTGGTTTTTCTTAATTATTGGGGGCATCTGGATGGTTGCCGTTAGATGTGGGTGGCATGGAGGTGGTTGCTATTATTTCTTGGACAATTAACAACAACCATCTAGATGCCACCAAGAACTAAGAGCAACCATCCACATGCCACCAGGATGCCACCAAGAATTATCAACAACCACCCAGATGCAAATAGCAACCATCCAGATGCCACTGGGAGTAAGGAGGAACCATCCATATGCCATCTCGGTGGTTAATGTTAATTCTTGGTGGCATGCGGTTGGTTGTTGCTAATACCAGATGGCATCTGGATGGTTGCTCTTAATTCCTAGTTGCACCTCGGTGGTTATTGTTAATTCTTGGTGGCATCCGGGTGGTTGTTGAAATTTGTTGGTGGCATCCGGATGGTTGCTATTAAATCTTCGTGGCATTTGGATGGTTGCTGTTCATTTCTAGTTGCATTTGGGTTGTTTGTTGTTAATTCTTGGTGGCATCTGGGTGGTTGTTGTTAATTCCTGGTGGCATCCGGGTGGTTGTTGATAAAACTTGGTGGCATCTGGATGGTTGTTGTTAATTCTTGGTTGCATATGGGTGGTGATTAGTAATTCTTGGTGGCATATGGATGGTTGCCGTTATTTCTTGGTGGCATCTAATTGGTTGTTGACAAGATTTGGGGGTATTTGGGTGGTTGTTGGTAATTCTTGGTTGCATATGGGTCGTGATTGTTAATTCTTGGTTGCATCTGGGTGGTTATTGTTAATTCTTGGTGGCATCTAGGTGGTTGTTGTTAATTCATGGTGGCATATGGACAATTGTTGTTCCTTCTTGGTGGCATTGGTTGGTGGGATGGTTGCTCTTAATTCCTGGTTGCATCTGAGTAGTTATTGTTAATTCTTGGTGGCATCTGGGTGGTTGATGAAAATTCGTGGTGCCATATGGATGGTTGCTGTTAATTACCGGCTACATCTCGGTGGTCATTGTTAATCCTTGGTGGCATCTGGGTGGTGGTTGTTAATTCTTCCTGCCATCTAGGTGGTTGTTGAAAATTCCCGGTAGCATCTGCATGGTTGCTGATAAAACTTGGTGGCATTTGGATGGTTGTTGTTAATTCTTGGTTGCATATGGGTGGTTGGGTGGTGATTGTTGTTAATTCCTGGTGGCATCTAGGTGGTGATTGTTAATTCTTGGTAGCATCTAGGTTGTTGGTGTTCATTCTTGGTGGCATATGGATGGCTGCTGTTAATTCCTAGCTGCATTGGGGTAGTTATTGCTAATTCTTGGTGGCATCCGGGTGGTTGTTGAAAATTCCTAGTGGCATTTGCATGGTTGTTGATAAAACTTGGTGGTATCTGGAGGGTTGTTGGTAATTCTTGGTTGCATATGGGTGGTGATTGTGAATTCTTGGTGGCATTTGGGTGGTTATTGTTAATTCTTGGTGGCATCTAGGTGGTTGTTGTTAATTCCTGGTGGTATATGGATGGTTGCTGTTAATTCATAGTTGCATAGGGGTAGTTATCATTAATTCTTAGTGGCATCTAATTGGTTGTTAATTCTTGGTGGCATTTGGAAGGTTGCTGTGAATTCCTAGCTGCATCTGAGTAGTGATTGTTAATTCTTGGTGGCATCTGGGTAGTTGTTGTGAATTCATGGTGGCATATGGACAGTTGTTGTTCCTTCTTGGTGGCATCTTGTTAATCCTTGGTGGCATCTGGATGGTTGCTGACAATTCTTGGTTGTATGTGCGTGGTTGTTGTTACTTCCACCTTGTATGCTTTACCGGATCAAATGGCTCCCAATGTCGGCCGGTAGAGAAGTGACAAGAAGCAACAAAATAGGCTGACACACGAAAAGAATGGCAAAGAGAACAATGAGACGGGAATGGTAGTGCATGAAGTGCAGTGGAGTGTAGTGCTGGACGGCCTTCATAGAATGCATGTGCAGATGATGACCAACGTGATTATCCTTTTCATTCATGAAATATGCATGCATAGGACAATCCACAATATCAAATTGATGAACCTTGGTATCCTTTCCCCTTCACACATTCTCAAAAACATGACAGATGACTCATGCAGGCACCATTGTTCATGAGGAACTACTCTAGGAAATCTTCAGGAATAAACACTCGTGCAGTAACACTTTTACCATTTCTTCCATAACCTGGTACGAGGTACGATATGATCGGGTGGAGTCTGAGTGCTTCTGACCCCCCCCTGGTTCAAGGCATCACAAACCAGGCGGTGCAAATCATGTCGGTGGATCACAAAATCGAGGAACGAGGAGTTCTCGTGAAGCACTGTGTAAAGCAGCAGGGGATATTCCTCATCTTCACAAGACCTGCGGCACAAACGCAACGCACGGTGTCGCCCCAATGAGTATCCCGCTTCTCAAACGAGACAGAGGCAAACACCCGTACTTTGACATCTCAAATGAGTACATTACACGCCAAGGAATGCAAACTTGCTGGGTGGCGAGAGTGAACACAGCGAATCCGCATATGCACATGTTACTACAAAGGCATATGGACTTCAGGTGTATGCATGGTACCTCGATTCCGAAACCCCACAACGTGGTCTCAGGAACCACGGTGACGAAACACACACGGTGGATACTGATGTGTTCCTAAATGATTCTCAGTATGACGGACATTGCAGTGTCTCATCAGTGGGGGCGTTTGCCTTCTAACACAGTGTGAACCACTCCCGCGATCAGTCGCAAGATTGCCACCACCAGCCCCTGCACTAGAATCGCAACAAGGCTGAAGAAAGGTTTGGGGTCAGAAATGGTCAAGATTGCCAACAAATGATGATGTCCCCGGACCCCCTCATCGCGCCCATTCCAGACACCATTTTCACCTTTTCTGAAATTTGAGGTCTGGGAGGCCTCCGGGCCATCCTGGGGGGCTCCCCCTTTTTGAGGGGGAGGGGGTCCGACCAGGGCTTATTGCCCCTACCCACCCCCCGGCAGCTGAAAGCCGAGTGCGCCACCCGACGCCGTCGGTTCATCGTCTATTGTTGGACACCCACAACAGCTCGTAGGCCTGCCTCATGCGCAGCCACCCACAGGCAACTCCCACGGCCCCCTTCCGCACACACTTGGAAAGTGCAACAAATAAGAGAGAGAAATCCATCTCGAAGAACCCGGTCTTCACATTGTTCAACAGCGAACTGTTGGAGGCGGTGGACCGCAACGCTCCAAAAGTCTCCTCGATGTCAATATCTGAATCGGACGCGTCATTGTTTTCTGAGGCCACACCTGTTAATAACGCGGATGATGAGCACCAAAGGCACCTCAGGGAACCTGGCGTTTGGCCCGCCAGTCCAACATTTGGGGGCCCGCCTTGAAGTCAGCACAATTGCAACAAAGAATGACCCGCCCCCCAAATACAAGGACACGCGTCGCCCAAAAGGACCCGCAAACAACTAACATTCTATTGCCTTCGGCAGTGCACGTCGAAGAGAGGCTGACAGTCGAAGAGAGGCTGACAGTCAGCCAATCAGTCAGTTAGTCAGGCAAGCAGTCAGTCAGACAGTCAGTCGGGCAAGCAGGCAGGCAGACAGAAACACACAGTTTGGGTTTTTTCAGTGGCAGACTCGGCTACAAGCAGTGAGGAGAGCAGTAGCTGTCAGAACAAGCAATGGTTGAATGGTAATGCAGCCGACCACAGACCTGCAGGTAGGCGGTTCGATTCCCGGCCGGCCGACTGCCGGCGGCGCCGGCCGGCCTGTCAGCCCTGCCCAATCAGACCCTTGTTCAAACCCTTCTGAGCACAAACTTTTGACCCGCTCCCCCCAAAAAAGTGATATCCAGTTTCAGGGAATAGAGGCCTCAGAATCAAAAAATCCATTGGGGGATGGTCTTATTGGGCAAAATAATGATTTTACAAGGGGTTGGACATCAAATATCATTCCTTGGGGTATGCTATGCGAATGACCCCCAAAAAGAGGGGGGGGCGGTTATACGACGCCTGCACCTACGCTTGATCTAACAACCTCTCTTCGAGGTGATTTCAAACATGATGCCTTTGGGGCCCAAGTCCCCTGCGTCTCTTGCGTGGGAACCAGAAAACATGTGCAGGGTCTGGTCTGGGAGGGTTTTAGGGATGCACATCAGCCATGTGCACCTCATGGTCATTGACGGGCAGTGTGCACATTGCAAAGTGACCAGGCCCCTGCGTATGTCAACATGCTGCAGCATTTGAAGGACAGGGCAAAAATAGGCCATAAAGGAGGGGGGGGGGGTGAGACAGGGATCTCATGCTGAGATGAAACACAAACAACGACCACCTGCCATGAGCCCCAAAAAACCTGCCTGCTAGAACCTCCCAACCCCGAAGCCCCAACCAATGGACCTCTCCAGTCTCAACCCCTCCAGATGGTGGCCAGCCCCTGGAAAGCTCTTTATGGCCCCCACACGACTCCCCCTCCCCCGCCCTTCCACGTGATTTTCGAAAGATAATTGTTGGGTGATAGCATCCAGGACGATTCCAGCCGCACCCCGTGCTGCAGCACCCTTTTAGCGTGTTCGTGAGCCTACTGTAGTGGGAAAGATGGACAACATAACAAGCATTTTGTGCATCACTTGTGCAACACTTGTGCATGACTCTTTGAAAGTGCACATCACATCTCAAATGCTTGCAAACAATTCGAACAATGCCTCGCTGATTTTTCAACCACTATGACCTTGTCACACATGCATTTATCAAAACAATATAACACCTCACACTTGTTGCAAGATGGGCTATGCTTGTGAAGAGGTGTTCTTGTCCAAGGCAATATTCTTCTCACCTCAATCCACGCCTCCTTGTTCTGATGATTTGCAGGGAACGTCGCGGTAATGGGACCCAAACCCCCCTACACTTGCTCACTGAAGGGAACGTGCCCCCCGGGCCAATCTTGGTATGCTACCATAAAACACTGGGTAAGATTTTCAATTTCGCCCCACCATTCAAGATGCCAAGGATTCATTCTAGAACCTAAATATGAAATCAACAGGTCAAAAGTAAAGTCAGCTTCTTTCTTCCCCACTTTAGGGGCTCCAAGAAGGCGGTATTATTTCGCCTATTTTGAATGCTCCCCACTTTGCCCCCCCCAAGAAGGCTGGGGTTATGCAGCCATTTTGATAGCTTTGTGCTGTGCGGGCCACTGGGAAAGCAGGGGTTATGTGGCCATTTTCTGATTGCACCCCACTTTGTGATAAACTTCACTTCTAAATTTCTATAAAAAAAACCAAAAAGAATCCTGCTTTCATCACCTCACTCTAACCTGGAGGAATCCTTCATACACGGCCAACCATAACGTGCAGGAATTTTTCATTCAACATCTAAATGCAATCTTCAACAACTAATCCCCTGACACAAGAAAAATGCTCCACACTAATCATGGGTTACATCACCCACCTACATTTCCTATTAGAGGGACTCTGAGGTCACCTTGAGCATAGTGCGGGCACGGTGCAACTATTTGGCGGTCTGGCGAAACGTTGTAGTTTGCACAACTATAAGAACCAAGCAATAATGTAGTTGCACACAAAAGTTGGAATACATTCACGAATTGCAGCTGTATTAGATTATGGCAAAATGGCACACCCAACACATCAACTCGTCCACCGATCACATCTGGATCGGGGGTTGATGTGGTTGGCCAAAAAGCTGAGACCGGCTTTCCTACTGAGGTGCACCCCTAAACATGAAGAATTAGCCACCCATGAGCCGTAGCCATGCGTTTCAAAGCTGATTTCTTTACCTAGCAGCATCCTGATGTTACTGGAATGTACAAGATTTCTTTTGGGGGGGGTTGGGGCCTTAGAGGTCAAAAGACCATTACATGGATTATGAGATAGGCTTGATTTGAAAGACCCTAACTGATTGGCAACAGGTCTAGAATGGTACTCATTGATTCTATAGGGCACAGTTTGAGCACTTATTTGTACCCCTTGGGCCTTTGCACCTTGTAAGGAACGTATGGAGGGGAACCATTGCATTAGTCCCCCCCCCCCCCGTGCACCAACAAGCTACTGGCATGTGCCATTGCCGAAACCATGGGGTCCATCACCAACGTGTGGCAAATAGTGTCCAAGAGGACAAATGAGTGGGGTCTATCTGCGAATGAATGGCAATGCACCGCAAAGCGTCATTCTGTCCCAACACCGGTGTTTACAGCACAGAAGAGGACCAACAGGTCTGCACAGGGATGGGCCCAGCACCGCTACCAGTCCCTGCTGCAAGGTCTAAGGCTTAGCTCAGGGGTAGGTTCAGGGCCTGCCCATGTACCTTTTCCCGTGGGTACAACATCCCGGCCATTACCTTTTGGTAATAATGCCTTCGGCACACACACACTCCCTTGTAGTATACAATACAGTACAATCCAAACAGTGGGTGCACACTTGGAGTATTTGCCAGAGCAATCTTCAGATCCTGCCACGCAGACTGCAGCGCAGACCAGGACCAGACACTAACACACGCAACACACAGCAACACACAGACAAGACACACGCAGCGACTGGTGCTCGGGGCTCACTGCACACACACACACACACACACACACACACACACACACACACACACACACACACACACACACACACACACACACACACACAATATACGTAACAAACGGGCGACAGTCAAGGCGCGGGCAGCGATCAAGAAGGCCTGTTTGCACAGTTTCTCGTCAGGCGCAGTCAGAACAAAAGCATAGTCATTGTCTGGCTGCGCTAGGCGCCTTTCTGTAGTATGCATGGTGCAGGATGCATGGAGATGTAGGACAGCATCTGCACGCGCTCAGCACCACTCCCAGCTCCGTGAAGGCCGAGGCCTGCAGGACAAAGCCACGGCAGACACACACACACATACACACACACACACACACACACACACACATACACACACTCACTCACTCACTCACTGACCCACTCAACATACACATCAGATACATAACGCACACAAACACACATACAAGAGTTTTGGAATCGCGCCAACAATGCCAGCACTGCGTTCGGGGTTGGAGTGTTCTTGCGGTAAAATGCCAAAATCAGCAGCAGCAGAGCTGACCTGTGCACAGCAGCAGTCAGGCAGTAATGAGCGGACACTGGATGCACGGTGGCGAGTTGCCTGCAATTGTCTTGCTGTGATGTTGCCATCAGCAGGGTTCGTGGATGGCCCGTGTTCATGAGACAAAAAGCAAATACGAGATGACGTGATATCTGTTAGCGAAGGGGCCATTTGATGAAGGAAAATGAAATGAATCATGCCCCACGTAAATTAGTGCTGGCACACTTACCGGAAGCGCCAACTGGCACACTTGCTCGGCCTTTGTGACCCCCCGGCAGTTGCTTCGTCACCGTCGTTTCCGAGCAACGGGTCGAGCGTCGGGGGCTGTAGCGCATTGTTGCCATGCGGTCGCGTCACCATTGACCAGGCACATGCGCGGGTACACAACGACATTCCTAAATGAGGCATCACTGACCAATGCCCTGCCCCCAGGTGCCTCCAGTTGCCTCTGGGCACCATGTTTTCACAGGTCCTATGCCCCTCAGTGGAATCTGAAGACTGTAATGGGGTCAGATACGAACGTCGCTCTGGGCCGCAGGGGTGGTGCTCTGGGGTGGTCATATATTAGGGCCCAATGCCAGCAATCACATTCACGGCGGCTTCAGCGTCTCAAGCCGCTAGTAGGCTGACTGTTTGAGGCGGAGGAGGAGTCAAGTAAAGGAGGGTTACAAGTGGTTGTGTGCGCATGTGTGCGTATGTGCGCACGCACGAGTGAAAACCGGATCACGCGGAGTGAGAAAATGGGACAGACCTCTGAGGGTTGTACGGGTTGCGGTTCAGCAGTCGCACAAACATCCAAAGCAAAGGATGTCTACAGGATTTCAATGACTAGCTCTAGCGAAAGAGCCCGCTCTCACCTTCGCAAGCATTTTGGGAAGCAAAGCCCAAATTGCAATGAAACAGCAATCAAATGATGGTACGATGGTTGCACTCACTTAACAGACCGCACCCGCAGCAGCAGCAGCACCATCCCTGCTCAAAGCCGAGTGCACCTGGTCCGAGTGCCAAGCACGAAGGTCCAAATGCTGTTGCCTTCAAGGCATTTCTAAGTAAATCGGGAATACGTGGCACGAATCGTCCGGGGGCGAAGGGCCAACAATACACAAAATGTTTCTGACTCTGTGAGTGGTCACACGCCTGGCATGTGCTGGCGTACCTGCTGCGGCGCGGAGGGCACGCACGCCACACCTTCGACCCACGAGTTCACCTGCCGGTGGGGGCTGCTTCTCCGCCTGCGCGGCTTGGTCCGTGTTACGTCGCACCGGCGCCGTGGTCCCGAAGACCGCGCGGATGGCGTAGATGGGCAGCAAAGCAAGATTCACTGAGGTGTGCGGAAGCAGCGGCAATGGGACTCGCACAGGGGTGAGGGGGCATGTTTGGTGAGAGTGCACGGCTGAGGACAGGGACTCGGCAGCCAATGGGACACCGCGGCAGCGGTTTCTGTGGTACGCACAATGTAAACAGACTGTACATGTGTAAAGGGTGTGTGAACGGGGGGACCCACGCATCCCGTTTCTGGAAGGGGCATTCCCCATCCTGCATTGGCACGCTGCGTCTCCGTCATGTGCAGCCGCTCTCAAGAAATCTGAGTACCGTCGTACTGTCGTACTGTCGTACTGTGTAGAGTCCGCAGACACTGTGAAAAGTTTGTATACACTACCAATACTCGTGTGCTCGTGTCTGGTGCATACCTGGCGTGCAAGGTGCACGTTCCCCCGCACCATTTTTGGTAAGCATCTACAGCATGTGCACGTTTTTTTTTGTTGTATGGCACGGCGAACACTGTGCACATGTTGCAGACGCGAAGTCCCAGTATTCAGCACCTTTTCAGCAAGGGCATGTGTGGGTTTGTTTGTCGCATACATCCGTTTATGCGTGTACAGTCTGTGGACCCTATGCCCACTTCATAGCAAATGGTCCTGGTTATAGATCCTGTGTCTGTATAAGACTGTACACATGCTCGTGCATAGTCTGCAGGGACTGTGCATCACACTATGCGCACGCTGCACGGCAAGTGTGAAGATGCACGCACAATGTCTACAGATTGCACTTGTGTAAACGCTTGTGTGAACGGGTGAACGGGGCTACGACCCCTTTTCTAGAAGGAGCACTTCGCCACCCCCCCCCCCCCCCGGCTGAATAAGGGCAGTTTGCGTTGACAGCATGTTTAAATGGCAGACGAAACCACACACAGTGTGCGTAGAGGATGCACGGTGTCGAGAAACTGTTCATGCGCAAACGGGTCTGCGCAGGGGTGGGCGGACCCACAAAGGGAAGGGAGTGTGTTGGTCCACCGATGATTGGAGCAACGGTGCGTGTTGGTGTACTTGCAGCAGGATGGGGGTGGCCACGATGTTGTTTTAGTTGGACTTCCACGAGAATCCCTTTTCGTTTTGCTGTCCGCGAGGAAGAACATCCTACCAGGCTGCTTACGTGCACACACACCGTGAACCCCACCAGCAGGGAGCAAACACATGGTGGTGGTGGTGGTGGTGAGATGCAATAAACCGGGTGGATTTGCAAGACAGCCAGTCTTGACGTGGAAAAATGGGAAAGCCAGTGCCGAAAGTTACGACCAAGCTGCAGCATCCGCCCCACTCGTGGCCTGTCTGCTTGTAGTGGGTATTTCGATCCCCGCGCCCTGAAGATTCCAGGGATGAGCCACAAAATTCTGCGCACAGCAAACTGTCGAAACTCTGGCAGCCACGATTCGAGTTTGTTGGAGCCCACCTCTGCACCTACACCTCTCATTGCCTGTGATGACTCCTCGTGCCCCTGTGCCCCACTTCAGATCCCACTTACAACTTGATACCACTGGTACGTGCGTGCACGTTGAAATGTTGACATGACGTACATGTTGACAAGCCATATCTGTACCATCCTTTCACACTACTCCACAGCATTGAATCTGCTCCCACACACGTCGATCCCATTGTGTGCACTGTGCGTTTTGAAACGCTCAGCGGTGCCCAACGGATGTGGGGTGCCCAAAATGCTGTGTGCTTGTTTCATGATTCGGGTGAGAATCGAGCCGGGTATGCAACTGTGTGAGTGTGGAGTTGTGTTTGATGTGCTCCATCCCGAGATGCGAAATGCAGCGGGTTGGCTCATCTGTACTGCGTTTCGCTTTGTGTTGTACTCATTACACACCAGCCCCCACACTAAAGACGGACAAACAGTGCGCTGCTTGTCTAGGTTGAATGCGGCTGTGGAAGAATCCAGCATCAACTAACTCTTTTGGCTGAGAGCCCACAAGAACCAGATAGAAGTGCCTCATAAGCCTCAGGGCTACAAGGAGGAGTTGGAAGTGAAGGCAAAAAATTATACGTGGCCTCCTGGCATTCGCAAACAGTGCCCTCTCGTTTTCAGCCATTTTTGTTGTTTCGGCGATTTTTTGGTCGTCCTGGTGACCCTGTGGTAACCCCTGCAGAGGATGGCAAGAGTTGGCTCAAAAACATCCTGTTTTTTGGGTGACCTCCGACAACTGCTAGGTGGCCTTGTGCCATGGTTGGGTGATAACATGGTGACAATGGGGGCACATATAAATCACATAGCACTAATTGGGCCAGATATTGGGTGCCATGGGCCCAAGCCAAAAACACTTTTTGGCTCAAAATGGAGAAAAAAAAACAAAAGATTCCTGGTTTTCAACCTAATAAAAGGGGGGGTCATTTTTTTGACATTTTTGGACCCCCAGCCACCCACCCTTACCCCGGTAAAAATTGGGTCTCAGGTGTGTGTTGGGGGGGGGTCCCGACCAAAAGCTCATTGGGGGATACTTTTATTGGACAAAATGAGGATTTCACACAGTGTGAACTCACAACTTTGATCCTTGGGGTATAGGCAAGGTCCCCCAAAAGGCAGGTTGTGTGGTGTTTTGTGTGGCTTGAATCTCAAAACCTCTGTGAGGTGATTCTATTGCCTCTGGTCCACCTGATAGAGAATTGCCCCAAGCAATGCACCAACAAGCGGCCACAGAATTGTGCCTACCCATCTGCGGGCTGATGTTGCCTGCAAATTAGCCCTCCCACGGTCCTTACAGGGGACTGCCTCACTACTACCACCGACGCAGTTGCACTTGTCACGGCTAGCTTCACTCGTACCAGCGCTGTGCTCACAGATGCCAACCCCGTCCTTGATGCTCAGACCTGCTTGTTTCCCGATCGAGCTGAAGATCAGCGAAAACGTGGAGGTCAGATAGCCCGAGTTCACGATATGGCTTCGGGACATGCAATACATTGTGTAGTGATGGAACAAAACCAAAACGAACAACTGCAGCGTCTGCTCCGGTAATCTCAACAACGCTGGGCAGAGACATGCGAGGCTGGCAATGAGACACGAGCTGCTGCGGAATGGGGCAACGGCAGACAGAAAAGTGGGGCAAAAACCTCGCATAAATCCCATGCCACGGTACACCGCAATGCCTCATTTCCCGAGGAAGCAAATCTGCGAGCACCCGAAACGACTCAACGGCGAGCAGCGATTGAGTGCGTGAAGATTGCCAATCATCTTCATTAATGTGTCACGTAGTGGCCTCCAGACCGCACGGAGGTATTGTGCAAGTGGTAGGGTTTGGGGAGGGCTGCATACGGGTGCCAATACTCAAGACCCCAAAATGGGGGATACATAAAAAGGGCTCGAAGGGCGCCTGCCTCCGTGTGGACAATGTAGTGGCTCGCATCCTCCATACCCTCTACGGTATGTAGCCCGTCTTGGTGGGCCTTGTGTGGCACTGTCATGACTTTCCCTAAATCACCCTGCGCGTCTATTCGTAGTTGGTAAGTGTTCATGTCGTACCAGGTACCGTCTTGCGTCTTGCGCTGATTGCATTTTCTCCTAACCCTGGCCTTGCCCGGGCTCGGGGTGGTGCGCCATGTGCCTGTGAAGTTGTGTTCTAAAATTGAGGTCTGTGTTGTGACGAGCGACGAAGAACCACAACCGCTCAAAAAGCGCGCCGGAGAGCCACAGCACGAGGCCGACAACTCCGGGTGGCGTGCCGTGGGATGCAAACTCACCATCCGATTCCGCTGTGGCGCACGGGTACCCAGACTCCATGGAACCATTCAGACCCCCGAGATCATCAGCCCTTTAATCAGCGGAGGGGTAGTGCGACACCCTGTCAGGTCGCAGTTTGGGTCTCCAACTCCGAGGTTGGGAGAGAAGCAAAAGGCACCACACCATCAACAAATACGTGACTGGATTTCAACTCCCTGTCGGCAGTCCCCACAACCTTGGAGCCCTCGAAAGAGCCCATAATCCCTCCAACGGCAGGGGCCGTGGCCTCACTGTATAACTGCGTGCTGCACATCACCACCAAGAGTGTTTGCACTTCTGCATGGGCCACGAAGGTTGAGGCACTGCAAAGAAGAGGGTGGAGAGACGGGTTTGGGTCGAGATCTTGTGAGAGAGAACTGCTAGCTACTGCAACTGACTGACAAATTGGGATTGAAGAATTTTGTTGAGGGCCCTTACCACACACACGGTGGCGGCAACACCCCGACCTCCCGCAGGAGGTGCTAGAGAGACAGCCCCCAACGAAAGCGGTGGTGTCCTGCAGGAGGGCGAGGGCCCGACGAAGCACTCGCGACCCCCCTCGAGGGCACGGAAATGGGGATGACCTTGCGGAAACCACTGATCCGTGAGGTCGCGGTCTAGCACGCGAGGCCGGTCGGAGCGCTGTGGGTTGCCAACTCGTGAGCCGTGGTCTATGTGAAAGACACACACGAACTCTGGGCAAGAAGTTCAGCAGGGGCCAGGTCTCATTGTTTTTCAACTCACCACGCCGGCAAGATTGATGGCATTGTCACTACAACCCTAAGCAGACACAACCGTGACTGAGGAAATGGGGCTTGTTCTTTGGCCGCGGCCCATTGATTGAAATGCGCCACACGAGTGCGCCTACCATCCCGTTAGCACTGGGTTGGCCGCCCGCCCACAGCAGCGGCGTGCGTTCACTGGTCACTGGCGGTGGGTGTTCTTGAGACGCTGTTATGCCGGCTGTCGGTTCGCGGCATTCGACGAAAGCAGGCCGCGGTGCAGCCCACACCCAGAGTTCGTAGCCGTCGCCTTGCCCCTCCAAATTGAGGAACCACGTGTGGTAGGCGGTCCGCGGATCACTGATCCTCGGGGGTCCAAACCCCCCCCCCTCCCCCCCACCAAATGATCCGCGGATCACGGATCACCCACCCCATAAACCCCCCCCTCCCCCCTGCCTAGCAAAATGACCCGCAATTTTCCGGACCACTAATTCGGACACGTGGACAGTCCTAGGGGCTGGTGAAGACACGGCATAAGTGACACCTAGAGCACGCACAAAACAACATATTGATCCACCAATCCGTGTTGCAAAAAATGATCCAAAAATGTAACTTCCAAATGTAAGTATCACCTAGAGCACGCACAAAACAACATATTGATCGACCAATTTGTGTTGCAAAAAATGATCCAAAAAAGTAACTTCCAAATGTAAGTATCACACAGCAACATATTGGGCCAACAATGTGTCAAAAAAAAAAGAACCCAAAATGGAAATTCACTTGTTCCAACAGTTTAACTTCCAAAAAATGATCCACAAGTCCACAAGACCATTGGCACAGAGTTGAAAGTGCAACAAGCAAAATGGTCCAAAATGGTCCAAGAATGATCCAAAAGTGATCCACGGATCACCACCCTTGAACCCCCCCCCCCCCCCTCCCCACTGCCTAGTGTTTGGATCAAAAATGATCCGGATCACCCACCCCATAAACCCCCCCCCCCCCCCATGCCTGCCGCACCACAAACCATATTCTAAGGCACCTCCGACGCGCGTTCAAGCGCCGGTTCCACTCCACCTTGCAACAATGTGAGGGTTCCGACGCCAAAATGGCTTCGCCAAGGGGGGAGACAAGCGTGGGACAGCAACCGTGCCTAACCCTTTCCGACGACCCAGTGACAGTGACATAACCATGGCATGACAATGACTACCGCAAGACGGCACCATGAATGATGAGTTTGATTGAGAGAGTTGCTCCGACACCCGGCTCTTTGGCGAAGCAACAACGTTGGGCAGCAAAAGCACAACAAACCACAAAGTGACTTTCACGGTAAACGTCACTAGTGCGTCAAGCAGGCTATCTAGCACCGCTTTACCTTGACCTGCACAAGAAGACAACTGCTTTGATGCACGACACCAAAGGGAAGACATCACGATTGAGCAGCGAGAGCGTGCCACACGTAGTTTGGAATGCAGTTTGGGAGTTAGAGGTGGTGAGAAGTGGGGTCCGGGCTTGGGCCTACCCCACCCTTGCATCACTTGCAATGGAAACAAAGGGACATGTTCGTCCAAATTCACGTATTAAAGATGAGCCATCTCGAAGGGTCAAGTTGTAGCTGTGAACAATGGTCCTTTGCAATGATTTGGGCTATTTCTACCCCGTTGCCCCCAAAACCGCACCTCGGCGACCGAAAACCTTTACAAACATTTTGATTTGTGTCCTAAGACCCCCCAAACAAGAGAGGGCCACCCGATGCCAAGGGTCCGGGGGGAGGGGGGCGTTGCGACGTGTGCCGGCCAAATACGTAGATTTGAGTACGAAATACCAAATCTCGGAATAGTACTATCTCCGAAATTAAATCGATGTGGAAAGCCAAATTCCTTGAAGCGACACTAGGCAAAGCACAAAACAACAAGCGTTCTCAAACGGCATACCCATGGTATGCCTATCAACAACCAACTTCTCAAGACGGTTCTACCTCCATTGTGTGCTCAAGGATGCAAGGGTCGGGTTGAATACGCACGAAAGAAAGGGCACACCATAAGCGAGCAACTGCTCTTCAGGATGCCCAGATGTCATCTCTAACAAATGCTTGACCATCACCCTCACAAGAACCAACACATTGGTCAAGTACGTAGGTACTTCGCCACTTGTTGCCGACTGCAATAGTGCGGCGGTGTTCTTGAAGAACTGTAGGTATCGCTTCGTTTGGCGGTTGTACTGAACTGCGGGTGGGTGGGACATGTGTTTTTGGACACATGGAGTATAAGACATCACTTCGGGAACACCGCGATTATACGTGTGGATGCGGCCGTAGTGGGGAGCAAACAACCGCACGGCATTGAGCTACGGTTCACGAGTGTGATAGGTTGGCTCTTGTGGGCAACCCCATCCCTCCACTCGGCGCCCTGGTTTCACGCTCGTGTGTGACGGTGGTGATCATTGCGACATCCTTTTTGTTGTGCCCTGCGCTTGGCTTTGCAAACGACACTTGACAATGGATTCTCAACGCGATGTAGCCCGATGGCAAAAGATCAAAGTGAGTGAAAGGTATCGGCATGCACCATCACGATCTCATGCCCACCTCAAGCGCAAATGAACATACATATCTTGAGTAGTATAGGATCTAACGCAAGATGTAGATGTTCTGAATCATAGAGTACCAATTGTATCCCACACAACGTGGTGAAGCCTTCGCTCCAGAACAACGGAGAATCAAAGGTCGACGACGGCGAGGGATCTGCGATTTGTTCCAAAAAAGAATGTTGCGCGATGCCATCGACTGAGAGCTTTGCACCCATCTAGATTGGGCATCGGCAAAACGACAACTTGAAGAGGGTTTTGAAGTGGAAGGAATGGCCCCCGTCGGTGAATGGTTTCACGATAAGATCAATAACCACTTCTTTGTTGATTCCACCAAAAATCTATAAAACGAATTGATCGGATGGGCTTCGGGCCAAATAACACCATAGTGAATGCTCCTAATCGCCATCAGATACGGTGGGCGAAAACTCACCCAATGATTGGTAGAAGTCGCTTTTTTTGATGCGAATTTACCCCTCCCAAAGAGTTTGGACTTTTTTGCCTATGTTTGTGCAGATGGCGAAAAATGGGGAACCGAATCCTGCATCTCAATGAATTGCCAAGCCGCCGAAGGCTTCCCTAACTGATGTACCACAAGCCTTGATGTACCCAGAGGGGGGGGGCACCGCCTGCGACCGCCTACGACCGCAGGCGACCGCCTGCGACTGCTTAAGAAAATTTTTGTACACGTCTACGGATGGCATAACCCATACACTCACTACCCAGCTCCCTCCAGCCCGCCTGGCGTCCCTGCCTCCGTCAATCCAAGTGTGCAATGCATGAACTCCTTGAACGAAAGACATATAACAATTGTCTCTGGCCCTGAATGGTAGCACTGGCAATGGCTTGCTGCCTGCCTCATTGTCAGCACAAGTGGTTGGACGCAGGGAGCCTTGGCCTTTTGCGACTTGGCACGATGAACACGCACCTTTCTAGCTTCCATTGGATCTGTCGCTTGCCCCTTTTGTTTGGCCGCCTTTTGTAGAGTAGTGCGCGTGCACGCATTCCTATCTTTTCGAACATTCAAGATGCCTTGCAACGCCGGCGACCTTGAGACGGCCTGGTGGTCATTGTATCCCTCTTCCTCGGGTGCTAGATGATGGCCATGAAAAGAATGCACGACGCAGGCAACCACTGGTGGCACATCAAATTGTGAAGCCAATGGAGGACACCCATTTTCGCGCCAGGGTTTTACATGAAGGTCACGAAATACTTTTTGGGACTCACGTGCACGACGACGGACATCAACAATGGGAATAGCAACCGATTTACCACGGTAGCAAAATTTCGTCCTTGACACTCCGTCATCACTTTTTCTCATAGTCATGACTTCATCTACCTATGCAATTGTTACCTTCGGGTACAAAACCGTTTTTTTCGGTTAAAATAGAAATGTGGTGAAAACTAGTTTCATGGCAAAGAGCACAGCAGGGTATGTGCGTTGAGGGGTCATAAGCCATGCTCATGCTCTCACCAGGCCTTTTTGTCACCCCAACGGTGTCCATGGTGCCCCCAACCCCCTTTTTGTGGCAACGTTGGTTTACGACCCGGGGTGCTTAAAACTTTCGTCAACCTTGTCATTCGTGCCCGGACCGCAGATTTAATTGTGTGATGCCGGGATACTTGATGTAGAAAACCGTAGTGAAAACCAAAAGGTACTAGTAGCGCCGAAGGCAGCAAAAGAGCCCGACCACAAAAAGCGCACAGGATCAGTCTCTCCAGGCTAGCCTATGTCTGCAGCTACCCGGAGAACCACAATTTACAAAAATTGGTGCCATGTAGCTTTGAAGCAAGCCACCATTATTACACGTGGCGAGTATGCACGCCATTTGGCAAATGCCGCATTTGGTGCATGGCAAATGCCGCATTTGGCTCATGTTTGAGACCTCTCTGTTGCCGGCTGTATATCTGGCGATTTTTAAAACCAAATCTCGATTTTTTTACAATGATTGATAGCGTGGCTCTCGATCTTTAGATGTATCCAAAAAAATCCTCCACATAAAAAAAAAACTGATGCGACGGTGACTCACGGGCCCAAAACGCTAAGAGTTAGGCAAATCACCCTACCTTTGGGATATGGCTAAGCAGATATTGCAGAATTGGGGTTAAGGACGCTCATAATAATGGTCCAATTTCGTGCTAGCGTCTAGTGTCCGCCTCTTTTAATAATAATGTGTCCAAAAAGGTTTGCGTCTCGCATTTTTTTTACCTCAAAATTTGGACCTTCCGTCCTTTGACCTTTTTTTTGCCAGGGCCCTACGGGCCCCTTGGTTGTCCCGTAACCACCAAAGACCTTCTTTTTGAGGCTCCTTGGGCCCACTTTTTGGTTTGCGACCCATAGCAACAATCAAACATAGCAAAAACATTGCACAACTCGTCATCAATTGATATTCACAATTGGTTCATGCTGCGCATTGACTCAAAGGTTCATCTTCGCTTGACTTTTCCGGACCCGGCCCCTGTTGCTCACTTGTCCCTCAACAGCCCGCTTTTGCCATGCATTAGGCTCCCTGTAGCTGCGGGCTTGCGCAAGAAAGTGTCAACATCATCTCAGGTAGTGGCCTCTTCATCTCGCTTAGGGTCACCTGCGGCTACGTGAGCCCCTATGTCATCCTACGGATCATCAAGCCGATGGGCACACCCAGGTCCCTCCAAGTCAAAAAGACCCTTAGGCTGCTCAACACTTCATTTGCCAACCCGACCCAACAATGACCCACCAAACACTGCATTTGCTCAGCGGAATGAGCAGGAATTGCGTTTGATGGATGGATGGTTGGTTTGTTTGTTCGTTCGTTCCTTCATTTGTTTGTTCGAGATGTGGCTCCTTCGTTGGTGTTCGTCCGTTCGTTTGTTCGTTCGTTCGCCGTCTGTCTGTTAGTTCGTTGTCCTTCGTGCTTGGTGGTCGTCGTCGCCGTTGTCGTGCTTGGTTGTTGTCGTGGACCATAGGACCTCATCGTCGTTGTGCACCACAGGACACGGCACCGTAGAACAGAAGACCGAGGCAATGGTCAAGAAGGCAAATGTGAACAGAAGGCAAATGTGGAAACAAGGCAAATGTGACAGAAATGGTAAATGTGTGCAATCGGACAATGGTACAATGCTCTTCCTGGGAGCGACCACCAAATTGAAAGATACTCACAAATATGGATGTTTCAGCTGAGAAAAAAGTTGCAAGCTCAATTTTTCAGGAAAAAAAATCCAATGTTAACAAAGATGTTGCATCGCTGTAAAATGCGCATCTTCCATTTCACTTCCTCAAAGAGAGAAGGGAGCTAACTGCCGCACGCCAGGTGCACACATTCTCCAGATGCATGCATTCCCTCTGGGCCACACCCCTTGCGTCTAGCAATGTGGCAACCTTTATTCATGATCAGCCGACGCCGTCGTGTGTCGCATTTCGCAGCTAGTTAAAACAAAATGTCCAGTAATGTTGCGGACAAAATCAAGCCATTTGGGACAGTACAAGACTTTGGTGCCGGTTAGTATGCACGAAGTCGCCCCCCCCTACCTCCCCCCCCTACCTACCCCCCCCCTACCCGCCCCCTGACCCCACCTAACCCCCCTACCCCCCCTACCCCCCCCTCCCCCCCCTACCCCCCCCTACCTCCCCCCCCTACCTCCCCCCCCTACCTCCCCCCCCATACTTCCCTCCCTTACCTTCAGCTCACTTCGCTCGACAGACGGCTCGCTTTGCTCTGCGCGGGGGCCAGTACCCGCACCCTCCTTAAATAACATGACTCATGCGGTGGCCACAGACCGCCTTTTGTGTGCACCGCCTTTTGTGTGTACCGCCTTGCCTGTGGCCCTTTAAATAACAAGACTCCTGCGGTGGCCACAGGCCGCCTTTTGTTTGTTCCGCCTTGTGTGTGCACCGCCTTCTGTGTGTACCGCCTTGCCTGTGGCCCCTTAAATAATAAGACTCCTGCGGTGGCTATAGACCGCCTTTTGTGTGTTCCGCCTTATGTGTGCACCGCCTTCTGTATGCACCGCCTTGCCTGTGGCCCCTTAAATAACATGACTCCTGCGGTGGCTACGGACCGCCTTTTGTGTGTTCCGCCTTGTGTTTGCACCGCCTTCTGTGTGTACCGCCTTGCCTGTGGCCCCTTAAATAACAAGACTCCTGCGGTGGCTACAGACTGTCTTTTGTGTGTTCCGCCTTTTGTGTGTTCCGCCTTGTGTGTGCACCGCCTTCTGTGTGTACCGCCTTGCCCGTGGCCCCTTAAATAACAAGACTCCTGCGGTGGCTACAGACCGCCTTTTGTTTATTCCGCCTTGTGTGTGCACCGCCTTCTGTGTGCACCGCCTTGCCTGTGGCCCCTTAAATAACAAGACTCCTGCGGTGGCAACAGGCCGCCTTTTGTGTGTTCCGCCTTGTGTGTGCACCGCCTCCCCCCCCCTACCCCCCCCCTACCTTCTCGACCCCCCCCCTACCTCCCCCCCTACCTCCCCCCCCTAACCCCCCATACCTCCCCCCCCTACCTCCCCCCCACCTCCAAGGTAGGGGGGGGCGACTTCGTGCGATATATGGCCATTTGGGACATTATGAGACTTTCCTATATGGGCACGGTTTTGCACCATTCAAGACATTACGAGACCTTTTCTTGGGAGATGACATGACTTTGTGGAAAATTTTTTCGGGCGCTTTGCGCCCCCTTCACCCCTACTTGACAGTTGAAATCATCATCATCATCATCATCATCATCATCATCATCATCATCATCATCATCATCATCATCATCATCATCATCATCATCATCATCATCATCATCATCATCATCATCATCATCATCATCATCATCATCATCATCATCACCATCATCATCATCATCAACATCATACTCATCTAAGTACCGCATCAGTTCCAAATCGTGCAACAGCCGCGGCTTACCCAATAATGGTTGGGTATTCCAAATTACCTGGTGCTACGATTGGATAAGTTTTACCACAATCTTTTGCCCCTAAAGCTTTTCTACAAGTCCTATGGAGGGTGTAAACTCCCCATCTTTTTTGATCTATCAAAACTATTTCGCTGTCACTGAGTCATCGGACGGGCCCTTGAACTTAGGCACCCGAATTCATCATTGTGGAATTTTTCAAAAAACAAAAATAGCACATACCATTCCCAATGTAATATAAGTACAAACGTCTAAAACGCGAAATTGACAAATTGAAATCAGATGCGCCGCAGTTACCTTGAGAATCTAATTTTTCCGTTAAACCCAGGGTGCGCAGAACTGTGCTCAGCGATCGCACGGATCGCTCACATCGCTACTCAGGCCGATCGCTGCTAACAATCCGCATGGGCGAGTGCATAACTCCCCCTTTTCCCGTGCAATGACCGGAATGGAACCCCAGTCTACCAAGTTGTACCGCAGTGCGCTCGCCGCTAGGGTCCTTTCTCTCAACACAACGTGCGAAAACCAATAGTTCAAAGATTCATTTGGGACATGAGACGACTTGTCCCAACCTCTTAAAACCGTAAGTCTTGGGACATTATCCGAACCATTTTGGACCTTAAGAGCCTTTTTTCTGAGACATTATTGGACATTTTGCTCTAAATAATGTCCCACCGCAGGCCTCGCGTCCGCGTCTTTAACCCCAATTCTACAATATGGGCCAGCAGGCTATGGACGCGAGCACGCGCGTCCAATTTGGGACCTGCTGATTTGGGAATGGCTCAGTAAAAATAGCACCTAGGCCTTTCTAGGCCTTTTTTTGGCCGTATTGCTGGTCACAAGGCTCGCTGGGACATAACCGCATCTTTTCCGCAAACGCTGAACGTTGCGTTTTGCTCCACTATTTGTAATCTGTTATGTACTTTGGATCCTAGCCAATGTTACATTTTTGTCATAGATGGCAAGCTTTGGGAAACCAAGTTGCTTAGAAGCAAGTTTGGTGAACTAAGTCAGACCTTTGTTGAAAGTGGTGTGTTTCTTTGATGTATGGTTACCAGATGCTCGTTATGATTTGCTTGCCGAGCTAGATGCTCGTTACGATTTGTGATTGCCAACGTACATTTCTAACAAAAACGTACCATGTTCGTTCTAATTGTCGTAGATGTACCCAACGCTGCTGGTTGAATATCTGTGTTCCATTGCCGCCGGCCTCCATCACGTCCAAGCGAATTACTTGTATTTTGAGATTCATCGTGCGTTGAGCCTACGCTTGAGGGGATAAATTAAGAATCCCCTTCCTGCCTATCCGCGGCCCATCCGAGGTTGTTGTGGATGGATCAAAGTCAAAGGGAGGAAATTATTTCTTTTGAATCTCAAGTGGTACTTCTTGTCTTTTAGTTACCCCGTTTGTAAACCAAGGGCAATTGCAAGTTTTGTACCTCAACTCCGGGCAACCCAATTCTTACAAGGCTTTATTCCATCTCCAAGACCTACAAAGAAAAGAACGTGAACGTTCTTTCAGTTAGTGCTCAGCACCTCAGGGTTTTATATAAAACGTTGGGAAATGTACATAGCGGCCGTCCTTCGAGGAACCTCGCAGTGTGAGCAGTGATTGTATCTTTTCGGCGGGGGACCGCCATGCCTCAAAAAAAAGAAAAGAACGTGAACACACCAACTGGTTCCAGGTTCTAGTACGATTCTGACAGGAAACAACTTTTTGTTAAATTGTTTTGTAGTCACAAGAACAAGTTTGGTGTTCAGATTCTCTTGCTTGAGGTTGGAAGAAAGAAAGGGGCCAAGACTTCTCTTGCTGCCAAACCTAAGGCTCCACCGCAACAATGCTCACCACTTGTTCCTCCTAAGCCTCAACCCAAACTGGCTCCACGGCTTCTTGCTTTGCAAAAAATGAGAGGTGCTGAAACCGGACCAAGGGGTCCGAAGCAGAGGTTGCAGTGGTATTGGCAGCAACAGAGCTGGGCAAAGAAGACATGACAATGAATGAAGGTCGATAGTATCCTGCAATCAGATACGGTGCAAATAGCCGTTGAAATACCTGATATACACACATGAGAAATCCACCGTAGCATCCAATAATTCTTATAAATACAAAGGATCTGAAATTGCCTTATCTATCTCACATCATATGTTCCAGAAGGTTTTTATGAGTCTTTCAGCTCTTATTGTGCCTCTCCTGCTGCTTGCTGCTGGTGTAGGGTCCCTGCTGCTTGTTTTTGATGGAGAAAATGTTTTGTTGATTAAATACAACCAATACAGGATAACACAAGCCAGAGATGAGCAAGTAGAAGTCAAACAGGATCAAAGCATGAAGGGCTGCAGTCAGAAAAGAGTTATATAATAAAGATATCAACAATAGACTACAGCAATAGACAATCAATGCAACTTGGATCAAAATATTTCACATGATTGGGAAAAACTGATTGGAAAACTGCCCTGAGGACTCACACTCCATATAGTGCCATCCTGAGATGTGCACTCTTTTGTTTTGGGTCCCATAGGTGCTGAGGTGGCATGGCTTGTGGCGCTGAGGTCATTGCCATGTCATATGGGATGTTCCTACTGTTGTGGTTTGTTACTTGGGAACTCGACTTGTACTCCTGTGCCTCTTTGTTTCTCAAAATCCGAGATCCCAAATCCCAAATCGACAAACCTCGCAGGATCTTTAGACGGGGCACCAATAATAACACAATCTCGAAGACATAAACCCTGTTCAGAGATCGAAGTATCTTACAGCGCTCATTTACAGTTGGCATTCGATGCTTCTTTATTATTCACAGACTGCAGTGCGATTGCGACTGCGACTTGCGACTTGCGCGCTGCTGCGCTGCTGCTGTTCGAAGCCATAACACTACCCCCCCCTTGAGACCTCGAAGAGGTCTCACTCATCTGGGTGGACGTCACAACGTCGAAGTTGCAGAGCAGGCCCAAAATTTTTTTTTTTGGACCTCGACATGTGTTGGCTACAGAAGCATAACAGTGGTCGAAACTCACACACCAAGGTGCAGTCATGGCATACCTGTCGTCAGCGCCTCATTCATACGCCGTGTTCGACTCTGCCACGGCTGTGTCTTGGCGGAAGCTGCAGAAGACAACTTCGCCACGCACACTGCATGGGCGGTGTACCCACAGCAAGGCTGTGGGCACATCGAACCATAACATACCATAACATTGGGCACAGCTATCGAAGCTGGTTGCCCAGCAGGTAAACAACCAATACATCTGTCAACTCGACAGGACATATGAAGGCAGTCGATACCATTAATGGCATCCAGACTGTCGAATAAGCCATTACTTGGCATCCAGACATGTCGAATCAGCCATCAGTTGGCATCCAGACATGTCCAATCAGCAGTCCGTGCCCCCCGTAAACGTGGATGAACGATCCACCGGAGGCGACATACTTCGTGCACTTCCTCCAGTGTCTCGACGCCAGCCATGAATTTGAAGGTGTCATGACCCGTGTAGTGTCGACGGGAATCACTTTCGAGGGCACGCTTTTGAATCAGGATACCAGATCGATGGTTCAGCAATCGAAGGTTGGGATCACCAGGCCGGCCGTCGACGGGGCACTTGTACTGGAATACGAAGACATGTTCACGGGCAAGCGCTCGAAATTGTCCAGGTCCCAATGTTTGTGCCTTGGTCGAATGGAAATCCCAAAGGCTCCACGGTTTCCAAGCGTTCTCACTCCACAGATCGGTCCGATTGGTGAACTCGAAGAAGAACCCGTCACGTCGACCAGTAGACCATCGATAGGTTTCATTGGAACCAGTACCAGCGGCCATGCTGTGGTAGAACTGACCAGTTCGCGTATCGACTCGCCACCATGGCGTGTCAGCAATCGAAAGTCATCGCACAACAATGATGGCACTGACGTCATCGACTCCAGGACCTAGGGCATATCGGTTAATGACCTCAAGCATGTCGGTTTGAGAAGTTTCTTCTTGGAGTCGACCGAGGTGTTGATGTACATACTGACCATCAGCGAGGAAACTCTGCAGAGCGAATCGAACCGCTTCTGCAGTCACAAGGCTCGAAGCCGTGTCAACAATGACCGCTTCGAGGACTTGGTCTCGGCAGCTGACCTTGCGTCGATGGGCAGTTTTGAAATCATCATGGATCGGCGTGAGGTACTTGAAGAACGGGATGTCGAAGTGGTGCTGATAGGCATTCGACTCTGCCGACAAAAACCGGTGGTCGACGGGGTCCGGCCGGAACAGGCGAGTCGGTTTTCTCGATCTCCTCCCGTTCATCAGCATAGACATCTCTTCGGAACTGGACCGCTCGACGTCAACGTTGTCCACCTTCGTATCCGGCCTCGTAGGGGGACATGAGGTATTTCGAGGTACCCAGGCGTCGAACCAAATCGGCGGTGTCCACGAAAGGAAGGAGATTGACATACTCTTCACTGGACGAGTGAAGGGCAGCAACTCGTCCAATTGCCTTATCGAAGTCGTGGTATCCGAGCCGTCCTGGTCCAGTCTGGTAAATCGTCACCAACTGGACAAGGTCGATGGGGGCACCTGGTGCGACGGCGTTGTACGCATAGGGTTCGGTCTGTTCTCCGAGTCGAAAGTACTCCTGGAGCTGGAGTGAGGGAGAGCGCACGGAGGGGCGAGAAGCGTGAGGCCAACAAGACAAACATCACCCAGCGCCAAGGCCCAGGGCACCCGGGGCCGGAAACCAAAGAAAGTAGGAGACAAAGGGGGCGCACGGAAGACGGCAAAGGAGTAAAAAAGTACCAAGACGGGGGCAACCCCAGCCAGGAGGGGGCCAAGCAAAGCAGAAAGCCAAAGCGGCCAAAGGAAAAGGTGAGGCGCACCAGAACGCGCCCGGGAGGCCGACCTTCCCGACCCGGCCAAGAAGAGCGAGCACAGGCACACACGCACGGGACCTGGGCGTGGCGTCCTCCGACGCGCAAGGGGCGGTTTCGGCGTCCACACGAAACAGCCCCGGTGCACCGGCCGAGTCCCCCGTTGAACGACGGACGGTCCGGGAAACCGGACGCGTCAGTGAGCGGGTCCACACACGCCAACCACCGCAGCGCACGCAGCCCAAGACCAACGCCGGAGGGACCCGCCAGGGACAACCCCATTGCGGGGCCCCGAACGGGTACGACGCTGAGCGAGCCCAGCGGCCCCGCCTCGGCGGGGGCCAGCGGCAAGCACAAAGAGCCCGGTTCTCGGCCGGCCTCCGCGTGCCCCGCGCAGCCGCCCAGTAAAGCCGGGGGCGCAAGCCCCCGGGATGGGGAAAGGCACCACGGCGACGGGAAAGCCGACCGGAGCACCGATAGCGACCGCACCGGACGAGGCGCGGCGCACCCCGCGGGGCCACGAGGCACGCCAGAGAGGTACGCCGCCGGCCACAACCAAGGCACACGGACAAGTGCCAAGCAGCGACGGCCGCCGGGTGCCACAAACTCGGAGAGCGCGCACAACACGCAACGAACCACGGCACACGAACAGGTGCCAGGCAACAGCCAACCCACACACCACAAACCCCAGCCAGGAGAGGCGGGGCGCAGCCAAAACCCGAGACCGAGCACACACACCCACAACGCACAGCCCAGCCAGGAGTGGCGGGGCGCAGCCGCAACCCGAGCCCAAACACACACACCCACACCACGCACCCCATCCAGGAGTGGCAGGGTGCAAGCGGAGCGCGCACACGAGCAAACGCACAGCCCAACACCCCAGCCAGGAGTGGCGGGGCGCAGCCGAAACCCGAGCCCAAGCACACACACCCAAGCCGCACACCCCAGCCAGGAGAGGCGGGGTACAGGAGGAGCACAAACACCAGCACACACACACCCCAGCACCCCAGCCAGGAGTGGCAGGGTGCAGCCGAAACCGGAGCCCAAACACACACACCCACACCGCACAACCCAGCCAGGAGAGGCGGGGTACAAGGGGGGCACGCACACGAGCACACACACACCCCAACACCCCAGCCAGGAGTGGCGGGGCGCAGCCGAAACCCGAGCCCAAACACACACACCCACGGCGCGCACCCAAGCCAGGAGTGGCGGGGTGCAAGCGGAGCGCCCACACGAACACACACACAGCCCAACACCCCAGCCAGGAGTGGCGGGGTGCAGCCAAAACCCGAGCGGGAACACACACACCCACGGCGCGCACCCAAGCCAGGAGTGGCGGGGTGCAAGCGGAGAGCCCACACCAGCACACAAACGCACCCCAACACCCCAGCCAGGAGTGGCGGGGCGCAGCCGAAACCCGAGCCCAAACACACACACCCACGGCGCGCACCCCAGCCAGGAGTGGGGGGCTGCAAGCGGAGCGCCCACACCAGCACACACACAGCCCAACACCCCAGCCAGGAGTGGCGGGATGCAGCCAAAACCCGAGCCCAAACACACACACCCACGGCGCGCACCCCAGCCAGGAGTGGCGGGGTGCAAGCGGTGCGCCCACACCAGCACACACACAGCCCAACACCCCAGCCAGGAGTGGCCGGGCGCAGCCGAAACCCGATCCCAAACACACACACCCACGGCGCGCGACCCAGCCAGGAGTGGAGGGGTGCAAGCGGAGCGCCCACACCAGCACACACACAGCCCAACAACCCAGCCAGGAGTGGCGAGGTGCAGCCGAAACCCGAGCCCAAACACACACACCCACGGCGCGCACCAAGCCAGGATTGGCGGGGTGCAAGCGGAGTGCCCACACCAGCACACACACAGCCCAACACCCGAGCCAGGAGTGGCGGGGGCAGCCGAAACCCGAGCCCAAACACACACACCCACATTGCGCACCCCAGCCAGCAGTGGCGGGGTGCAAGCGGAGCGCCCACACCAGCACACACACACCCCAACACCCCAGCCAGGAGTGGCGGGGTGCAGCCGAAACCCGAGCCCAAACACCCACACCCCCACCGCACGCCCCAGCCAGGAGTGGCGGGGTACAAGGGGGGCACGCACACAAACACGCACACCCCAACACCCCAGCCAGGAGTGGCGGGGCGCAGCCGAAACCCGAGCCCAAGCACACACACCCACGCCGTGCACGCCGGCCAGGAGTGGCGGGGTACAGGGGGAGCAGGCACACAAACACGCATACCCCAACACCACAGCCAGGAGTGGCGGTGCGCAGCCGAAACCCGAGCCCAAACACACACACCCACACCGCGCACCCCAGCCAGGAGTGGCGGGGTGCAAGCGGAACGCCCACACCAGCACACACACAGCGCAACACCTCAGCCAGGAGTGGCGGGGCGCAGCCGAAACCCGAGCCCAAACACACACACCCACACCGCGCACCCCAGCCAGGAGTGGCAGGGTGCAAGCGGAGCGCGCACACGAGCACACACAGAGCCCAACAGCCCAGCCAGGAGTGGCGGGGCGCAGCCGAAACCCGAGCCCAAGCACACACACCAAAGCCGCACACCCCAGCCAGGAGAGGCGGGGTACAGGAGGAGCACGCACACGAGCACGCACCCAGGTATGTAGGTAGGTATCTTCGGGAGCTCGGGATGCCTCCTTTGACATTGCAGGAAGAAGGTCTTACCAAGGGGACGTCCTGTCCCGCCCACTGCCCTATGTCAGGTGCCTCTTGAGCCGCTCCCGCATGTGCTTTGGAAGGCATTGTCGCGGCCACCCGGTCCATGTGTCCCAGGTGGGAGGGTGTCCCCACATGTGTCCATGGGTAGGGCCACATGCCCCCTCCTTTGGGCGGCAGCTCTGGGGGCTGCCCAGCCGTGTGGAGTATCTCTCACCACAAGGGGTATTGCTCCCGCTAGTCTACGGTACGACCGCCTCACCCTTGTGGCTTGAGTTGCAGGGCCACTCTCCTTGGCAGGCGACCCCCTCCTCAACTGTGTACCGGCTCGCCTGTCACCGGTTGCTTCCATGGCTCCGGGTGACGTTTGCCATGGTCCCCGATGCAGCCTGGCCGGGCTCGGACAAGTGGCCTTGGAGTACCGCTCCTGCCACTGGCCCGGTGGGTTGGCTGGGTCGCCCCAGTGCGTCCGACCCACGGGGTGTTGGTTCTTTCCTGTCCCTCGGCCGCCCTACGTGTGTGCAGTGTCCTGGGCCGCTTGGCTCCTGTTCACCGGTGTGCCCGCGCGGTTTGCTGTGTTGCGTCTGCGGTGTCCTGGGCCACTTGGCTCCTGTTCACTGGTGTGCTCGCTCGGTGTGTTGTGTTGCGTGTGCGGTGTTCTGGGCCACTTGGCTCCCGTTCACTGGTGTGCGCGCTGTGTGCGGTGCGCGTGTGCCATGGGTGGTTGTGTCCCTCTTCCCCCCCCCCTAATTTTTGATTTTTTTTTGATGGAAAAAAAATGAAAGACAGGGGCGCGCGTACACTGCAGGCACAGGCACGGGCAGCTGGTGCGGCGGTGCAATAGTGTTGTGTCCTCTGGCCTGTGTCGTCGGTGCTGTGGCGGCGGTCGCGCCCCAGGGGTGCGGCTCGCGCGTCCTGATGTACACGGGCATGGGCCAGGGTGGGTTTGGTTAGGTGTCTCTTTGCTTCTCGAGCTGGCTGGTTAGGCGGCTGTGTGGGCTGTGGGTGTGGGCTGTGGTTACGTTGTTCCCTCGGCGGGCCTGGTTAGGAGTCAAGGGTTAGCGGTTTCAGGGTGTGGCTCGGGTTTGATTTGTGTTTGGGTTTTGGCTCGGTTAGGCGGTTGCGACGGTAGCGGGCCTGGGTTCGGTGCCTTTGGGAGTAGTGGTGCTCGTTGTCGTGTGCGTTGGCGTCCTTCGGCGTCCGGTTCGTTTGGTGACTTCTGGGCGGGGCCTGGCGTGGCGCCCCGTGGTGGTGGTTTGCTGGGTAACGGGGTTAGGTGGCGGCGCCGCTGGCCAGGGGGTCAGGCGCGTCGTGTTGTGTGGTGCGCAGGGCTCCTGGGGTGCTGTGGGTGCCGCCGGTGTCGGTGCGCCGACGCTTGTGGGGTGGTGAGGGGGTGTGTGTGTGCGGGGCTGGGCTTTGGGTGATGTCCCACAGGCGGATGCCGTCTCGCTGTGTGTCCTGGAGGGTCTCCCGCAGGCGCCTGAGGACATACGGGCGGTCCTGGGGCGCGGGGAGGTTGCGGGGGTGGACTCCCAGGGGGTGGAGCGCATCGGCCAGCATGGCTTCCCATGCGGCCATGCGGCATCCACCCCCCCTGCCGGCCGGAGGCGGCAGTTCTCCACCGACCCCTTGCGGGGCCGATGGACCAGGCCCTTGAGGGAGGGCTCTCCCCGGGCCCGCTTTTGCAGCTCCCAGAGCTGCGTGTGGGTCCAGCGCTGCCACCACTGTCCCTGGGCGGGCCTGCGGTCTTGGGCAGAGGAGTGGGCGTGGGTGGGTGTGACGGGGTCGTCGGGACCGGCGGCGGTGGCGGGCCTGGGGGATTCCTCGTAGTCCTGTTCCGTGGGGGTGCGCGGGGACCTGGGGCGCGCGCGGATGTGGACCCGCGGGTGTGCGCGCATGGTCTCCGCCTGGGGGTTGGGCGGGGACTCGCGGCGGCGGCGGTAGCGGGGCATGCGCTGTATGTGGGCTGTCATCGAGGGTTGGTAGGGGGGCAGGGAGGCTGCTGGCGAACCCTGGCGTCGTTCTGGCCTGGTCGGGGGCGGTCCGTCGGCCTGGGGTGCGGGCTTTGAGAGGTGGCGGGACGAGGTGCGTGGTGCTTCCGCCGCGGCGTGCTCCGCTATGAAGGTGGTGGCGGCGGCGTCGGTGACGGTGGGGGGGCGCCGTGTTGGGCGCTGCTGCCTCTGGGCCTGGGACGGCTGGGGCCCAATGTCATAGAGGACGTCCTCGGGGGGCCGGGCTCGCGCTGCCGTTGTGGCGCTGGGTTTGGACTTGGGTCTGGGCTTGGCTGCGGGTTGCGGTCGTGGCGCGCTGACGGGTTTGGGTGGCTGTTTGGCGGCGCTCTTGGGTTTCGGCTGGGTCGCGGCTGTGGGCCTCGTCGGGGCGTGGGCCTTGGCGGCGGCGGGGTTGCTCGCGGTGGGGGCGGGTTTGGGGGCCCGTTTGGGAGGTGTCCCCCGCGGCCTGGGGGGTGGAGTGCTGGATGAGGACGTGGTGGTGGTGGTGGATGAGGTGGTCGTGGTGGTGGAGGTTGTGGAGTCGGAGGCGGAGGAGAGGGCTGTGGGAGACGGCGGAGGGTCCCGGGCTTTGGGGGCGGGCGTAGGATGCTGGGTCCTGCAAGTAGCGAGAACGAGGGTGCGGGTTCGGGCACCGGGCGTGTGCGCGCGTTTTCCCTGGTGATCCTTGCGTGCTGGTGCTGGTGTGGCGGCGTTGTCTCCGCTGCGCGGGCACGTCGGTTATCCGGAGGGTGGCCATATCTGCTCCAGGACGTGCGGGTGTGTTTGCTGGAGGTAGTCGAGGGTGCGGAAGAAGCATCGCTGGATGCCGTCCATGTCCTCCTCTGTGAGGTGGCGGTAGTTTTGGGTGGGGGTGTCTGGGCCCGGCCACAGCAGCGCCATGAGGCGGGCTGCCACCATGTATGGGCAGAGCCGTAGGGTGGTGGGGCGCTGGGGGGTGCGTCCCCTGCGGTTTTGGGGGGGCGTCCCTCTGCTGGGGGCGCAGCGTGACCACCCACACCCACCGGTCCGTGGGGATCCCCCAGGTCCGTTGGGTCCACTTGGCGAGGCAATACATCGCCCTACCAAGGCCCTGGCTGCCGCTGCGGATGGAGAGCAGCGTGTCCAGGGATTTGCGTTTCCACGTGCCCCAGATGTGGGGGTCGTCCGGGTCGTCCCCCCTGGCGTACGTGTCCAGGCCTGGGTTGTGTGGGGGGGGGGGCGTAGTCGGCGGGGAGGAGGGAGTCGGTGCCGTGTACCACCCAGTGGTCAGTGGGTGCGTGGTAGTGGGTGGTGGAGAGGGTGTAGTGCAGATTGTACATGAGGGTCATGTATGTGGAGGGGGTTGGCTGCCGCTCGTCGGGGGTGGGGATGTCCCCCGGGACGTGGTGCCGGAAGTTGCTCAGGGAGGCCATCCGGGCACACATGTTTCCCGCTCCCACTCTTTGGTGTTGTCGGGGGTGGCGCCGGATGGGGGGTCGGCCATGTTGGGCTCGTGGTAGCGGGTGCGGCCCTGGGTGCTGTCCCGCTCCGGCACGGGGTGTCCGACCAGGTGTCGCCCCCAGTCGATGGGGGGCACCCAGATCCGGCTCCCCGTGGGGGGCGGGCTCTCGCCGTCTGGGGTGGCGCGTGGGGGGCGGTCGTGTCGGGCGACGTGGAGGAAGGCGTCGAAGAGGAAGTCTCGGACGCCTTCCCCCAGGGTGGCCGCCTGGACCAGGGTGGCCACCCGGATGCGGGTGCTGGTGCCGGAGGTGCGGAGGCACAGCACGTCCTGTTCCCCGAGTCCCCGGAGGTGCTGCCGTACCGCTGCGGGGTTGTATAGGGCGTAGGGTTCCGCCGGTGCGGCGGCTGGTGTGATGGGGGGGGTGGTGTGGGTTGGGGAAGGTGGTCGTCGTTGTCGCGTGTGGGGTCCGGTGATGGGGTCTCTTGTGGCGGTCGCGGGAGGGGGGAGTCGCGGTGGCGTGTGTCGGCGGGGGCATCGACGTCAATTGGCTGGTGCTGGCTGCCGCGTGTTGCGTCCGTGGCCGCACACGAGCAGACACCCAACCCAACACCCGCGCCAGGAGTGGCGGGGCGCAGCCGAAACCCGAGCCGAAACACACACACCCACGGCGCGCACCCCAGCCAGGAGTGGCGGGGTGCAAGCGGAGCGCCCACACCAGCACACACACAGCCCAACATCCCAGCCAGGAGTGGCGGGGCGCAGCCGAAACCCGAGTCCAAACACACACACCCACGGCACGCACCCCAGCCAGGAGTGGCGGGGTGCAAGCGGAGCGCCCGAACCAGCACACACACACCCCAACACCCCAGCCAGGAGTGGCGGGGTGCAGCCGAAACCCGAGCCCAAACACACACACCCCCACCGCACACCCACGCCAGGAGTGGCGGGGCGCAGCCGAAACCTGAGCCCAAACACACACACCCACGGAGCGCACCCCAGCCAGGTGTGGCGTGGTGCAAGCGGAGCGCCCACACCAACACACACACAGCCCAACACCCCAGCCAGGAGTGGCGGCGTGCAGACGAAACCCGAGCCCAAACACACACAGCCACGGCGCGCAACCCAGCCAGGAGTGGCGGGGTGCAAGCGGAGCGCCCACACCAGCACACACACAGCCCATCACCCCAGCCAGGAGTGGCGGGGCACAGCCGAAACCCGAGCCCAAACACACACACCCACGGCGCGCACCCCAGCCAGGAGTGGCCGGGTGCAAGCGAAGCGCCCACACCAGCACACACACAGCCCAACACCCAAGCCAGGAGTGGCGGGGCGCAGCCGAAACCCGAGCCCAAATACACACACCCACGGCGCGCACCCCAGCCAGGAGTGGCGGGGTGCAAGCGGAGCGCCCACACCAGCACACACACAGCCCAACACCCCAGCCAGGAGTGGCGGGATGCAGCCGAAACCCGATACCAAACACACACACCCACGGCGCGCACCCCCGCCAGGAGTGGCGGGGTGCAAGCGGAACGCCCGAACCAGCACACACACAGCCCAACACCCCAGCCAGGAGTGGCGAGGTGCAGCCGAAACCCGAGCCCAAACACACACACCCAGGGTGCGCACCCCAGCCAGGAGTGGCGGGGTGCAAACGGAGCGCCCACACCAGCACACACACAGCCCAACACCGCAGCCAGGAGTGGCGAGGTGCAGCCGAAACCCGAGCCCAAACACACACACCCACGGCGTGCACCCCAGCCAGGAGTGGAGGGGTGCAAGCAGAGCACCCACACCAGCACACACACAGCCGTACACCCCAGCCAGGAGTGGCGGGGCGCAGCCGAAACCCGAGCCGAAACACACAAACCCACGGAGAGCACCCCAGCCAGGAGTGGCGGGGTGCAAGCGGAGCGCCCACACCAGCACACACACACCCCAACATCGCAGCCAGAAGTGGCGGGGTGCAGCCGAAGCACGAGCCCAAACACCCACACCCCCACCGCACACCCCAGCCAGGAGTGGCGGGGTGCGAGGGGGGCACGCACAAAAACACGCACACCCCAACACCCCGTCCATGAGTGGCGGGGTGCAGCCAAAACCCGAGTGCAAACGCCCACAGCCCCACCGCGCACCCGGACCAGGAGTGGCGGGGTACAGGGGGAGCAGGTACACAAACACGCACACCCCAACACCCCAGCCAGGAGTGGCGGGGCGCAGCCGAAACCCGAGCCCAAACACACACACCCCCACCGCGCATCCCAGCCAGCAGTGGCAGGGTGCAAGCGGAGCGCGCACAGGAGCACACACACAGCCCAACACTCCAGCCAGGAGTGGCGGGTCGCAGCCGAAACCCGAGCCCAAACACACACACCCACACCGCGCACCTCAGCCAGGAGTGGCAGGGTGCAAGCGGAGCGCGCACACAAGCACACACACAGCCCAACAGCCCAGCCAGGAGTGGCGGGGCGCAGCCGGAACCCGAGCCCAAGCACACACACCCAAGCCGCACACCCCAGCCAGGAGTGGCGGGGTGCAAGCGGAGCGCCCACACCAGCACACACACAGCCCAACACCCCAGCCAGGAGTGGCGGGGTGCAGCCAAAACCCGAGCCCAAACACACACACCCACGGCGCGCACCCCAGCCAGGAGTGGCGGGGTGCAAGCGGAGCGCCCACACCAGCACACACACAGCCCAACTCTAAGCTATTCCCTTTGAGAAAGCCCCGCGGATCCTGGCCGGAGGGCTCAGGGCCGGCATGGGGAAAGGGAACAAAGGGCAGGTATCCCTTCTGTGCGTCCCCGCGGTATGGAGGGGTCGGTGCTGGGGCCTTGCCCTTGGGGTCCATGAGGTACAAGCACGACAGTGAAGACAATGAAGATGAAGATACGAACTTGCAAAAAATCCCAGTCTACAAGAAAATGTAGGCGGATAATATGATACATGTAATTCAGGAATATTCTTCCTGTATAATTCATAAAAAATCTGATTGTGAAAAAATAATTGGCTGATTTGATTTTTGCACGCGCGCCGGCGATCCCACCAAATCATTGGAACGCGACCATCTCAGCCGCAACGGACACCAGAATTGAATCCGGCGTGTCCATAATATACAGGAACTGTTCAAGTAAAAATTTGGGAAGGCTCCTGGGTGTAAATGTCCGGAAATGAGCTGAATCTGGCTGAATGGGGGTGCATTGACCTGAATTGACCCCAGATCTGCGCGGATGGAGGGTAGCCGCACTTACAGTCCCCCTCCACGAACACACTGGGGTGTGTTACCGGGTCAACGAAGGCGTGAGTGTGGCGAAAAGCCGAAAAACGCGCCTCTTAGCAGCAAAATCTGTCCAGATCTGCTCACAATCCAATGGATTGAGACTGAATCAGGGTAAATGACACCAGAATGTACAAGAATGAGACATGGAAAACAACCAAAGGAAACAAAATTAGGTCAAAAGACACGTAAGCGTACCTCGAAAGGATACCAAACCGTGTCCTGGTCGAGAATGAGGAGCAATTCAGCAAAAGCAGGCAAAATTACACATGAAATGCAGGGGGATTCAAGACAAATGACCTGTTCTGAGCGGTTGTTGCTCTCGTGGGCACGCTACGGTGTCCTCCATGTACTCTACATCGTGTTATTCCCGCTTTTCTCTTGTCGAACCGACAGCATGTGCTCAAGATGGCCAAAATGCATACAGAATTGGCAGGGATTAAGACAATTGACACTGAATTGGGCTTGGATTAAGGAGTCAAAATACACGCAGAGAGCAATCGTTAACAGAGATAGTATATATTCACTACAAAGTGTCCTGCCTGAGTCCGCGGCAGGGCAATTGGAGGAAGCCGTCACTAGATCCTACAGAAATCCAACAAACTGACACCACAATGTCCTGGAATGCAGGAATGTACAAGATTAAGGCTGGAATCAGCTGAAATTAGCAATAATGAGTAAACGGAGAGTGGGCAAACGAGCACCACAGCAACAAAAAAAAGTCAGTTCACCTTGGGTAGGCGAGTTTTTATCTCACAAAGCGAGCATCTAACAGATTCTACGAAAATGTTGGCATGATGAATCATTCATGATGATGGACATCCTGACCTTGAATCCTGCAGCTAAATCATGACAGACTCCGCCGGAGGTGCACGGAAGGCGATAGCCTGTGGGCCATAAGCTGCAACACACCGTATATAACCGTATTTACAGTGGCGGTGGTGTTTTCGAAGGATAAGTAGGTCAATCTCTTGCTTTCAGACCACAATCTGAACAATTCTGCTGATCTAGAACCTGAATTTGCAAATGAGGCTCATTTTGCTGACGAAACAATTTTCGCCTGTTCCACCAGACTCCAGAAGTGTCTGCCTGAAGTCCGTAGAAGCCATATATAAAGTTCCTTAAGAGAACTGACGTCGCGGTTTAGCGAAATGGTAGAAACAAGTCAGTAGGATGCTCTCAAATCAAGACAAAATTGGAGGAATCTCCACAGATGAAGCTGGAATGAAGTCTACCGGCAGCAGAATGAAGCTCAAAACTAAGTTTCTGGTTGTGTTCGGAACACTACCAGACTACAGGGGGTTCCTGTAGGGAGTAAGCGGCTGCGCAACCTGAGATTTATCTACATTACATCATCTGCCGGTGATAGAAATTCAGGAATCGCAGTTGCACAGTTCAGATTCCCCCTAGTCTGTCCTTGTGGAAGCCTGGCGCTGACATTCCGACACATTACAGCACTACACCGGACATACCAGTAGCGTTCTTACGCTCCAGTAATTCACCAAAGGGGCACCACGCAAAATCTGAAGGAATGAGGGGCGAAAGATCAAGATTCCCTCACTCATGACACTCTAAAACAAGTGCTCTCCGCTCCTGGTCTAGCGGATTGAGCACGCAGCTGCAGCTTCGAAGGAGCCAGTTCGGTCCCCTTTGGAAGAAGGGGAAAACAAAAAAGGCTGAGGCCCGACCACGCCACGAAGTCACGGCGACTTTTTACGAGGCACTTGCATTCCCACCGCAGCCAATGCCTGGGACCGCAGGCGTAACCACTCACGCGAGGGTGTTCAAGAGCTGGATAGGCCATGCCGGAGATGACGGTGAGGTGAGCATCTATAGGGGTTCGAACCTACAACCCCTAGCTCTGGAGGCAGCATGCCTATCCACTGTACTGACGAAGGTCCTTAGTACAATCCGGTGTTCGGCGGTGCAAAAACCGTCTTAGGCTGACCGCTCGGTACATGTACATGACGGAAAAATGTAAATAAAACCTGAATGAACTCTGCCGTCCGGAGACGCAAATAAATATGTAAAACCACCTATACCGGCCTCCAAGGGACAGCCCCATGGCGCTGATGCAGCCCCGGATGCAGGCGGTGGATGGGGGGGCCAGTGCCACACGCAATGGACATGCCTGAGACGAAGTGGGAGAGTGGCCCTACTGGGGTTCGAACCAACGACCCCGGTCCGTTGGCGAAGGCATTTACCAACTAGAGTAGCAACGGCCATGCCAGTATCGCACAGTCAAGGTTTAATCACCGGCTTCGGACTTACGAGCGCACATCGACCGGCCGTTCCGGGTCGCAAACCTACCACCACGGGCCATGAACCAAGTGCACTGCCCAACTTGACTGACGAGCTGTATACCGATACATGGCGAACGAAGTTCAAACCTCTCATCGGTTACCGGATTGGTACATGAAACCTCCAACTTCTAGTAATCAGCTCAGATCTTCGCCTGTCCGGCTCGAACTGGACTTTTAAGGGCCAGGACAGTTAGTGCACCTTCGCCGACAACACGTGGCGGCTTCAGTCGCACAAGTCCAATGTAGGCCGATTTTCTCACTCATGTGGCCAAAGTCATCCGTTCACCAGTAACACCTCAGAATTGAACCTGAAAATACGCAAAAACGTGTCTCGAGACTACAACACACCTGGTGTACTGGGTAGCCCCACAGTCAACTCAAAGGGGACGTAATTGGGCTTGATGTACCAGGAATTTGAAATTTGGATCAGAATTTGATGAAACGGATGTGAGTGAGTAATGTACAAAGATGAGCTCAGAATGTCTCGGAATGTGGACGAACAACCACCTGGCTCAACGCTGCAGGCTTGCCGCCACCGCGGAACCGGTCTTGTGGTCTTCGTTCACGCACCGGACGCCCCTCATTGCCCTCCTGTGCATGTGCTGGAGGGGGGCGTGGTGCTTCCGGTCGCACGGCACCTTGGGGCGCCGGATTTCGTGCAGAATGTGCTGGAATCTGTGGCGGAGGAGCTGGATCTCCGTCCACCACGACGGTCTTTGCTCCGTCCTTTTCAACTACACGGTCTGGCTTGCTCAAACAGTCAGTAAATAGGACCGTAATCTCAGGATGAGCTCGCAGGTAATTTCTGAAACCTGTGGTATAACCATGTACAAAGGAAGAGGGAGGTTCCCAAGTGTTCTCAGACTCAGGGAAACCCTTGTACTTGACAAGAAACCGCCAGTTACCCTCATCATCCTTATAATGGTCGACAAGGCGTTCTACCTCGTAATTACCACCTTCAATCCCGCGTTCGGAAAGCCATTTGGAGGTCCAGAAAAGGGGTTTGACCCTGCCCTTTGGACTCGGAATCTCAGGCTTAAGCCTGTCTCCGCTCACCTCCAACTCCCGATTCACATCCACACGCACCTTAAAACTGTTCTCCCTGACTCGAGAAACAATTTCAAAGGAATCTTCCCACAGGGGGAGAAGTTTGGAGTCTCCCTCCTGGGTAGTTTCGCTCTTGCGGAGCCAAACACGGTCTCCTTTTTAGAGATCTTGTGGTCCCTTTCTGCCCTGGTCGGCAATGCTCAACCAATCTGCCTGAAATTTCTCAACAAGTCGCTTGGCCTCCTTTTCCCCAGCCTGAATCTCGGCGAAAAATGCTGATGCATCCTTACATTCCCGTGGATGATCGTACGGGAGGTTCCACAAGCACTTGTTTCGACCAAAAACAAGCTGATTGGGTGAGTACCCGTGATACAACTCTGTGTTGTGGTGCCGGCGGAGCAGGGCGAAAAGGATCTCAAGCCAATCGACATCCTTGTCACTGGCGAGTTCCTTTCGCAACATATTAATTATGGTTTTTCCTGCTCGTTCTGCCGGCAATGCCCTGTGCTGGTGGACCTCACATCGAAGATGATGGATTCCCAACCGAGCACAAAGGGTTTTCCACCACTCAGAAATATATGCACTGCCTGAATCAGTTAAAATCTCCCCGGGAACATCCCAGCACCCCATCCATGTCTGCGCACACCATTTGGCGGCAGCCTTGCCAGTCATGGTGTTCACGTTGCAAGGCAAGACATGAATGTACCCTGAGTGTCTACATTGAATTAATAACACACCATTGACTTTTTTGTTGGTCCAATGGCATTCCTCTCCCTCCAGGTCACCGAGGTAGAAGAAATCAGAGGTGACTCGGTCGAAGAGTCGCTCGGGTACGGGATGCGGCCTCAGATAGCCCTTAGGCTTGGCCGTAGCAGGCACCGCCACTGCACATTGGGCACATGATGAGGCCACTTTCATGCAGTGGGTGTGCAATCGAGCTCCAAAGAGACGATGTTTAATGGATTTCCAGAGTTTGGCGCCATGGAAGTGAGGAGTCTCCCATTTGTGCCACCAGTTGACAACTCTGGACGCCAATCTGTCAGGCACGCACAGTTTCCCATTCATCCACAGTTTTCCGTTGTCCAAAAAAATTTTAGGAATAAATTCCGTCCTGAAATGCTGACTTTGAAGTCAAATGTTCGTAGATTTCTTGAAACATATTATCGGAGTTATATTCTTTGGACCAATCCTTGGTGAGCAGGGAGTCCTTGGGGATCGCCTGGGCAGGTGCCACAGGTTTTTGACCCAATGGATGGACACATCTGAACCGCACCACAGGACTTCGTCGTTTAACAAACTGGGGGGTGGATTCTCCAGGTTTAACTACTCTGAGGGTGTCAACACGCACTGCAGAGCATTGGACATGGGAATGTGGGGGATGATCCTCCACTGTGATATCGTGGCAGCGCAATCGACGCTGCCGGACTGAATACTGTAGACAGTGGCGCTTAATCAACTGCCTTTCCTCAGCATCCCACTCAACTACTAACCCACGGTCTTGTTCAGTCCCATGGATGTTCGTCGACAGGCACGCTTCGGAAGCAGGATATGCCCATCTGCTTAAAGCGTCAGCGACAGTGTTGTACTTGCCTGGAAGGTAAGCCACATGAAGATCGAAAAGACTCAAAAACTCGTGCCATCTAGCACGCCGTCCAGCAGGACCTGACACCGTGTTGACATGTTCTGTCGACCAATACTCAAGAGAGCGATGATCCGTCAGAATTTCAACTCTGTTTGTGCCTATCCACGATTGATATTTTTTTAAGGCACAGATGATGGCGTAGGTCTCCTGCTCACGGGGGGACCACTGCATTTGTCTGGGAGTAAGCTTCCTCGACCAGAATGCAAGCGGATAATGAGCCCCAGTTTGTAAATCTTGCTGTTCTAACACTGCCCCAACATCATACTTACTAGCATCAGTCCTAAGGTAGAAAGGGCGATCGAATTCGGGAACGTGCAAAGTGGCGACTTCGCAAAGGGCGGCTTTTAATTGCACAAACGCCTCATCGCACTCGTCGGTCCACTGCACTCGCACCTTCGAGCCCGCACGACCAGCCTCCCTACCAACGTTGAGTCATTCAGTAGGGGGGGCGGCGTACCTGGCAAAATCTTTGACGAAATTATGGTAAAAATTGCAACAGCCAAGGAATCCACGAAGGGCCGAAATGGTCTCAGGGCGCTTCCACTTCTGAATTGCAAGGAGCTTCCCTGGACTCGGCTGGCGAGTCCCATTGCGTAGCAAACTGCCACAGAATTCTACACTTTCCAGGAATAATTTACCCTTCTTGGGACCCCAGATGAGCTGATTTTTGTCCAGAATGTCGAGGACCATGTTCAGCTGTTTCTCATGCAGGTCCTCAAGCTCCTGTTCGGTTAAACCATTGCCCACAGTGGCGCTGATTACGTCGTCGATATATACGGAAACGAATTCGCGAAGCTCAGGGTGCTCTGAAAACAAGACTTCTTCCATCATCCGTTGGAAAAAGCTCGGAGCATTCTGCAAACCCATAGGCATGACGATCCACTGAACAGGACCCACTGGACTGCACATGCACTTCAGGGGTCTGGTTGACTTCGCCAGAGGCATCTGGTGGAAGCCATGCCTTAGATCCAGGACTGAGAATAGTTTCCCCTTGGCTCTCTTCACGATTTCCTCCTCAAAGAGGGGTAAAGGGTGAGAATCAGCCTTAGTTTCCGCATTTAAATTACGAAAATCAACCACCATGCGCCAACCATCAATGGAATTCTTGTCTGCTGGGGGCGGTTTAGGCACTGTGAAGGGCGCACAACACCACTCAGAGGTCATGCACGCCTCCAACCAACCGAATTCTCGCAGATTTCTCTGAATGATGTCACGTAGAATTTCATGCTTCTTGCCATGATTTTTGTAAGGTCGCTGCTTGTTCGGTTTTCCTCCCCCCTTTAGCTCGATGAACGCCTCTCCGTGCTGGCCACGCACTGGAGGGTTCTTGACGACCTTACCAGAGAGGGTGGTGTCCTTTCGCTCGGCGAAAATCTTTTCCCTTCGCTCATTGCAAAGTTGACTTTCAACCTGTTCACCAGCCACCACCGTAGAGCAAATTTTCGCCAGATCTGGCGATCCAGCAGGCAACAGACCTTGTTTCAACGACTGAAACAGAGAGGGATCGACTCCCTCTTGCGGGTATGTCGTGGATGCCCGAACCTGCTGAGCATCTTCCACATCCTCACAGACAAAGGGGTCCAAAAAGGTCTCAAACTTGGGTTTTTCGTAAAATTGTCTGAATTTGACCTTCTTTCCGAATTTTTTTCCCTTGACCAGGTGGGAGATGCTTGCTGGATCTGGTCGTATTGGGGTCTGACTACAATCAGACGTTCCAGATTCCAGGTTCGGCACCGTATCACCTCCTTCCAAACAATCGGAAAAATTCGAATCTGAATCCGTACCACCGTCAAGACCCGATTCTGACCCATGGTCTGATGTGCAAGATCCGTCAGAGATGAGACCTCCATCGACCAGAAAAGCAACGGAAGGCCACGGCCGCTGTTGCAGGGGACCAGTGTCGTCCCTGGCGTACAGCTTGACGTCATGGGGGAGGCGGATGGAGTCGACTGTCATGGCCAAAACATCCTTCCACCATGGTTTCCAATCCCATAGTGGTACCACAAGGATGGCCTGTGTGCGATCCTGCTTTATTTTTTGAACGACCTCTCCCAACAAATGAAAAGGGGGGTTTATCCACAGCCTTTTATCCCACTTTACTACCCATGCATCGTCAGCTAAGCGCTTGAAACGCTTGTTTAACTCGTTGCAAAAGGCATCCTTGGCGGGCACAAAATCGTGGTTCTCCAAAAAATAGGAACATATATAATCACGCCACTTATCTACAACGCGGTAGTTGGAAGACTTCCAATTGCACGGTTCGGGACACTGAGTGTCCCTTCGTCGCTCCTGTAGCAAGATGCTGTAAGCGGTAGTGGCATTTATCTCACTAATCCCTTCATCCTCACCAAAAACTGTGTTCACCCTTCGACTCAAAAATTCTTTTGCATTTCGGTACCCAGAATGCAAGAACCGAAAGCTGGGAGCTTCCTGCTCTCCTGATTCCAAATCAAAACAACGTCTGTGTCCTACAGGGGCCACTTTGTTCTTCGTTAAAAATGGATGACCTAAATAAAGGTCGTATTTGATGGCCGCTCTATAGAAATAATCCTCTAAAACAACTTTTTCTACCTTATCTTCCTCCCATAAATCCTGGGCGACCATGTGCGCCTTCAGAAACGAACCTGTATTCCCTCCTGGAAGGGCATGACCAGAAACGCCTTCCAGGTTAACGGGAAGCAGCGAAGTGTCAATACATTCGTCCCGTAAAAACTTTTCTGACTGAAGATTCACTTCACTACCATTGTCACAAAGACACGTAGCAAGGTGTTTGTTCCCCTTCTTGTCAGTAACCAACAGACGACAAATGAATTGACGAGCTCGGTATTTGTTGGGAACACCGATCTCCACAACATTCCTATCTCCATCTGCCTCAACTGGCGGTGGTCCTACAGACAACGCTCCAATGTCCACGATCGGACATTCAGGGAAACGCCTGAATGTGTGTGGGGTGGCCACACAATCTTGGCGCCTTTATTCCTGATAATCTCCCTCGTACTCCTGTTGCACGGTTTCCCAGGAACCGTCCTCGTCCTCCCACTGGTCTCCCAGACCTTCTTCGCCAAGATTCCCTTCTTCATCAGGGGCATCCTGGTCCTCCGTCGTCACGTTATTATAATAATCCTCGTCAGAACCAGCAACTTGGTGCACTGATGCACCACGACCTGAATTAGAGTTCCGCTGACCAGATGATCCTTTTCCCCGTCCACCTTTCGTGCCCTGGGAGGTCCCCTTGCCCTTACCAGCGCTCATTCCCTTGGAATGTCCCGAGAACTGGCCACTGGATTGGCCTTTTCCCTTAGAAAAATTACCTTTTCCACCATTACCCTTGGCAGAATTGGACTTACCATTTCCATTTTTAAAATTTTCTGGAGAGCGTCCTTGGCTGGATTGGCCCTGGTTTCCCTTGCCTCCAGAAGTCTGCTGGCCTTTACTGCCTTTACCTTTTCGGCTGGGCGTCGATTGGCGATTTTCATCCACCTTCTTGACAGGGGCTTTGGGCGGATCCTTGCTGGCTTCTTGTGCCACTCTTTCGGCATCGGTCTTATTCCACCAATGATTCTCAGTGGAATGCGACTTGGCACGGTTGGTGTGACCGAAGGACAAACAAATGGCACAGTCTTTTGACTGCGTGTTATTTACATTCTTCTGATTCCCACCTTTAGAGGGGGGATTTCGGCTCAATCCTTCATGGAATTGCTGATGATTGGCATCTGCCAATTTTTCCAACTCCTCCCACAATTCAGTGGGCGTGAAGCTGAAAACCCACGGCTTTGCCACGAGCCAAGTTCCTCCAAAGGAGACGCCTCGGGTCACCACTTCATTGAAAACATATCTGTCCTCCTTCTCCGCGAATTTCAATCTCCAAGCACCGTCCCCTTCCTTACACTTGGAAACGTTAGTGGGCGAACACTTTTTAAGGGCATCTCTGACCTGAAATCGACCTGAGCCCTCAGGGAATCCCGTGACTTCAGTTCACCAGGATTTCACCTTCTCGTTGGACTGCTCCTGCCTCAGCGATGCAGCCCTGTCGGCAGGCATTTTTGCGAAGATGATGGCCTTTAGTTCGCCATCTGACAGATGTTCCCCAGCACTCTCAGCCTCATTCACCAGATTTTAAAAGCGGACCCGCTTGTTCTGAACCTCGTGGAGAATGAGTTGGGAAATGTTCGGGAAAGAGGTGAGGAGGGTTCGGTAATGGTCTTCAGACAACCTACTTCCTCGTCCCTCAAGCAGAGCAAACAATTCACTGTAGGTGAGTGGGTTAGAGGAATCAGCCCTATCAGTGTAAGATTTCATCCACGTATCACGAATGGGACCCTCTAAACACTCGAGGAGAGCATCAAGCTTCTTGTCGTCTTGAAGCTTGTTCTTGCCAACCCACAGACAAAATTCTCTTTCAAAAACAGCCCACCGGCGAGGGTTGCCATTGTATTTTGGTTGTTTTGCGATGGCTCTCAGTTTTGCCCTCACAGGGTTAATAATGTCCTCAATGCCGCCACCACCCGCCAGGATGGGATTGACCTGGGCAGCACCTGAGACGCCGGCGGCGCCCAGAAGACTCTGGGCGAGTAAGACCTGAGCCGCAATCATGGGATCAGTGGATCTTTTCTCGGCCAAAACTTCTGTTTTCTTTTTGGTCCTCGCTTCTGAAACACGCTGAGGATTTTTACTCTCAAAAACTCTTTCTTTTAATTTTTCACGTTTTTTCCTTTGTTCTTCCGCTCTGGAATCTGTGGTGGGCGCGAGTGAAAAAACTTCAGTCGCTTCATCGGCTACAGAACAGGTAGATCCGACTGGCGGATCTGGCAAATGAGAGGAGGGGTGAGCGAAAGATCTTCCCATCGAAAGAAAGTGGAAGAGTTTTTCCTGACTAAATTTAATCGCCTGATTCTCAGCAGCGAGGGTGGCGATTTCTTTCCGACACGAGCAGTGGTGGGCACAGGACACATGAGAGGCGGTTTCAGACCGCGATCCAATTGATTCTGGCCTCCTTACCACGTCTTCCTGCTCGTTCAGCCAACTCTCGATGGTGTTCGCGGCAGGCAGTTCTTGAGATTTCTCCTGTGCCACCTTGAGAAAGGCTTGCTCCAACGCCGACTCCAGCGACACCACATCGACCTCCATCGTCTTGCCGGTGGACTTGACTGGCACCGGCGGATGTTCTCGGTGAAACCTGCAGTAGCAATGGTGAATTTGCAGGCACCATTGGTCGTACAAATCCAGTCGCTGTAGGCTTTTGATCTTCTGGAATTTGATCCTCCAGCGTTCCTGGGACTCCTGCATTTGAGTGTCCAACTTGGCGGAGACGGCCTGCTCGATGACGTTCTGGAGCAGCGGGTCGATTTCCGCAAGCGTAGGTGTCATTCTGGCGGGCATTCCTCCTGGACCACTTGCGATCGGCAGATCTCGATGCACATGCATGCTTTCCTTGGATGGGAGACGAATGTCGTCCTCCTGACTCGATGAGTCTCCACCCAAGGAGCCGTACACTCCGCTGGGACCAGCGCCTGGTGAAGGGCCGCTTGGGGGCCCGGATTCTTGACTGGGATCGGGGACTGAGCTTGGGTGAGGAATGGGTATGTACCTGGGGCGCCCACACCAGCAGACATACAGCCCAACACCCAAGCCAGGAGTGGCGGGGTGCAGCCGAAACCCGAGCCCAAACACACAAACCCCCAACGCACATCCCAGCCAGGAGTGGCGGGGTACAGGGGGGGCACGCACACAAACACGCACACCCCAACACCCCAGCCAGGAGTGGCGGGGCGCAGCCGAAACCCGGGCCCAAGCACACACACCCACGCCCCGCACCCTGGCCAAGAGTGGCGGGGTACAGGGGGAGCAGGCACACAGACACGCGCACCCCAACACCCCAGCCAGGAGTGGCGGGTTGCAGCCAAAACTCGAGCCCAAGGACACACATCCAAGCCCCACACCCCAGCCAGGGGAGGCGGGGTACACGAGGAGCACGCACACCAGCACACACACACCCCAACACCCCAGCCAGGAGTGGCGGGGCGGAGCCGAAACTCGAGCCCAAACACACACACCCACGGCGCGCACCCCAGCCAGGAGTGGCGGGGTACAAGGGGGGCACGCACACGAGCACACACCCACCCCAACACCCCAGCCAGGAGTGGCGGGGCGCAGCCGAAACCCGAGCCCAAACACACACACCCACGGCGCGCACCCCAGCCAGGAGTGGCGGGGTGCAAGCGGAGCGCCCACACCAGTACACACACAGCCCGACACCCCAGCCAGGAGTGGCGGGGTGCAGGCGTAACCTGAGCCCAAACACACACACCCACGGCGCGCACCCCAGCCAGGAGTGGCGGGGTGCAAGCGGAGCGCCCACACCAGCACACACACAGCCCAAAGCCCCAGCCAGGAGTGGCGGGGCGCAGCCGAAACCCGAGCCCAAACATACACACCCACGGCGCGCACCCGAGCCAGGAGTGGCGGGGTGCAAGCGGAGCGCCCACACCAGCACACACACACCCCAACACCCCAGCCAGAAGTGGCGGGGTGCAGCCGAAACCCGAGCCCAAACACACACACCCACGGCGCGCACCCCAACCAGGTGTGGCGGGGTACAAGGGGGGCACGCACACGAGCACACACACACCCCAGCACCCCAGCCAGGAGTGGCGGGGCGCAGCCGAAACCCGAGTGCAAACACACACACCCACGGCACGCACCCCAGCCAGGAGTGGCGGGGTGCAAGCAGAGCGCCCACACCAGCACACACACAGCCCAACACCCCAGCCTGAAGTGGCGGGGTGCAGCCGAAACCCGAGCCGAAACACACACACTCACGGCGCGCACCCCAGACAGGAGTGGCAAGGTGCACGCGGAGCACCCACAGCAGCACACACACAGACCAACACCCCAGCCAGGAGTGGCGGGGCGCAGCCGAAACCGGAGCCCAAACACACACACCCACGGCGCACAACCCAGCCAGGAGTGGCGGGGTGCAAGCGGAGCGCCCACACCAGCACACACACAGCCCAACACCCCAGCCTGAAGTGGCGGGGTGCAGCCGAAACCCGAGCCGAAACACACACACTCACGGCGCGCACCCCAGACAGGAGTGGCAAGGTGCACGCGGAGCACCCACAGCAGCACACACACAGACCAACACCCCAGCCAGGAGTGGCGGGGCGCAGCCGAAACCGGAGCCCAAACACACACACCCACGGCGCACAACCCAGCCAGGAGTGGCGGGGTGCAAGCGGAGCGCCCACACCAGCACACATACAGCCCAACACCCCAGCCAGGAGTGGCGGGGTGCAGCCGAAACCCGAGCCCAAACACACACACCCCCATGGCACACCCCAGCCAGGAGTGGCGGGGTACAGGGGGGGCACGCACACAAACACGCACACCCCAACAGCAGCCAGGAGTGGCGGGGCGCAGCCGAAACCCGAGCCCAAGCACACACACCGAGCCGCGCACCCCGGCCAAGAGTGGCGGGGTACAGGGGGAGCAGGCACACAAACGCGCACACCCCAACACCCCAGCCAGGAGTGGCGGGGTGCAGCCGACACCCGAGCCCAAACACACACACCCACGGCGCGCATCCCAGCCAAGAGTGGCGGGGTACAGGGGGAGCAGGCACACATACACGCACACCCCAACACCCCAGCTACGAGTGGCAGGGTGCAGCCGAAGCCCGAGCCCAAACACACACACCGACACCGCGCAGCCCAGCCAGGAGTGGCGAGGGTGCAAGCGGAGCGCGCACACGAGCACACACACAGCGCAACACCCCGGCCAGGAGTGGCGGGGCGCAGCCAAAACCCGAGCCCAAACACACACACCCACAACAAACACCCCAGGCAGGAGTGGCAGGGTGCAAGCGGAGCGCGCACACGAGCACACACACAGCCCAACAGCCCAGCCAGGAGTGGCGGGGCGCAGCCAAAACCCGAGCCCAAGCACACACACCCAAGCCGCACACCGCAGCCAGGAGAGGCGGGGTACAGGAGGAGCATGCACATCAGCACACACACACCCCAACACCCCAGCCAGGAGTGGCGGGGCGCAGTTGAAATCCGAGCCCAAACACACACACCCACACCGCACACCCCAGCCAGGAGTGGCGGGTTACAGGAGTGGCACGCACACAAACATGCACACCCCAACACCCCAGCCAGGAGCGGCAGGGCGCAGCCGAAACCCGAGCCCAAACACACACACCCAGGGCGCCCACCGCAGCCAGGAGTTGCGCGCTGCAAGCGGAGCGCCCACACCAGCACACACACAGCCCAACACCCCCGCCAGGAGTGGCGAGGTGCAGCCGAGACCCGAGCCCAAACACACACACCCCCACCGCACAACCCAGCCAGGAGTGCGGGGTACAAGTAGAGCGCGCGGACAAACACAAACGCACCGCAACACCCCAGCCAGGAGTGGCGTGGCGCAATCGAAACCCGAGCCCAAGCACACACACCCACGCCGCACGCCCCAGCCAGGAGGGGCAGGGTACAAGCGGAGCACGCACACAAGCAGACACACACCCCAACACCCCAGCCAGGAGTGGCGGGGTGCAGCCGAAAGCCGAGCCGAAGCACACACACCCACGCCGCACACCCCAGCCAGGAGTGGCGGGGTGCAAGCGGAGCGCGCACACAAGCAGACACAAACCCCGACACCCCAGCCAGGAGTGGCGGGGCGCAGCCGGAACCTGAACCCAACCATACACACCCACACCGCACACCCCAGCCAGGAGTGGCAGGGTAAAAGCGGAGCGCACACACAAGCGTACACACACCCCAACACCCCAGCCAGGAGTGGCGGGGCGCAGCCGAAACCCAAACCCAACCACAACCCAGACCCAAACACAACCGCCACGCAACAGTAGGAAACCCAGTGTCCATAGCCCGGGCACTGAGGCAGCGCGTCCCATGCAGGTGACTCGGCGAAACGAGATCCAGAGACCGGGGGTAAGGCTGCATCCTAAGGCCTGCCCTGCTTTGGGACTCGAGGCGGAGCGTGCGACACCCAAGCACCTCGGAACCCCAGTACCAAGAACATGCATGCATGCCTCCGGAACGGGATACGCCAGGAAGTCCAGTGAACCCCTAGAGTTCCGCCCAAAGGGGGGGACGTGCGCAAGCACGCAGGCCCACCCTCCCAGCATGACAAGCAGTCACGCTGGCGGCGATCAGCCCTCCAGGTGTTGCCCGGGGCCGCTTTGTTGGGGGACACCAGTCAGGTCTAGCGGGATGTAAGCCACCTCCCCTCTTCAGGCGCGGAACCTCTTCCTGTTTGTCACAGGGGCGACACCAGGGGGAACCGTGGGGCGCCTCTCCACGACCGAGTGCACCTACCTACCTACCTACCTCGAGTGCCTGAAGTTGGTGAACGATGGTGGGTGTTTGTACCGGAATATTGACATAAAGGGAAACTCGATGTTGTCTGGTGCGGCCCTTACAAAATTCCCGAGGTACTGAACAAGGGCGAGAATGTTAAACTCGATATCCCTGCACCCTTCGACGGGTTGCGAGTTTTCAATTGAGACAGCATAAAGCCCTACGTCCATCGAGAGGGACAGCAGGTGTGGGAGTTCCCGATGCCCCCTGTCAAAACTGGAGAATCTCCTCGACTTGTCAAGATTGTGGCTAGACGTTGAGTGGGATCTAAGAAGCGCCGCACGTTCCTGTACCATTGTGAATGGGATGATGACACATGGTCTTGGGAGTCGAGCAAGGCTCTAGAGGAGGATCCCGTGTACCTTGAGCTTCTTCGACTCCACCCTGAGTAACCTTACTCTTCTCTGCAGCGTGGTTTTTCGAAAAACTCATGCGAGGTTCCGGGTCGACCGCCGGAGCTCCGCCTACGGTACTACATCCCGGACGCCCCGAACTTCCTCTCGACCTCCACCTCCCCGAGCATCACCGGACGTCATCGATGTTGACGCGATCAATGACAACATTGCTGCCAAACCCCCAGCGAAGACAACTTCAGCTGGCCGCTGTTTGTCGGTAAAATCAGCGGCAGCACGTCCGAGTCGACCTCTCGATCCATTCGAACCTACGAACTACAGCCAGTTTGCATATGCTGGGAGCTCGAAAGGAAAAGGAGGCCCGTCGGAAGGAGGCAAGGGAGCGCCCGGACGGGTTGACAGTTCTTAGACAGCGAGGCCTAACACCTGGACATCTACGCCATCCAGGGACGGACCGTCGTGGGAACCGAATACCGGAGAGCCGAATAACTCCAGCTATAACAACAACGATGAAGCTGTCCCCAACGACTGGGTCGACCAATGCTGGCAGTCGAATGCCCCGAAGACGCAAGCTTCTACTCGAACGAACCAATCGGACTCCTATTACTACAACGACGACGATGAACCCTGGCTCGAGTCCGATGACGAGGAGGAATATCCGTACGAGCCCTCAGCGTTCGACGCCACACAAAGTTGGTCGATACCACCGCCCTGCTACGATTCTGTGCCGGTGCCAGAACCGATGTGGCAGCCCTATAACATGCCGCAGTACAACCATGAAATCGAGACCGTCGAACAACTCCGACACTGGGGTACGTTCGGATTGAAGCCACCCTATCGATTTGGGACACATGAGGATGATCCAATGAAAACGGAATACACGGAGCTCAAACCATCGGTACTCACTATTGCGTCGAGCGCCATGGCTGGTCAACGAGGAAGGCACATGTTCTTGAACGAACGCCATGCCGCAGTCGTGACGAATACGAATGCCACTATCTCCGAGTTAGGCAAGACCATCAACATCGACAGTTGGGGACGAACCGCATCATTCCCTTACGAGCTGGCGCGAAGCGCTCCTGACACATCTGTCGATGAGCGTGGGAATGTTGGTGGCAAGCTGGGCTACCAGTGGTATACAAAAATCGAAATGGCTTGCCAGAACTTTCCAGCGGCCCTCGTCGAATGGCGACGCTGCGACGAAGAGCTCGATTGGGGATTCCGACAAAACCTCACCGAATATGGCCTGCCGAGTCAAATTGCTCGACTCAACCGCATGCATCGAGAGATCTCAGGAATCGACGACCTGATAAATGTTGCCGATCGAATCGACCTGATCTTCAGGTATCCACGCCTCTGGACCCAGGACAGGATGAAACGAGAAGCTCCCGTTGCCGTTTCGATCCTTGGAGTTATCCGCGATCTCCAGAAGGTTTGCCAGGCGACTGACTGGCTCTTCGAGGATCGAGCCCCCTTTCTCGCGTACAAAGTCGATTTGCTTCTTCGCGGACATCAACTGCGAGGTCTACGAGGCACCTCTCGACTTGGGTATAAGCGGTATGGGTGTGCTCCACATCGAACACAGGACCTTGCAGTCCAGCTGCAGGAGTACTTTCGACTCGGAGAACAGACCGAACCCTATGCGTACAACGCCGTCGCACCAGGTGCCCCCATCGACCTTGTCCAGTTGGCGACGATTTACCAGACTGGACCCGGACGGCTCGAGTACCACGACTTCGATAAGGCAATTCGATGAGTTGCTGCCCCTCACTCGTCCAGTGAAGAGTATGTCAACCTCTTTCCTTTCGTGGACACCGCCAATTTGCCTCGACGCCTGGGTACCTCGAAATACCTCATGTCCCCCTACGAGGCCGGATACGAAGGTGGACAACGTCGGCGTCGAGCGGTGGAGTTCCGAAGGGATGTCTATGCTGATGACCGGGAGGAGATCGAGAAAACCGACTCGCCTGCGAGTGACCCGTTCCAGCCGGACCCCGTCGACCACCGGTTTTTGTCGGCAGAGTCGAACGCCCATCAGCACCACTTCGACATCCCGTTCTTCAAGTACCTCACGCCAATCCATGATGATTTCAAAGCTGCCCATCGCCGCAAGGTCAGCTGCCGAGACCAAGTCCTCGAAGCGGTCATTGTTGACACGGCTTTGAGCCTTGTGACTGCAGAAGCGGTTCGATTTGCTCTGCAGAGTTCCCTCGCTGATGGTCAGTATGTACATCAACACCTCGGTCGACTCCAAGAAGAAGGTTCTCAAACCGACATGCTTGAGGTCATTGACCGATATGCCCTTGGTCCTGGAGTCGATGACGTCAGTGCCATCATTGTTGTGCGACGACTTTCGATTGCTGACACGCCATGCTGGCGAGTCGATACGCGAACTGGTCAGTTCTACCACAGCATGGCCGCTGGTACTGGTTCGAAGGAAACCTATCGATGGTCTACTGGTCTACATGACGGGTTCTCCTTCGAGGTAGCCAATCGGACCGATCTGTGGCGTGAGAATGCTTGGAAACCGTCGAGGTAGGTAGGTAGGTGCACTCGGTCGTGGAGAGGCGCCCCATGGTTCCCCCTGGCGTCGCCCCTGTGACGAACAGGAAGAGGTTCCGCGCGTGAAGAGGGGAGGCGGCTTACATCCCGCTAGACCTGACTGGTGGCCCCCAACAAAGCGGCCCCGGACAACAGCGGGAGGGCTGATCGCCGCCAGCGTGACTGCTTGTCATGCCGGGAGGGTGGGCCTGCGTGCTTGCGCACGTCCCCTCCTTTGGGCGGAACCTTAGGGGTTCATCGGATTTCCTGGCGTATCCCGTTCCCAAGGCATGCATGCATGTTCTTGGTACTGGGGTTCCGAGGTACTTAGGTGTCGCACGCTCCGCCTTGAGTCCCAAAGCAGCGCAGGCCTTAGGATGCAGCCTTACCCCCGGTCTTCGGATCTCGTTTGGCCGGGTCACCTGCATGGCACGGGCTGCCTCAGTGCCCGGGCTATGGGCACTGGGTTTCCTACTGTTGCGTGGCGCTTGTGTTTCGGTCTGGGTTGTGGTTGGGTTCGGGTTTCGGTTGCGCCCCGCCACTCCTGGCTGGGGTGTTGGGGTGTGTGTGCGCTTGTGTGTGCCCTCCGCTTGTACCCTGCCACTCCTGGCCGGGGTGTGCGGTGTGGGTGTGTGTGGTTGGGTTCGGGTTCCGGCTGCGCCCCGCCACTCCTGGCTTGTGTCTGCTTGTGTGCGCGCTCCACTTGCACCCTGCCACTCCTGGCTGGGGTGTGCGGCGTGGGTGTGTGTTCTTTGGCTCGGGTCTCGGCTGCGCCCCGCCAATTTTGGCTGGGGTGTTGGGGTGTGTGTGTGCTTGTGTGCGTGCTCCCCTTGTACCCCGCCCCTACTGGCCGGGGCGTGCGGCCTGGGTTTGTTTGCTTGGGCTCCGGTTTTGGTTGCACCCCGCCACTCCTGGCTGGGGTGTTGAGGTGCGTTTGTGTTTATCGGCGCGCTCTACTTGTACCCCGCCACTCCTGGCTGGGCTGTGCGGTGGGGATGTGTGTGTTTGCACTCGGCTCTCGGCTGCACACCGCCACTCCTGGCTGGGGTGTTGGGCTGTGTGTGTGCTGGTGTGGGCGCTCCGCTTGCACCCCGGCACTCCTGGCTGGGTTGCGCGCCGTGGCTGTGTGTTTGGGCTCGGGTTTCGGCTGCGCCCCGCCACTCCTGGCTGGGGTGTTGGTGTAAGTGCGGCTACCCTCCATCCGCGCAGATCTGAGGTCAATTCAGGTCAATGCACCCCCAGTCAGCCAGATTCAGCTTATTTCCGGACATTTACATATGGCAGCCTTCCCAAATTTTTACTTGAACAGTTCCTGTATATTATGGACACGCCGGATTCAATTCTGGTGTCCGTTGCGGCTGAGATGGTCGCGTTCCAATGATTTGGTGGGATCGCCGGCGCGCGTGCGCAAATCAAATCAGCCAAATATTTTTTGACAATCGGATTTTTTATAAACTATACAGGAAGAATATTCCGGAATTACATGTATCATATGATCCGCCTACATTTTTTTGTAGACTGGGATTTTTAGCAAGTTCGTATCTTCATCTTCATTGTCTTCACTGTCGTGCTTGTACCTCATGGACCCCAAGGGCAAGGCCCCAGCACCGACCCCTCCATACCGCCGGGACGCACAGAAGGGATACCTGCCCTCTGTTCCCTTTCCCCATGCCGGCCCTGAGCCCTCCGGCCAGGCTCCGCGGAGCTTTCTCAAAGAAAATAGCTTAGATGGTAGCAGAGCAGCCTTCAGCCTCTAGGTTATAGGTATGGAGTACAAGTCCGACCGACCGGACAGTGATGACGAGAGCATCTGCGATCTAGATGATCCAGATGGGCCAGAGGACGGCGTGGAATGTTGCATAGTTGCGACATTCTCCGAAGAGTTAGGGATTCCTTGCCAGAATCCTGACTCGCTCCGCTTGCACCCCACCACTCCTGGCTGGGGTGCGCGCCGTGGGTGTGTGTGTTTGGGCTCAGGTTACGGCTGCGCCCCGCCACTCCTGGCTGGGGTGTTGGGCTGTCTGTGTGCTGGTGTGGGGGTTCCGTGTGCACCTTGCCACTCCTGGCTGGGGTGCGCGCCGTGGGTTTGTGTGTTTGGGCACAGGTTTCGGCTGCACCCCGCCACTTCCAGCTGGGGTGTTGGGCTGTGTGTGTGCTGGTGTGGGCGCTCCGCTTGCACCCCGCCACTCCTGGCTGGGGTGCGCGCCGTGGGTGTGTGTGTTTGGGCTCGGGTTTCGGCTGCGCCCCGCCACCCCTGGCTGGGATGTTGGGGTGTGTGTGTGCTCGTGTGCGCGCTCCACTTGCACCCCGCCACTCCTGGCTGGGGTGCGCGCCGTGGGTGTGTGTGTTTGGGCTCGGGTTTCGGCTGCGCCCCCCCACTCCTGGCTGGGCTGTTGGGGTGTGTGTGTGCTGGTGTGCGCGCTCCGCTTGCACCCTGCCACTCCTGGCTGGGGTGCGTGGTTTGGGTTTGTGTGTTTGGGCTCGGGTTCCGGCTGCGCCCCGCCACTCCTAGCTCGGGTGTTGGGGTGTGTGTGTGCTGGTGTGCGCGCTCTGCTTGCATCCCGCCACTCCTGGCTGGGGTGCGGGCCGTGGGTGTGTGTGTTTGGGCTCGGGCTTCGGCTGCGCCCCGCCACTCCTGGCTGGGGTCTTGGGCTGTGTGTGTGCTGGTGTGGGCGCTCCGCTTGCACCCCGCCACTCCTGGCTGGGGTGCGGGCCGTGGGTGTGTGTGTTTGGGCTCAGGTTTCGCCTGCACCCCGCCACTCCTGGCTGGGGTGTCGGGCTGTGTGTGTGCTCGTGTGGGCGCTCCGCTTGCACCCCGCCACTCCTGGCTGGGGTGCGCGCCGTGGGTGTGTATGTTTTGGCTCGGGTTTTGGCTGCGCCCCGCCAATCCTGGCTGGGCTGTTGGGGTGTGTGTGTGCTCGTGTGCGTGCCCCCCTTGTACCTCGCCACTCCTGGCTGGGGTGTGCGGTGTGGGTGTGTGTGTTTGGGCTCGGGTTTCGGATGCGCCCCGCCACTCCTGGCTGGGGTGTTGGGGTGTGTGTGTGCTGGTGTGTGGGCTCCTCCTGTACCCCGCCTCTCCTGGCTGGGGTGTGCGGCTTGGGTGTGTGTGCTTGGGCTCGAGTTTCGGCTGCGCCGCGCCACTCCTGGCTGGGGTGTTGGGCTGTGTGTGTGCTCGTGTGCGCGCTCCGCTTGCACCCTGCCACTCCTGGCTGGGGTGCGCGGTGTGGGGGTGTGTGTTTTTTTTCTCTTGGGTCTCGGCTGCGCCCCGCACTCCTTGCAGGGCTGTGCGTTGTGGGTGTGTGTGCTCGGCCTTGGGTTTTGGCTGCGCCCCGCCCCTCCTGGCTGGGGTTTGTGGTGTGTGGGTTGGCTGTTGCCTGGCACCTGTTCGTGTGCCGTGGTTCGTTGCGTGTTGTGCGTGCTCTCCTGTTTTGTGGCACCTGGCGGCCGTCGCTGCTTGGCACCTGTCCGTGCGCCTTGGTTGTGGCCGGCGGCGTGCCTCTCTGGCGTGCCTCGTGGCCCCGCGTGGTGCGCCGCGCCTTGTTTGGTCCTGTCGCTGTCGGTGCTCCGGTCGGCTTTCCCGTCGCCGTGGTGCCTTTCCCAACCCCCGGGGCTTGTGCCCCCGGCTTTACTGGGCGGCTGCGCTGGGCACGCGGAGGCCGGCCGAGAACCGGGCTCTTTGTGCCTGCCGCTGGCCCCCGCCGAGGCGGGGGCGCTGGGGTCGCTCCGCGTCGTACCCGTTCGGGGCTCCGCGATGGGGTTGTCCCTGGCGGGTCCCTCTGGCGTCGGTTTTGGGCTGCGTGCGCTGCGGTGGTTGGCGTGTGTGGACCCGGTCACTGACGCGTCCGGTTTCCCGGACCGTCCGTCCTTCGACAGGGGACTCGGCCGGTGCACCGGGGCTGTTTCGTGTGGACGCCGACACCGCCCCTTGCGGGTCGGAGGGCGCCACACCCGGGTCCCGTGCGTGTGTGTGTGTGTTTTGCTCTTCTTGGCTGGGTCGGGCGGGCCGGCCTCCTGGGCGCGTTCTGGTGCACCTCACCTTTTCCTTTGGCCGCTTTGGCTTTCTGCTTTGCTTGGCCTCCTCCGGGCTGGGGTTGCCCCCGTCCTGGTCCTTTCCTTTTTTCTTCCGTTGCCGTCTTCCGCGCACCCCCTTTGTCTCCTGCTTTCTTTTGTTTCGGCCCTGGGTGCCCTGGGCCTTGTCGCTGTGTGTTGTTTGTCTTGTTGGCCTCGCGCTTCTTGGCCCTCCGTGCGGTCTCGCTCCTTTTGTGTTGCCCGCCTTGCTGTTTGTTTTTTCCCTGGTGGTTGCCTCCCCCCCCTCCTTTTGTGTCTCGCGGTTTTTCTTGCCGCCGCTCCGTTCCTTGTGTTTTTTTTTTCCTTCCCCGCGCCCCCGTTGTCTCTCGCTTTCTCTGCTTTCTGGCCCCGGGTGCCTTGGGCCTTGGCGCTGTGCTTTGCGTCTTTTTTTTCCTCCCGCCTCTCGGCTCTCCGTGCGCTCTCGCTTTTCTTTTTCTCCTGCTTGGCCGTTGGCTGCTCCTTGGTGCTTGGTGCCCCCCCCCCCTTCCTTTGTGTCTGGCTGGTTTTGTCGCTGCCGCTCGGTGCCCCCCCCCCTTTTCTTTTTCTTTCCCTGCGTGCGCCACCGTTGTCTTTGGCTTTCTCTGGTTTCCGGCCCCGGGTGCCCTGGGCCTTGGCCCTGTGTTTTGTTTGCTTTGTGGGCCTCCCGCTTCTCGGCTCTCCGTGCGCTCTGTCCTTTTTCTGTGTCTCGCCTGGCCGTTGGTTGCTCCCTGGTAGTTCCTGCCCCCCCCCCCCTGCCGCTTGGTGCTCCGTTCTTTTTTTTGTTTTTTTTTTGCGTTGTGCGCCCCCGTTGTCTCCGGCTTTTTCTGGTTTCCGGCCCCGGGTGCCTTGGGCCTCGGCGCTGCGCGTTGTTTGGTTTGTCGGCCTCCCGCTTCTCGGCTCTCCGTGCGTTCTCGCCTCTTTCCTGCCTCCCGTCTGGCCGTTGGCTGCTCCCCGGTGGTTGCTGCCCCCCCCCCCCTTTGTGTCTCGCGGTTTTCGTCGCTTCCGCTCGGTGCTGTGTGCCGTGTGTTGTGCTGTGCTGTGTGTCCCGGGTTGCGGTGCTGCGCTGCGCTGCTGCGCGTTGTGTCGCTCGGTGTTGTGCTGTTGTGTGCTGTGTTGTTTTGCTGCGCTCGGTTGGTGCCGCTGCTCGTCGTGCCGTGCCCTCTGGTGCTCCCCGTCGCCCTGGGGCCCTGTGCTTTGCGGCGCTGTGTTTTGTGGTTTTCCCCCGCGCTGTGTGTGTTTTGTCGTTGCGTGGTGATGTGTGCTGTTGTTCGCCGCTCTGCTTTGTGCTGTGTGTGTCCTGGGGTGCTGTGCTGTGTGTTCCTTGTCCCCTCCGCTCTGTGCGGTGCTGTGCTTCGCTGTGCTGGTGCGCTTGCGTTGTGCTGCCCGTGTGGTGCGTGCTGTTGCTGGCGCCCGCTGCTGTGGTGCGCTGCCGTGTGTTGTGCTGTTTCCTTTGGTGTGCTGTGGTGCCGTGCTGGGTCTGGTGGCCCGTGGTTGTCTGCTGGTGCCGTGCTGTGGCGCCCTGCTGTCCGTTTTCCTTCGCTGGTGGCGTTGGTTTGTGTCTTTTTCCTGTGTGTGCGGTGCTGTGTTGCGCTGCGCGCCGTGTTGTTTGGTTCCGGTTGAGTCTGCGCTGTTGTCGGTGCCTCGTGCTGTGGCGTGTCCCTTTGTGTTGTGGTGTCTCCTTGGGCGTTCCGCTGTGTGGTGGTGCCGCTCTGGCGTGTCGTGGTGTCTTGCTTTGCTGTGCGTTGTCCTGTGGTGTTCTGCGCCCTGTGCTGTGTCCTGCGGTGCTGTGCTGCCTTGCGGTGTTGTGCTGGTGGGCTGTGCTGTGCGGTTGTCTGCGCTGCTGGTGTTTGTTTTTCCTTTTGTCCTCTTTTCATTTGCTAAAAACCCCTGCTGTTTTTCCGTGCCTTTGAAAACTTTCTGAAAACCAAAAATTAAAACATTTCTCCTTAGAAAATCAAACTCTACGCAACTCACGCACGCAGGCAAGCAGCAATACCAAGGTGAAATTTCTGACTTACGTGTTGCCACGCGGCCGCGATGATGGTGGTCTTGCTTGCAAGGGGTTGACTGCTTTTCCCTCAGGGGCCGGTTGCCTAAGCTGACGAAAAGGAGTGAGGGGGGGCACGAGGGAAGGGAGGTGGGTGCATGGAGAAGGAAAGGAAAGGAAAGGAAGCAGGGTGAAGGGACGCGGCGGCTTAGAAAATATTTTTTCGAGCTTTATGCGCTGCTCGCGACGCGTTTTTCTTTGCGCCTACGGCTAGTTAGACGTCGTGAGGGACGGCGTTAGGGTCCTACGAGCGTTTTAATGTTTACGGCGCTAACTATTCACCTATTTTTTGTCGAAGATTTTTTTGTCGCGTTTTTCCGCGTTTCGCAGCGCGCTTTTTCGCCTAACCGTTTTTTATGCTAATTAGCTTTATGGCTATGGCAACACTTGCTGAATTGGAACATGGTCCCTTTGAGATGGTATGGCACGCTAGTTGTCTCTGTCGCAGTTCTGGCAAGCCATTTCGATTTTTGTATACCACTGGTAGCCCGGCTTGCCACTGACATTCCCACGCTCATCGACAGATGTGTCAGGAGCGGTTCGCGCCAGCTCGTAAGGGAATGATGCGGTTCGTCCCCAACTGTCGATGTGGATGGTCTTGCCTAACTCAGAGATAGTGGCATTCGTCTTCGTCACGACTGCGGCATGGCGTTCGTTCAAGAACATGTGCCTTCCTGGTTGACCAGCCATGGCGCTCGACGCAATAGTGAGTACCGATGGTTCGAGCTTGGTGTATTCCGTTTTCATTTGATCATCCTCGTGTGTCCCAAATCGATAGGGTGGCTTCAATCCGAACGTACCCCACTGTCGGAGTTGATCGACGGTCTCGATTTCATGGTTGTACTGCGGCATGTTATAGGGCTGCCACATCGGTTCTGGCACCGGCACAGAATCGTAGCAGGGCGGTGGTGTCGACCAACTTTGTGTGGCGTCGAACGCTGAGGGCTCGTACGGATATTCCTCTTCGTCATCGGACTCGAGCCAGGGTTCATTGTCGTCGTTGTAGTGAGGAGAGGCGGATTGGTTCGTTCGAGTAGAAGCTTGCGTCTTCGGGGCATTCAACTGCCAGGATTGGTCGACCCAGTCGTTTGGGACAGCTTCATCGTTGTTGTTATAGCTGGAGTTATTCGGCTCTCCGGTATTCGGTTCCCACGACGGTCCGTCCCTGGATGGCGTAGATGTCCAGGTGTTCGGCCTCGATGTCCAAGAACTGTCGACCCGTCCGGGCGCTCCCTTGCCTCCTTTCGACAGGCCTCCTTTTCCTTCCGAGCTCCCAGCATATGCCGACTGGCTGTAGTTGTGCGGTTTGAATGGATCGAGAGGTGGACTCGGACGTGCTGGCGCTGATTTTACCGACAAACAGCGGCCAGCTGAAGTTGTCCTCGCTGGGGGCTTGGCACCAACGTTGTCATTGATCGCGTCAACATCGATGACGTCCGGTGATGCTCGGGGAGATGGAGGTCGAGAGGAAGTTCGGGGCGTCCGGGATGTAGTACCGTAGGCGGAGGCTCCGGCGGTCGACCCGGAACCTCGCATGAGTTTTTCAAAAAACCACGCTGCAGAGAAGAGTAAGGTTACTCAGGGTGGAGTCGAAGAAACTCAAGGTATACAGGATCCTCCTCTAACGCCTTGCTCGACTCCCAAGACCATGTGTCGTCATCCCATTCACAACTTTACAGGAACGTGCGGCGCTTTTTAGATCCCACTCGACGTCTAGCCACAATCTTGACAGGTCGAGGAGATTCTCCAGTTTTGACAGGGGGCATCGGGAACTCCCACACCGGCTGTCCCTCTCGATGGACGTAGGGCTTTATGCTGTCTCGATTGAAAACTCGCAACCCGTCGAAGGGTGCAGGGATATTGAGTGTAACATTCTCGCCCTTGTTCAGTACCTCCAGAATTTTGTAAGGGCCGCACCAGACAACATCGAGTTTCCCTTTATGTCGATATTCCGGTACCAACACCCACCATCGTCCACCGACTTCAGGCACTCGAACGTGTCCGTTCATTTGCAGGACCACATGCATCTGGCGTCGACGTTCCTCGGCAAGCATTGCACGCACAGAATCCGAGATACGTTCCGCTCGTTGCATGTAATCATTCACGGTCGATGGTTCATGTGCATGGGAAGTCATTCGGGGAAAATCCGATGGAAAATGGGGTGTTCGTCCTTCATCTATCTGGAACGGGGATAGCCGAAGGCTATTGAATGTCAGGTTGTTGAACCAAATCTCGGCGAACAGGAGGTCGACATCGCACTCGTTGTTGCCGAGGATGCCGTGTGTACACAGGCGCTGGAGGATCGACTGGTTGCTGCGCTCCGCCAGGCCACTGCCTCGAGGGCGGTTGGCCACTGTTTGATGCATCTCAATCTTGAAACGCTGAGCCAACTCCTTCCACGCCTGAGACTCGAACAGCTTGTCTCGGTCAGAAACAATTTGTCGAGGGCACCCTTTCAGTAGAACTCCCTCACGCAAGAACACATAGATAAGGTCGTCGGCTGTCATATCCTTGCGACAAGGGATGAACATTCCACGCTTCGAGAATCGGTCAGATACAGTCATGATGGCGTCATGGACCCTTGTGGTCGGCGGCAATCCTGAAACCCATTCGATGGACACACTGTGCCATTTGGTGTTGGGCACCGGTAATTGTCTTGGCACTCTGGCGGTGTCGACTCGCCTTGATTTTGCCGCTTGACAGACATTCCAACTTAGTATGTATCGTTCGACATAGTGTCGGAGGTGCGAACATACGTAGTCGCGCTTAATCAGGGCCATGGTTCGAAGGACACCTGAAGGGCCATAGAAATCCGACTCGTGATACATAGCCACAATCGACGTAATCAGTGTTCGAGGGACAAGCACACGTTTGCCCATCGTCGACAAATGGAGGAATTTGCCATCATCGAAGGACAACTTGGCATCGCGAAGCTGGTTTCCTGCCGCAGGGCTTCGAACCGCGACTTCGTAGATGTGCTTCGTCCCTGGGTCTTCTCGATAGGCTGCTGCCCACACAGCTGTCGAAGTCAAGTCTTTGCACTGATAATGTCGATGTACTCGGCGGTGCGTACCTTTAAGACTCGAAGGGTACGGCGTGTTCGACCGAACCTTCGGTAAGGGAACTGATTGTAATGTGCCATCACGGTGACGTCGACAGCGAATCAGTTCCGCCATGGTTGGAGCATATTGAAGTTCATTGCCAAAAGTGACTCGAAGAGGGCGATCCATGCTCACATCGGGAAGGTTGTCGGTGTCGGCAGGCGTGTCTGGCTCGTTGCCAGCCTCATCGAGATGCATGTCTGGTTGGTTTGAATCCTCAGCCAAGATCTCGTCCAATGGTACTGGCCCCAGTCCCAGGTCCTCCGGCTCGACAGTCGTCGCGTCTGATGGTAGCGGCTCCAGGTCCTCCGGTTCGACGGCGGGTTCAGTGTCGAATTGGGGAGCTGGTTCCGCAAGTTCATCACCGTTAGGATCCTTCCCCACGGAGCGTCCGCTTCGAAGCAAAACGTACAGGTGGTCGTACGGCTGGGGCCACACCTCGTCATGAGAGAATGAGTCTTCGAGTACATGTAGGAACTTATTGACAGGTTCTCCTTCCGGTGAAGCCCAATCTTCGACCAGGGGAATTGCGAAAGCCCGTGTAGGTGTGGCATTTTCGATATCCATCAACTGTTGCGAAGTCAGACGGGAGCAGGCGTCTGCCGCAGGATTCTCGGGGCCCGGTACGTACCACAACGTCAGGTTGTATTCTTCGAGGAATTGGGACCATCGTGCTTGCCGTGGTGTCAGCGGTCGGGGACATGTCTTGAGATATCAAAGACTTTCTTGGTCAGTGTACACGTGCACCTGCTGCGGTCCTCGAAGTAGGTGAAACCATTGTTTCAAGGCTAATACGGTGGCCAACAACTCCTGTTCTCCAATCGGGTATCGAGTTTCGGCAGGTTGCATTTTCCGCGACATGAAGGCAATAGGTTGAAGATGTCCCTTGTACTTTCCATGCGCACATCGTTGCGCCAGCGTAGCACCCACGCAGTCTTTCGAAGCGTCTGTGTACAGGTGATACGGCTGTCGAGGGTGGATAGTACTGAGATGTGTCGCATTGATCATTGCCTGCTTCAGCTTGTCGAAGGAAGCCTGATGGACGGCTGTCCATTCTCACTCGAAGTCTGCCTTAAACATCGCGGTCAGAGGAGCTGCGACAGCTTGAACCCCTTCGACAAACTGCTGGTAAAATCCACACAATCCAATGAATTGTCGAACTTCATGAATTGTAGTTGGCGGAGGCCAACCTCGAATGACCTTGATCTTTTCGGGGTCCATGTGTACTCCATCTTTGTCGATGATGTATCCACAGAAGGGTACTCGACTCTGGAAGAATGTGGATTTATCCATGAAGGGAAAGAGCTGGTGTTTACGGAGTAGTTCATGTACCAAACCGAGCTGTCGTTGGTGTTCATCCGCATCCTTCGAGAAGACGAGTATGTCGTCGATGTACACCCATACAAAGATCCCCAGGTGGTCTCGAAGGACATCATTCACGACGCGTTGGAACGTTGATGGAGCATTACAGAGGCCAAAGGGCATAACAATCCACCCAAAGGCGCCAACCTGTGTGTTGAAGACGGTTTTCTCGATATCTTCGTCTTGGATTCGGATCTGGTGGAACCCACTAACAAGGTCGATCTTTGAGAATACGGTCGAACCCCCCAGTGTACTCAAGATGGATTAGATCGATGGCAAGGGATACCGATCTCATACAGTTCGCGTATTGAACGCTCGGTAGTCGACGCACATGCGCCATTTACCATTCGCTTTCTTCACCAGTAGGCAACCCGCTCCGTATGGACTCGAGGATGGTCTGATCCGATCAGATCGATGTAACTTGTCCAATTGTCGACGAAGTTCATCTAGTTTGCTCGGATCCGTTTTGTAAGGGTGTACCCACGGTGGATTGTCTTCCGAATCGAGGCGTATTCGATGATCGCTTCCAGGTCGATACGGAGGTAGGTCTCCATACTCCGCTTTCTCCCGGTCGTAGGGGTCCGCCCACTTGTGTAATCGATTCGGCAGTTTGCGTCAAACGTGGTCAAGCCCGTCACCATTGCCATCACTGGCTTTGAAGCCGGTTCGGACCCCCGTGGCCATCTTTGGGTCACTTGGGGTGTGTATCTATGTGCCGGCAAGCCGCCATTGGCTGATAGTGAGATAGGTTTGGCCATTCCAGCTATGAGCGGCCATATTCAATACCGAGGCGCCGCCAGCTGAGATCAACATGGTTTTTTTATCATAATGTTTCCGTAATTTTTCAGCCTTCCGTTCTGATTGTCAATGTATCGGCGACTGTCAGTTGGCTCGCGATTTTGCGGTAACCGATTGGTTAACTGTTATTTACAGATATTTTGGCGGAAACGCCGATGAAGGGTCAGATTTCATCAGTAAAGGGTTCGTTGCTTCCGCAATTTTCATGTTATACACTGGCAAAATTAATCTGATTTTTTCAGACTTTCAGAATCGGATTTTCGACCTCGACATCGCCGCACTTGATATGATGAATCTCGAGTGATCCTACATTTTTCCCCGATCACGAATCAACCTTTCTTTGGTTATCCCCTTGGTTTTTCTTGGAGATAAAGGAGAAACAAAATTGATTCGTGAGGCCACTTTGAAAGATCATATCTCCGGCTCACGGCGAGGAATACCAATTTCGAGAATTGGGTTGGAACCGCCTTGGTCTCAACTTAATTAGGGAAGCATCATACGCCCTTGATGTGTACGCATGCCCCGTGTAGCAAGGGATAATGGTCAAGAGGGTAGAAAGTGATATATAACTCTTGGACCGTGCAACCGAATATTTTAATGCGACTTTCGAGTGTACTGCATGAGTGTTGGTGTTGCATAGAAACTTTCTTTGGGTTCCTACGTATTTTTAACGTGAAGTTATGTCCATGGAGGGGCATGGCATATCATGGTGGGAGCCACTTTTTGAGGGTATGTGTTATATGCATGGTATGTGCTTTAATATGCTCACGCCCATGTTATATATCTCCGTTTGCAGGAAGATATATGGAGTCATACGTGGCAAGGGCCTCGCCCACCTCCCAATGGTGAGCTCCATAGCGCTAGACTAAGTCTACCGCTCATATAGTGCATGTGGGAGAGCTTACGGAGCGACCCACACGCGCCACTATCAATTTTCCCATCTTCATGGTGCGTGTTGGGAGGAGGTTCGAAGGTGTCTCTATGCGTCCATGTGGGGATCCAAGTGGGGGGATTGTTTGCAAATGGTCCCAAGCAATTGTGTTTTGAATCATATGTTGATACCATGGGTGAGCGAAGTTATATACTATTGTAATTATCTTGAGGTTGGCATTATTTGCATGTTTTTGACCTGATTTTATGCTCATTTTTGCATTTTATGTGCTCAACTGGTCAGCTAACAGTAAAGTGCCTAGAGATCTGTGAACTATGGTATGTTACTTATATGTTGGCATATGCTTCGGTGTTGCCCCTCACCATATACCGGATCACGTGGTCACTTTGGCGTGGCACACAAGGCCTCACAAAAATAGGTCTCAAATTCATGAGTTGACTTGTGAAGCATGTCATGTACATAACTGGAGGGGTTTCGGAGCCAATGATAGAATATTCTTGGTCATGGACTTCTGGTCTATATCAGCCTTGTCTACTACTCTCCGGTTTGACACATGCATGGAGCATTTGAATATTTGCCGTATGCATTTTCGAGTATATAATTGATTTTTGGGCATAATGGTGTGATTCGCCTGATTTTGCTATGTTGTGAGGTCATCTTCATGGGGCAGTTCTCGAAGCCCAATCGGCTCCAAGTCCAACCAAGGGTATGTCAGGGTAGGGCTTGGCCCTGAGTGCCACTGTAGGCCATGACACGCTACCTCCCCTTTTGGGCTAGGATTTAGAGGCTTGGGAGGGAACACATATTTGGGGTTTGTGTAGTGACTGTTGACACATGGCATTTAGCCATCTTATTTGACTTGGTTCAGAGCATCATGTTGGCGAGTCAAGGGAAGGTCCTGAGTCCAGGGAATGAGGGGTCTATGGCTGTGATTGTGTATGTTTCCATCTTTCCCCAACTTTGCTTTATTTGTGTTCATATGCCAATTTCAGGGCTTCCTCTTTGGTGCAATTCTTGTACATGCCCACCGCCGTGTCTCCGTGTGCACCGTGAGACAACCGGCGTGTTGAACGGAAGCCCCCAGTGTGGATTGATTGGATTTGGATTGTACTTGGGAGTTGGGTATTGTAAGGGTCTCGTGTGAAGGAGCCTATTTTTCCATTTTTTCGGGGAAATTGTGCAGGATAGGGCAAGAGCATGCAGACCCTGGTGAGGAGCAAGACCCTAGGAGTGACGGGTAATGGTGGAAGGGGTACAGCAGGGGCCGGTCCTGGTAGGGACCTTCTTTATGGTAGCAGAGGAGTACCTGCCCCCTACCGCCGCACCGGGGACTTGGGCCCTCATGAGCCCTGCCCAAGGACGCCCCGGGTGCAGATCGTGGAGTCCGTCGAGTCGATGCCGTACTGGGAAGCCCGAGAAGAGCGAAGATGCTCAGAACGGAGAGCCCTTGCAGGACATGGGCTAGACATGGAGGACCTGGCCTCCATGTGTGAAAGGCAATGCCGCAAGGCTTGCAATCTTTGCTCTGCTGCGGAGAAGTTGGAGGAGACTGGCAGCAACGGCAGAGCTCGGCGTTACCGGAAGCGCGGGTCCCCAAAACCCGCGGCGGAAGCCAGGGCGATGGAGACGGATCCCAGCCCGGTCAGGCTGTGGTCAGCTGCAGATTCCGAGGGGCACTCCGAGGGCTATCGGACAGCTTACCCTTCGGAGTCGGAGGAGATGGCCAGACCGCCCACAAGGGCAAACATGGCCCCAGAACCCAGCCTGGAGCATGACACCGAGGCGTTGGAGAGGCCTGCCAGAGCCAGAACGGCGCCTGTGGCCCGGCACACAGAGCCTACGCGGGATAGCATGGGCGACACACACATGGCGGAGGAGTTGGAGGCGCCGGGAACCGTGGGATGCGCCGGATCAGGTGGAAAGCACGTCGAGTGCCACTGCGAGCACGTATCCTTCCTCATCGGCAAGTACCCAAAGATGGGAATGGGCGCCATCGTGCAGCACCTCGACTGCCTGGACAACGCGAAGGATGGTCTAGAGGAGGACATCGCGGGGATCCTGGATGACCAGTCAGCAGAGGAGAGAGACATGGCGGAGCTGCGAGCAGAACAGGACCGGTACCGGGAGAAGCTGGAGCTGGCCCTGCAGAAGCAGCAGCGAGTGGTGGACAGCCTCCTCCACCTAGTGGAGGACATGCCGGGACGCCTGAAAAGGCTAGAGGAGTCACAACCCCTCGCCTCCGGTCCGGAGCTCCCGGCAAAGCCGGCAGCGGCAGAGCTGGTGGAGCGGGTTAAGACCCTCAGGAGCGCCATGGAGAAACCCATGGGGGGCCCTGCAGAGGCACCTTACGCGCCTCCGCGTGTTGACCCGGGTGCGCTGCCGTTTGTTCCCATATTCAGCGAATTCACAATGGTGGGGAGCAAACGGCACCGGCTGGGTCCATGCGGGAAGGGCGTGCAACCACAGACCTGAGGAGCCTGACGGTTCAGATGTCCCATGCCGCCCAGGATCCACCGACCACTACGACTGCCCATGCAGTCTATGCGGAAGAGGAGATCCAGAGCCAGACCATGCAGGGGCGAATCATGGGAAGCGCCGACGGACATGGTCGAGGCCATCCAGGCGGAAACCTGTGGGTGAAGGACCCCACTACGGGGATATGGACAGCCGGTGGAGCAAGTCCTTCCCGCATTTCAAACCCCATGGGTTCAGGCCCAACTGGACCGCACTCCATGGAGGAGAGGGATGTACGAGGAGACCCCCCGGCCACAGGTGGTATTCGTCTCGGTGGAGTGGTGGCTGCGGACGTCGGAGAAGCCATCAGGATTGACGACATCAGGGGGATTAAAATCCCCTATTACGATGCCAACCCCTCCAAATTGGTTGACTTCATCCTGGATTGGGAGGACTTCGCCGAGGAGGTTGTCGGCGAGATGAAGGGAGCGCCAAGGGACAAGTGGGTATGTCGGACATTCCCACACAGGCTGGCGCAGGTCCTGAAAGAGGAGCTCAGGGATCAGATCCGCGAGGGAGTGATCCAGACAGAGCAGGCCTGCCTTCAGTGGCTGGAAGACAAGGAGTGAGTGGACGCCCCCAACCAGAAGTTGGAGGATTTGTGGTCCATTCCGCTGCCGCTGGAGCGCGGGGAGCTGAGGGTCCGGGAATGGAATCGTTACATCCGAAAGTACCGAAGAAGCCTCAAGCTGGTGGAGGCCTGGAATGAGGCCAGCGAGATCCGACACCTGCTGAAGGACGTCCTCCCCGGGAACTGGAAGAGAAGAGTGGAGGATGAGGAGAAGAAGAGAGCAAAGAAGCGCGTGGCCGTACGGATCATAGCATCGGAGGACACCCACGCAGGAATAACGGAGTTCTTCGGGCGAAACCTCGGCGAGCCCAGCCGAATGTTGGGGTTGAACAACGCCGTCTACGTGGAGGTATTAAAGAAGGTCCCCACCAGGACCGGCCCCTGCTGTGCCCCTTCCGCCTGTAATCCCTGCTGATTTGCTCCGGATCAATGCTTGCATTTCTCAAACTCCAGGGTCCAGAATCCAAAAATATAGAAAATACAATCCTCCTTCAACCCTGAACAGCAACCAGATCCCCCAAATGCAGCGATAACCCAATCCACAATCCAATCCACACTGCGGGCTTCCGTTCAGCACACCGGTCGTCCCACGGTGGCGGGCATGTACAAGAATTGCACCAAAGAGGAAAGCCCTGAAATTGGCATATGAACACAAATAAAGCAAAGTTGGGGAAGGAGGTAAACATGCACATTCACAGCCATAAACCTCTCATTCCCTGGACTCAAGACCTTCCCTTGACTCACCAACATATTGCCCTGAACCAGGTCAAATGAGATGGCTGAATGCCATGTGTCAAAAGTCACTACACAAGCCCCAAAAATGTGTTCACTCCCAAGCCTCTCAATCCTAGCCCAATAGGGGAGGTGGCGTGTCATGGCCTAGAGTGGCACTCAGGACCATGCCCTACCCTGACATATACTTGGTTGGACTTGGCGTCGAATGGCCTTAGAGATATGCCCCATGAGTTTGAACTCATAACATGCCAAAAACTGCCAATTCACACCATATTAGCCATATATCAAATATATGCTCAAAATTGAAGTTACCACTTATCCGAAGGCTCAAAGTGTGCATGGAATCGAAGTCTAGTTTTTATGGAGGATGGAGACCAAAGGTCGATGCCCATGTACATCCCCACTTTACCCTCGAAACCCCTTCGGATATGGGCGCCACACACTGCCCAAGTCAGCCCATGATCTTGAGACCAATTCTTGTAATCCTTCGTGCGCCAAGCCAAATAGAGTACGCGATCCGGCATATGGTGGTGTTCAACTCCAAAGCATATGCCAACATATGAACAACATACCATGGTTCGACTCTCCATAGAACTCTTGCTGTTTGCCGACCAGGTAAGTACACAAAATGCACAAATGAGCAAAAATTGAGGTCAAAAACATGAAAATATGTCCAAATACAAAGTTGTCATGATAGTATATCTCTATGCTCACCCATGATATCCGCTCATGGTTCAATACACAAATGATTGGAACCATTCGCGAACAATTCCCCCACTTGGATCCCAAATCGGGCGCATGGAGATACCTTCGCCACTCATATCTACATGACCCATGAAAATGGGAGTGCACTCATGGATCTCATTGCCAAGCATACCATGAGCAATACATACGCGGTAGACTTAGTCCAGCGCTTTGAATTCCACAATTGGGACATGGGCAAAGCCCTTGTCACGTATGGATCCCCATCTCCTCGGCCACACGAAGACATATAACATGCGCGTGAGCATATCAAGACATATACTACCAATATCACACATAGCCCTTAAAATAGGCTCCCACCATGGTATGCCATGCCCCTCCATGGTCATAACTTTGAGTTAAATGGACGTGAGAACCTAAGGAAAGATGCTATGCAACCGCAAGACTCATGCGCTACACTCGAAAGTCATAATATGAAGTCCGGACACATGGTCAACAAGTTAGAAACAAGTTTCTACCACGTTGACCATGATTCTATGATACAACGAGTGTGTGTGCCGACTTAAGGTGTTGGATCCTACTAAAGATAAGTTGAGACTAAGGCGCTTGCAACGCAACCTTCCTTATTCTCTTCCCTCACACTCGCGCGTAGATATGGCCCTTCAAAGTGGTCCCACGATTCACTTTTGTTTCCCTTATATCTCCAAGTCAAATGGGTGGCAAGTACAAGGGAAACCTGATTCGGGCATAGGGAAAAGAGTATGACCACTCGAAGAAGACCAAATCAAGTGCGGCGATGTTGAAGTCGAAGATCCGATTTCGACATCGCGAAAAATTCAGATTAAAATTTCGAGTGCATATTTAGAAAATTGCGGAAGCAACGAACCCTTTACTGATGAAATCTGACCCTTCATCGGGGTTTCCGCCAAAATATCTGGAAATAACAGTTAACCAATCGGTTACCGCAAAATCGCGAGCCAACTGACAGTCGCCGATACATTGACCATGAGAACGGAAGGCGGAAAAATTACGGAAACATTATGATAAAAAAACCCTGTTGATTCCTGATATTCTGATATATAAATCTCAGCTGGCGGCGCCTCGGAACTGAATATGGCCGCTCATAGCCGGAATGGCCAAACCTATCACACTATCACATCGGGTTAGGTCAGGTGGATGGCAGAGTATGATATCAGCCAATGGCGGCTTGCCGGCACATAGATACACACCCCAAGTGACCCCAAGATGGCCACGGGGGTCCGAACCGGCTTCACCCCCCTTCTCAGAGCGTTGTTACCGCTCGGAAGTCATTGAAGAGAGGACGGGAGGACCCCAATGGGCTCCAAACCCCCCCTCCATGTCCCAAGGACACATGGAGGCCGCACACACGTCGTAGGCGTCCCCCATGCCCCAAGAGAGGGGTGGGGACACTGAAAATGGGTGCCCTACGCCATATCCGGTCTCCTCTTGATCTACAACATGGACCAAGGGGATCAAAGATAGAGAAACGTCGTCAGTTGACCTAAATAAGTATACCACAATGAAATATATATGTGGAGATGGAGTGAAGGGGGTATATGGCCAATCAAGGCCCAAAAATCCCCGGATGAACGCCCCCACCCGTCACCCAAGCAAAAAAACAAACAAAAATGCCAAGGGGGATCCATTACGGTGCTACAGCAGCAACCAAATGGACCAACACGTCCTTGACATCCAAAGAAATATTCTTTTTCTTCAGATAGTCCATCCAGACCGTGGTATACCTCGGCACGAAACTGCTCGCAGGCTCCCACGAATCCCTGGATGCGGCGAGTCCCTTCCAACGGACTTTATGAAGCCTCCCCCCAGGCGTCCCCGGGTCCGGCTTGTCCGCCAGGATCTTCTCAGCGGTGAAGTCGTCGTCCTCACCCTCGTCGTCCGAGTCCACATCGCCGGCCGTGAACTCGAAGGTGACGGGACGTCCGCTGGGGTCTGGTGCTCGGGGACGAAGCTGGGTATGGTCGCGGTCCAGGATCTTGTTATCCCCCACACGAACCGCATACACATCCTGCCCGACCTTCCGCACGATTACCCCCGGCACATACCAAGATGCCTGCCGCTGCCTGGACAGGACATCCTTGTGGTGCCGCTCCACCCACACGGTGTCTTGGAGAGCATACTTCTGGACCTTTCCCTGCTTGAAGTACTTGGCCCTCTTGTCGTGCTCGTCCTGAAGTGCTTTGCTCACCTTGGCCGCCGTGTCGTCCGCCTCAGCCATCATAGCGTTCGCATCCTGGGCCACTTTGCCATGGTTCAACCACGGGAGAGTGCGTGACACTCGATCCCGTAGGAACAAGATACGATGAGGCGACAGTCCAGTTGGTCCCGGAAGGTCGTGATACGCTTGGAGTACTCTCCACAGCAAATTATACCAATTCCGGCCCGGTTCGTCGATGTGCAGCTGGCGGAACTTCTTGAACATCTGCCGTCCGGCCACCTCAGCTCGGCCATTCGACCGGCTGTGGTACGCCACGGGCTTGGCGTGCCGAATCCCCATGTGCTTGCACATCGTCTTGAACCACGTCCCCACAAACTGACTGCCCCGATCGCTGCAGATGACAGCCGGGACATCAAAAATCGTCAGCCAATGCCTGATCATGGCATTAGCGATTGTCTTGGCCTGCAGCCCCACTCCATGCTTGTCCTTCTTGTCCTTCTTCTTGGACTTCTTGCCAGGGACCTCCACGATATACCCAATGTGCCTATCCACCGCCAGGATGACACAGTCGTAGGTCTCTCCTTCCACGGTGACCTCAGGCATGGCGAATACATCCATGGCCACGGACCGCATAGGGGCCTCCGATATAGCCGTATACACCGGGTTGCCCGCTGTGGAGTGGTTGAGGCTCTTCTTGGCCCGACACACGGCACAGTCGCTGCAGTACCTATCCAGGATGGCGTAGTACCCCGGTGGGAACTTGAAGCGCCACTCCAGGTCCTGCTGCATCTTGTCCCGACGAGAATGCATGAGCTGGGCGTTGTGCCAGTGGTCAATGAGCTCCTCCACTCGGTTCTCAGGGACCAGTAGCTTGTCCTTGAGGAACAGTTTGTCCCCATCCTCGGTCAAGCCATCAGGCCACTCGTCCTCCGACGGGGCGCTCACGGCATTCGAGTACTTGCTCCAGTGCTCGGATGCGGCGTAGTCATCCGACCAGTCCTCTGTGAGCACCGACCTGACTAGCTCTAGAGGGGCCACCATCCATTGCTCGAGGGTTTCCTCTCGAAGAGCTTGGACGCGGGCACCCCGGAACGTGGCCAGGTCCGTACGGTTTGCCATCACCACAAAGCACTTGACCCCCTCTTGCTCCATGGCCTTCTCCATCTCGATGATGCGCTTGGCCTCCTCGGTTTCCTCGGCGTCCCCATGGCTGGATATGTCCATCCAAGCCTTGCCCGCGGAGTAGGCCCATCGACTGAGGCAATCTGCCACAGTGTTGTCCTTCCCCGGGACGTATAGGACGCTGAGGTCGAACTTGGCGAACGTCTCGTGCCATCGGGCCCTTCTAGCCGCTGGTCCTGAGGGGGTGTTGACATGCTCCTTGTGCCAGCTCTGTAAGGACTGGTGGTCCGTGCAAACCACCACCGGCTGCAGTCCGATGTGGCCAGACCACTTCCTGAGCGCACATACAATGGCGTATGTCTCCTTCTCCCTCGCGGTCCATGTTCGGCGTTGGCCCTCGTCCAGGATCCTGCTCCAAAACGCCACGGGAACATGAGTCCCGTCGTCCCGGACTTGCTCGAGGACTGCCCCCACGGCATAGTCCGAGGCCTCTGTCCGTAGCACGAATCCCTTGTCCGGGTCCACCAGGAACAGCCCCAACTGCCCCAGGAGTCGCTCCTTCAGGCGGTTGAACGCATCCTCAGCCTCAGGGGTCCAGGCAAGCTTCTTCTTGCTCCCCTTCCGGCCATCGAACTTCCCCACCTGCAGCATCTTGTGCAGCGGCCCCGAGACTTCTGCATACATCCGCACATAGCCCGAATAGTAATTGCAGAACCCCATGAAGGACCGGAGTTCGCTGATGGTGTGGGGCTTCTCCGGGTGGTGCAGGGACGCCAGCTTTCCAGGCATGGGACGGCGTTGCCCATGACCAACCACGTGACCCGCGAACTCCACTTCCTTCACGAAGAGTGAGGCTTTGGTGGGCTTGCACACCATATTGTGCTTGTCCAACTCGCTGAGCACTCGGCGCAGATCCTTCTCATGCGCGTCGATGAGCTCGTCCTCAGTCATTTTCTGCGTGCCGGACCCGATGATGATGTCATCCACGAAAGGATCGGCACAGTCCCGGACAGGACCGAGTAGGTCCTCCATCATGCGCTGGAAAGCCGCGTTGCCATTCTTGGCGCCCATAGGCAACACTTTCCACTGCATGGGCCCCAGCAGCGTCGACATCGCTGTGCAGGGCCTGGAGTCCGGGTGTAGCGGCTTCTGGTGATAACCGTGTTTCAGGTCCAACACCGTGAAGATCCGCTTTTTCTGTTGTTTTTGGAGGATGGAGTCGATCAGGGGAAGCGAGTACGAGTCGTGCTCGGTCTGCTCGTTCAAACCTCTGTAATCCACCACCAACCTCCACTCGCCCTTCTCCTTCTTGGGCACGATGAAGGCTGGGCTGGCCCACTCACTGTCGGAGGGTTCGATCCATCCTCGCTCAATGAACTCGGCCAACAGCTTCTTCATGGCCTCGGCCCGATCGCCCTGAAGTTGGTACTCCCGATGACGATAGATCTCCGGGTTCGGCTTTAGCTTGATCTTCGCTGTACCAAACCTCCCACGATCTGGAAGGTTTTTGTTGGCGACGCCACTGAATAGCCGCGGATAGGCATTGATCAGCCTCTCCTTCAGCTCGGCGACCTTCGGGTTCTCCTGCGCCTCTTCAGCCGCTTGCTTCGGTATAGATACAACCGACCGCACTGCGGTATAGGCCTCTTCTGGGTCCGATTCTGACTTCTGCTTGTCCGATATGCCGTCTTCATCGTCGCGGGGAGCTCTTCCCACCGATAATCTTCGGAAGTTTGCGGCATCGGGCTGGTGACTGTTGCTATCGGCACCCATTCTTGGAAAATCCCATGTCGGTGGGTCCGACCCAACAGGACCATTATATTGGTCCGCGATGTGATCCATGACCCTCGCCACGAACTCGTCCTTCTCGTACTTGCCGGTGACCAACATCTTGTCATCCCACCAATGCGGAGATGTGACCATGGCCCGCCTCCTCTTGGCTGCCACACGGTCGTGCATCCCCATCCGCATGTAGTTGACGACGTCGTCGATCTCGGCGTGGGACAGGACGTCAATGCCATCAATTGGCTGATCCGTCCCCTCCTTGGGCTCAAACATGACCTTCATGGGCACCGCCTCCACCCTACGGATGAATGCTGCATCACCCGTGGGCTGAGCTTGCGCCCCATCCACCAGGAAAGCCTTGGTACCCCACGCTTGACCCGGGGAGGGCATTGATACACCCTTGGCGTCGATGAACAACTCCTCCTCTGGCCCGAATGACATCTCATTGAGGGTGATGGAGTCCAGCGTCGACTTGAGACCCTCCAGCGGACATGGGGTGGATCCTATGCCGGTTATGACCAGGATCCCCTTCGCCCTATCCGGGACGATCTTCTTCACCGTACCTCTGGTATTGTCCAGGGAGCCATGCCAATACATGGGCCCCCACTCCTTCAAACCCCAATGCCTGTGCCAGGCTGAGTCTCCTCGATGCCAATGCCGCCTACACTTCCTCAGAAGTGGGGCATCCCGGGAAGCAAAGACGTCCGTCTCGGGCGCTTCGGCTCCCAGCGTCTGGATCATCCTAGCATACACCTGCGACGCCATTCCATACTCCGTGAGCTGAACTCCGCGGTCTCCTGTGGACTTGGCACCCACAGCTTGCACCGCTTGGACGATCCGATCCTCTTCCTCAGCATTCCATTGGGATGATCCGCATGCATAGTCCGTGGACAGCCATGTGGGGCATTCATCATCCTCCCGGACCAGCGTTGCACGATGGGGAAGGGCTCCAATGGCATTTGCCACCATGAAGTCATACCCCATGATCATATCCCAATCTGTAATGTCGGCCACATAGAAGTTCCCGGATAGAGTGCTTCTCTTCGCCAAATCAGGGCGGTTCAAGCGCTCATGCTCCCAGAATTCCATACTGATAGTGGCCTCATGGGTGCCACCACCCATAATCTCTCCGTTGGCCACCCTCAGGCGTACCGGTCTACGGCTGGGCTGCAGGAGTTCCTCCTTGAACAACCCTCTCCGGACCAGGCTCACCTGGGCACCCGTATCCACCAACACATCCACCACCTTCTCCTCTCGTCCGCACCGTACTCGCACTTTCAAGTGCAACTGCCGCTCGTCACCATGATGTGTATCGACGACTCTCACGGCATGCAACTCTAGCACGTCTGGGTGCATCAGGACTTCAAGGGTATGGTCACGGATGGTGTAGATCTTGGGTTGGTCCTGCCCGTCCACGGGGCTCTCCGTGGTCGCTCCTTCCTTCTTGCCATGTCCTGTACCCACATGTACTTCCCTTGGCAGGGCGCTCCAGGGGTTGGGAGTGGCAAAACTCAGTGGTTTTGGCTCTTCTGGAGCCTTCTTCGGCACCCGATGTGCCTTCGCTTTCTCAGGGATTCCACTGATTTTCGGAGGAGAGACCTCCGAGGTCCGACTCCCGTGGGGGCTCCTCTACACTTGACTTCCCGCAGCCCCTTCCGGCTGCGATCCGCCATGACTTTGTCCACCACGTTGCTGGGCTTTGAGTTCCTCCAACGTCCTCAACATGTCCTCAGCAACCTCCTCGATCGACCTCACTCGTCGGTCTTGGCCAGGTCCACCACCATAGCCTCTTCCTCCGCCTTTCCCTTGGTATTTGCCTTGGCCTTTTCCCCCGTCTCCGCCCTTCGCCTTCCAATCGGCAATCCGCTGCTCCTTGGGCTTCTTCTCGGGTCGGGCGGCGAAGTAGGCCTTCTTGTCCGCCTCATACACCTTGCACTGATGGTGGTCGTGTGCATGGTTGTGTCCCTTGCCATAACAGACCCAGCACCCGTCGTGCTGAGACCTGTACTCCCGGAACGAGAGCGGTCGGTTCCGGATCCTCCTTGGCGCGTTGCCCTTCTTGGGTCCCACCCGGCTCCATCTGGACCGATCTGCCCATGGTCCCTCACGTTGTGCGCCACAAACGCGAAGAAATGGGTCTCCTCGTGATCCTCCCGGGACCAGTGGTCTTGGCCACTTCCACTACCATCCTCCGCGGAGTTAACCGTGTCCTCCTGGATCTCCCGATGATGGCGGTCTTCTCAGTGGCCTTGTTGTCCATGACCATGTCGATCCTGCACGTGGGCCTCGTTCTTCGCATTGAGCTTCAACTCCACCGTGATGTACTTCACGATCTCGTCCAGGCTCATGCGGGCGAAGATGACCTGCATCCTCAGCGGCTCCCCGCGCCTCCACTACACGTTGTTGAGGCGCAGCAACCTTTGCCCCATGGAGTCTCCAAATACCTCCACGTACACGGCGTTCTTCAGTCCCAACATCCGGTTGGGCTCGCCCAGGTTCCTCCTGAAGAACTCCATGATACCCGCATGGGTATCCTCCGCCGCCATGATCCTCACCGCCACCCGCTGCTTGGCTCGCTTCTTCTCCTCGTCCTCCACTCTCCTCTTCCAGTTGCCGGGGAGGACGTCCTTCAGCAGGTGGCGGATCTCGCTGGCCTCATTCCAGTCCTCCACCAGCTTGAGGCATCTTCGGTACTTTCGCAGGTACCGGTTCAACTCCCGGACCCGCAACCAGCAGTCCGATGTGGCCAGACCACTTCCTGAGCGCACATACAATGGCGTATGTCTCCTTCTCCCTCGCGGTCCATGTTCGGCGTTGGCCCTCGTCCAGGATCCTGCTCCAAAACGCCACGGGAACATGAGTCCCGTCGTCCCGGACTTGCTCGAGGACTGCCCCCACGGCATAGTCCGAGGCCTCTGTCCGTAGCACGAATCCCTTGTCCGGGTCCACCAGGAACAGCCCCAACTGCCCCAGGAGTCGCTCCTTCAGGCGGTTGAACGCATCCTCCGCCTCAGGGGTCCAGGCAAGCTTCTTCTTGCTCCCCTTCCGGCCATCGAACTTGCCCACCTGCAGCATCTTGTGCAGCGGCCCCGAGACTTCTGCATACATCCGCACATAGCCCGAATAGTAATTGCAGAACCCCATGAAGGACCGGAGTTCGCTGATGGTCTGGGGCTTCTCCGGGTGGTGCAGGGACGCCAGCTTCCCAGGCATGGGACGGCGTTGCCCATGACCAACCACGTGACCCGCGAACTCCACTTCCTTCACGAAGAGTGAGGCTTTGGTGGGCTTGCACACCATGTTGTGCTTGTCCAACTCGCTGAGCACTCGGCGCAGATCCTTCTCATGCGCGTCGATGAGCTCGTCCTCAGTCATGTTCTGCGTGCCGGACCCGATGATGATGTCATCCACGAAGGGATCGGCACAGTCCCGGACAGGACCGAGTAGGTCCTCCATCATGCGCTGGAAAGCCGCGTTGCCATTCTTGGCGCCCATAGGCACCACTTTCCACTGCATGGGCCCCAGCGGCGTCGACATCGCTGTGCAGGGCCTGGAGTCCGGGTGTAGCGGCATCTGGTGATAACCGTGTTTCAGGTCCAACACCGTGAAGATCCGCTTTTTCTGTTGTTTTTGGAGGATGGAGTCGATCAGGGGAAGCGAGTACGAGTCGTGCTCGGTCTGCTCGTTCAAACCTCTGTAATCCACCACCAACCTCCACTCGCCCTTCTCCTTCTTGGGCACGATGAAGGCTGGGCTGGCCCACTCACTGTCGGAGGGTTCGATCCATCCTCGCTCAATGAACTCGGCCAACAGCTTCTTCATGGCCTCGGCCCGATCGCCCTGAAGTTGGTACTCCCGATGACGATAGATCTTCGGGTTCGGCTTTAGCTTGATCTTCGCTGTACCAAACCTCCCACGATCTGGAGGGTTCTTGTTGGCGACGCCACTGAATAGCCGCGGATAGGCATTGATCAGCCTCTCCTTCAGCTCGGCGACCTTCGGGTTCTCCTGCGCCTCTTCAGCCGCTTGCTTCGGTATAGATACAACCGACCGCACTGCGGTATAGGCCTCTTCTGGGTCCGATTCTGACTTCTCCTTGTCCGATATGCCGTCTTCATCGTCGCGGGGAGCTCTTCCCACCGATAATCTTCGGAAGTTTGCGGCATCGGGCTGGTGACTGTTGCTATCGGCACCCATTCTTGGAAAATCCCATGTCGCCGGGTCCGACCCAACAGGACCATTGTATTGGTCCGCGATGTGATCCATGACCCTTGCCACGAACTCGTCCTTCTCGTACTTGCCGGTGACCAACATCTTGTCATCCCACCAATGCGGAGATGTGACCATGGCCCGCCTCCTCTTGGCTGCCACACGATCGTGCATCCCCATCCGCATGTAGTTGACGACGTCGTCGATCTCGGCGTGGGACAGGACGTCAATGCCATCAATTGGCTGATCCGTCCCCTCCTTGGGCTCAAACATGACCTTCATGGGCACCGCCTCCACCCTACGGATGAATGCTTCATCACCCGTGGGCTGAGCTTGCGCCCCATCCACCAGGAAAGCCTTGGTACCCCACGCTTGATCCAGGGAGGGCATTGATACACCCTTGGCGTCGATGAACAACTCCTCCTCTGGCCCGAATGACATCTCATTGAGGGTGATGGAGTCCAGCGTCGACTTGAGACCCTCCAGCGGACATGGGGTGGATCCTATGCCGGTTATGACCAGGATCCCCTTCGCCCTATCCGGGACGATCTTCTCCACCGTACCTCTGGTATTGTCCAGGGAGCCATGCCAATACATGGGCCCCCACTCCTTCAAACCCCAATGCCTGTGCCAGGCTGAGTCTCCTCGATGCCAATGCCGCCTACACTTCCTCAGAAGTGGGGCATCCCGGGAAGCAAAGACGTCCGTCTCGGGCGCTTCGGCTCCCAGCGTCTGGATCATCCTAGCATACACCTGCGACGCCATTCCATACTCCGTGAGCTGAACTCCGCGGTCTCCTGTGGACTTGGCACCCACAGCTTGCACCGCCTTGACGATCCGATCCTCTTCCTCAGCATTCCATTGGGATGATCCGCATGCATAGTCCGTGGACAGCCATGTGAGGCATTCATCATCCTCCCGGACCAGCGTTGCACGATGGGGAAGGGCTCCAATGGCATTTGCCACCATGAAGTCATACCCCATGATCATATCCCAATCTGTAATGTCGGCCACATAGAAGTTCCCGGATAGAGTGCTTCTCTTCGCCAAATCAGGGCGGTTCAAGCGCTCATGCTCCCAGAATTCCATACTGATAGTGGCCTCATGGGTGCCACCACCCATAATCTCTCCGTTGGCCACCCTCAGGCGTACCGGTCTACGGCTGGGCTGCAGGAGTTCCTCCTTGAACAACCCTCTCCGGACCAGGCTCACCTGGGCACCCGTATCCACCAACACATCCACCACCCTCTCCTCTCGTCCGCACCGTACTCGCACTTTCAAGTGCAACTGCCGCTCGTCGCCATGATGTGTATGGACGACTCTCACGGCATGCAACTCTAGCACGTCTGGGTGCATCAGGACTTCAAGGGTATGGTCACGGATGGTGTAGATCTTGGGTTGGTCCTGCCCGTCCACGGGGCTCTCCGTGGTCGCTCCTTCCTTCTTGCCATGTCCTGTACCCACATGTACTTCCCTTGGCAGGGCGCTCCAGGGGTTGGGAGTGGCGAAACTCAGTGGTTTTGGCTCTTCTGGAGCCTTCTTCGGCACCCGATGTGCCTTCGCTTTCTCAGGGATTCCACTGATTTTCGGAGGAGAGACCTCCGAGGTCCGACTCCCGTGGGGGCTCCTCTACACTTTACTTCCCGCAGCCCCTTCCGGCTGCGATCCGCCAGGACTTTGTCCACCACGTTGCTGGGCTTTGAGTTCCACCAACGTCCTCAACATGTCCTCAGCAACCTCCTCGATCGACCTCACTCGTCGGTCTTGGCCAGGTCCACCACCATAGCCTCTTCCTCCGCCTTTCCCTTGGTATTTGCCTTGGCCTTTTCCCCCGTCTCCGCCCTTCGCCTTCCAATCGGCAATCCGCTGCTCCTTGGGCTTCTTCTCGGGTTGGGCGGCGAAGTAGGCCTTCTTGTCCGCCTCATACACCTTGCACTGATGGTGGTCGTGTGCATGGTTGTGTCCCTTGCCATAACAGACCCAGCACCCGTCGTGCTGAGACCTGTACTCCCGGAACGAGAGCGGTCGGTTCCGGATCCTCCTTGGCGCGTTGCCCTTCTTGGGTCCCACCCGGCTCCATCTGGATCGATCTGCCCATGGTCCCTCACGTTGTGCGCCACAAACGCGAAGAAATGGGTCTCCTCGTGATCCTCCCGGGACCAGTGGTCTTGGCCACTTCCACTACCATCCTCCGCGGAGTTGGCCGTGTCCTCCTGGATCTCCCGATGATGGCGGTCTTCTCAGTGGCCTTGTTGTCCATGACCATGTCGATCCTGCACGTGGGCCTCGTTCTTCGCATTGAGCTTCAACTCCACCGTGATGTACTTCACGATCTCGTCCAGGCTCATGCGGGCGAAGATGACCTGCATCCTCAGCGGCTCCCCGCGCCTCCACTACACGTTGTTGAGGCGCAGCAACCTTTGCCCCATGGAGTCTCCAAATACCTCCACGTACACGGCGTTCTTCAGTCCCAACATCCGGTTGGGCTCGCCCAGGTTCCTCCTGAAGAACTCCATGATACCCGCATGGGTATCCTCCGCCGCCATGATCCTCACCGCCACCCGCTTCTTGGCTCGCTTCTTCTCCTTGTCCTCCACTCTCCTCTTCCAGTTGCCGGGGAGGACGTTCTTCAGCAGGTGGCGGATCTCGCTGGCCTCATTCCAGTCCTCCACCAGCTTGAGGCATCTTCGGTACTTTCGCAGGTACCGGTTCCACTCCCGGACCCGCAACTCACCGCGGTCCAGCGGCAGCGGGATGGACCACAAGTCCTCCAGCTTCTGGTTCGGAGCGTCCACCCGCTCCTCATCCTCCAACCACTGGAGGCAGGCCTGCTCCGTACGGATCAGTCCTTCCCGGATCTGATCCCGCAGCTCCTCCTTCAGGTCCTGCGCCAGCCGGTGTGGGAATGTCCGGCATACCCACTTGTCCCGCGGCGCTCCCCGCATCTCACGGACGACCTCCTCGGCAAAGTCCTTCCAATCCAGGATGAAGTCATCCAGGTTGGAGGGGTTGCCATCGTAGTAGGGGATTTTGATTCCCCTGAGGTCGTCAATCCTGATGGCGTCTCCGACGTCCCCAGCCACCACTCCACCGAGACGGATACCACCTGTGGCCGCGTTGTGTGAGTACACTCCCCGTACATCCCTCTCCTCCATGGAGTGCGGTCCAGTTGGGCCTGAACCCATGGGGTTTGGAATGCGGGAAGGACTTGCTTCGTCGGCCGTCCATATCCCCGTATTGGGGTCCTTCGCCCACACGTTTCCGCCTTGATGACCTCGACCATGTCCGTCGGCGCTTCCCATGGTTCGCCCCTGCATGGTCTGGCCCTGGATCTCCTCTTCCGCATAAACTGCATGGGCAGTCGTAGTGATCGGTAGATTCTGGGCGGCGTGGGACATCTGTACCGTCAGGCTCCTCGGGTCCGTGGTTACGTGCCCTTCCCGCATGGACCCAGCCGGTGCTGTGTGTTCCCCGAGCATTGTGGATTCGCTGAACATGGGAACAAACGGCAGCGCACCCGGGTCAACACGCGGAGGCGCGTAGGGTGCTTCTGCCGGACCGCCCATGGGTTTATCCATGGCGCTCCGGAGGGTCACAACCCGCTCCACCAGCTCTGCCGCTGCTGCCTTTGCCGGGAGCTCCGGACCCGAGGCGAGGGGCTGTAGCTCCTCTAGCCTTTTCAGGCGTCCCGACATGTCCTCCACCAGGTGGAGGAGGCTGTCCACCACTCACTGCTGCTTCTCCAGGGCCAGCTCCAGATTTTCCCGGTACCGGTCCTGTTCCGCTCGCAGCTCCTCCATGTCTTTCTCCGCGGCCGACTGGTCATCCAGGATCCCGGCGACGTCCTCCTCTAGGCCGTCCTTCGCGTTGTCCAGGCTGTCGAGGCAGTGCACGATGGCGTCCATCCCCATCTTTGGGTACTTGCCCATGAGGAAGGACACGTGCTCGCAGTGGCACTCAGCTTGCTTTCCACCTGATCCCGCGCATCCCGCGGTTACCGGCGCCTCGGACTCATCGCCCATGGGCGTATCGCCCACGGCATCCATCTCTGGTCCCGTGTGCCGGAGCACAGGTGCCGTCCTGGCCCTGGCTGGCCTCTCCAAGCCCTCGGCGTCGTGCTTCAGGGCAGGCTCGGGGGCCGTATGCGCCCTGGCGGTCGGCACGGACATCTCCTCCGACTCCGAGGGGAAGCAGGTCCGATAGCCATTGGAGTGCCCCTCGGATTCCCACAGCCTGACCGGGCTGGGGTCCGTATCCATAGCCCCGGCGTCCCTTGCCGCGGACTTGGGTGACCCGCGCTTCAGGTTGCGCCGGGCCCGTCCTCCACTGCTGCCTGAATGGCAGGCCTCCTCAGAGTCCTCCGCGGCGGAGCGGAGGTTGCATGCCTTTCGGCAGCGACGCTCACACATGGAGACCAGATCCTCCATGTCAAGTCCTCCTCTTCCCGAATGTCGTACTTTAATTCGGGCTTCAACTTCCGGAGTTCGCCATGCTCTTGAACGTCTCCGCTCTTCTATGGCTCCAATCTCCGGCGTGGTCTCCACCGAGTCCACAATACGCACCCGGGGCGTACTTGGGCAGGGCTCGTAGGGGCCCAAGTCCCCGGGTCGGCGGTAGGTAGGGGCAGCAGGTACGCCTCTGCTGCCATAAAGAAGGTCCCTACCAGGACCGGCCCCTGCTGTGCCCCTTCCGCCTGTAATCCCTGCTGATTTGCTCCGGATCAATGCTTGCATTTCTCAAACTCCAGGGTCCAAAATCCAAAAATATAGAAAATACAATCCTCCTTCAACCCTGAACAGCAACCAGATCCCCCAAATGCAGCGATAACCCAATCCACAATCCAATCCACACTGCGGGCTTCCGTTCAGCACACCGGTCGTCCCACGGTGGCGGGCATGTACAAGAATTGCACCAAAGAGGAAAGCCCTGAAATTGGCATATGAACACAAATAAAGCAAAGTTGGGGAAGGAGGTAAACATGCACATTCACAGCCATAAACCTCTCATTCCCTGGACTCAAGACCTTCCCTTGACTCACCAATATATTGCCCTGAACCAGGTCAAATGAGATGGCTGAATGCCATGTGTCAAAAGTCACTACACAAGCCCCAAAAATGTGTTCACTCCCAAGCCTCCCAATCCTAGCCCAATGGGGGGGGTGGCGTGTCATGGCCTGGAGTGGCACTCAGGACCATGCCCTACCCTGACATATACTTGGTTGGACTTGGGGTTGAATGGGCTTAGAGATATGCCCCACGAGTTTGAACTCATAACATGCCAAAAACTGCCAATTCACACCATATTAGCCATATATCAAATATATGCTCAAAATTGAAGTTACCACTTATCCGAAGGCTCAAAGTGTGCATGGAATCGAAGTCTAGTATTCATGGAGGATAGAGACCAAAGGTCAATGCCCATGTACATCACCACTTTACCGTCAAAACCCCTTCAGATATGGGCGCCACGCACTGCCCAAGTCAGCCCATGATCTTGAGACCAATTCTTGTAATCCTTCCTGCGCCAAGCCAAATGGAGTACGCCATCCGGCATATGGTGGTGTTCAACTCCAAAGCATATGCCAACATATGAACAACATACCGTGGTTCGACTCTCCAAAGGCTTCTTGCTGTTTGCCGACCAGGTAAGTACACAAAATGCAAAAATGAGCAAAAATTGAGGTCGAAAACATGAAAATATGTCCAAATACAAAGTTGTCATGATAGTATATCTCTATGCTCACCCATGATATCCGCTCATGGTTCGATACACAAATGATTGGAACCATTTGCGAACAATTCCCCCACTTGGATCCCAAATCGGGCGCATGGAGATACCTTCGCCACCCATATCTACATGCCCCATGAAAATGGGAGTGCACTCATGGATCTCATTGCCAAGCATACCATGAGCAATACATACGCGGTAGACTTAGTCTAGCGCTTTGAATTCCACAATTGTGACATGGGCAAAACCCTTGTCACGTATGGCTCCACATCTCCTCGGCCACACGAAGATATATAACATGCGCGTGAGCATATCAAGACATATACTACCAATATCACACATAGCCCTTAAAATAGGCTCCCACCATGGTATGCCATGCCCCTCCATGGTCATAACTTTGAGTTAAATTGACCTGAGAACCTAAGGAAAGATGCTATGCAACCGCAAGACTCATGCGCTACACTCGAAAGTCATAATATGAAGTCCAGACACATGGTCAACAAGTTATAAACAAGTTTCTACCATGTTGACCATGATTCTATGATACAACGAGTGTGTGTGCCCACTTAAGGTGTTGGATCCTACCAAAGATAAGTCAAGACTAAGGCGCTTGCAACGCAACCTTCCTTATTCTCTTTCCTCACACTCGCGCGTAGATATCGCCCTTCAAAGTGGTCCCACGATTCACTTTTGTTTCCCTTATATCTCCAAGTCAAATGGGTGGCAAGTACAAGGGAAACCTGATTCGGGCATAGGGAAAAGAGTATGACCACTCGAAGAAGACCAAATCAAGTGCGGCGATGTCGAAGTCGAAAATCCGATTTCGACATCGCAAAAAATTCAGATTAAAATTTCGAGTGCATATTTAGAAAATTGTGGAAGCAACGAACCCTTTACTGATGAAATCTGACCCTTCATCGGGGTTTCCGCCAAAATATCTGGAAAAAACAGTTAACCAATCGGTTACCGCAAAATCGCGAGCTAACTGACAGTCGCCGATACATTGACCATCAGAACGGAAGGCGGAAAAATTACGGAAACATTATGATAAAAAAACCCTGTTGATTCCTGATATTCTGATATATAAATCTCAGCTGGCGGCGCCTCGGTACTGAATATGGCCGCGCATAGCCGGAATGGCCAAACCTATCACACTATCACATCGGGTGAGGTCAGGTGGATGGGAGAGTATGATATCAGCCAATGGCGGCTTGCCGGAACATGGATACACACCCCAAGTGACCCCAAGATGGCCACGGGGGTCTGAACTGGCTTCAGTATCCGGCGACACCATGGGGCAAAGGCCGATGCGCCTCAACAACGTGGTGTGGAGGCGCGGAGAGCCACTGAGGATGCAGGTCATCCTCGCCCGCATGAGCCTGGACGAGATCGTGAAGTACATCACGGTAGAGCTGAAGCTCAACGCCAAGAACGAGGCCCACGTGCAGGATCGACAAGGCCAAGGACATCGAGGTCATCGAGAAGATCACCACCAGCGAGAGCTCAAGGGAGACACGGTCGGCACCGCGGAGGAAGGGAGTGGAAGCGGCTAAGATCTCTGGACCGTGACCACCCAGGAGGATCATGAAGAAGCCCACCTCTTCGCGTTTGTAGCGCACAATATGAAGGAGAATGGGCAGGACAGGTCCAGGTGGAACCGCCTTGACCCCAGGACCAAGAACCGCAGAGAACCGCGCAGCTTCGGGAACCCGCCGCTCTCGTTCCGCCAGTACAGATCACAGCACACTGGTTGCTGGGTCTGTTACGGCAACGGGAACAACCATGCACATGACCACCGGCACAGGAGGACAAGAAGACCTACTTCGCCGCCCATCCCGACAGGAAGCCCAAGGAGCAACGAATTGCCGATTGGAAGGCAAAGGGCGGAGACGGTGGAAAAGGCCAAGGAAAGGGCCAAGGGGACGGCGGAAGAAAAGGCTATGGTGGTAGACCCGGTCAATTGAGGAGGTTGCTGAGGACATGTTGAGGACGTTGGAGGAACTCAAAGCCCAGCAACCTGGTGGACAAAGTCTGAGCGGATCGCAGCAGGAGGGAGCTGCGGCAGGCCATGTCTAGAGGAGCCCCCACGGGAGTGGGACCTCGGAGGTCTCTCCTCCGAAAATCAGTGGAATCCCTGAGAAAGCGAAGGCACATCGGGTGCCGAAGAAGGCTCCAGAAGAGCCAAAACCACTGAGTTTCGCCACTCCCAACCCCTGGAGCACCCTGCCAAGGGAAGTTTATGTGGGCAAGGGACGTTGCAAGAAGGAAGGAGCGACCACGGAGAGCCCCGTGGACGGCCAGGACCAGCCCAAGATCTACACCATCCGTGACCATACCCTTGAAGTCCTGATGCACCCGAATGTGCTAGAGTTGCATGCCGTGAGAGTCGTCCATACACCGCATGGTGACGAGCGGCAGTTGCACTTGAAGGTGCGTGTACCGTGCGGACGAGAGGAGAGGGTGGTGGATGTTTTGGTGGATACGGGTGCCCAGGTGAGCCTGGTCCGGAGAGGGTTGTTCAAGGAGGAATCCCTGCAGCCCAGCCGTAGACCGGTACGCCTGAAGGTGGCCAATGGAGAGATTGTGGGTGGTGGCACCCATGAGGCCACTATCAGTATGGAATTCTGGGAGCATGAGCGCTTGAACCGCCCTTATTTGGCGAAGAGAAGCACTCTATCTGGGAACTTCTATGTGGCCGACATTACAGATATGATCATGGGGTATGACTTCATGGTGGCAAATGCCATTGGAGCCCTTCCCCATCACGCAACGCTGGTCCGGGAGGATGATGAATGCCTCACAGGGCTGTCCACGGACTATGCATGCGGATCATCCCAATGGAATGCTGAGGAAGAGGATCGGATCGTCCGAGCGGTGCAAGCTGTGGGTGCCAAGTCCAGAGGAGACCGCGGAGTTCAGCTCACGGAGTATGGAATGGCGCCGCAGGTGTATGACAGGATGATCCAGACGCTGGCAGCCGAAGCGCCCGAGACGGACGTCTTCGCTTCCCGGGATGCCCCACTTTTGCGGAAGTGTAGGAGGCATTGGCATCGAGAAGACTCAGCCTGGCACAGGCATTGGGGTTTGAAGGAGTGGGGGCCCATGTATTGGCATGGCTCCCTGGACAATACCAGACGTACGGTGGAGAAGATCGTCGCGGATAGGGCGAAGGGGATCCTGGTCATAACCGGCATAGGATCCACCCCATGTCCGCTGGGAGGTCTCAAGTCGACGCTGGACTCCATCATCCTGAACGAGATGTCATTCGGGCCAGAGGAGGAGCTGTTCATCGACGCCAAGGGTGTATCAATGCCCTGCCCGGGTCAAGCGTGGGGTACCAAGGCTTTCCTGGTGGATGGGGCGCAAGCCCAGCCACCTAGTGATGAAGCATTCATCCCCAAGGTTGAGGCGGTGCCCATGCGGGTCATGTTTGAGCCCAAGGAGGGGACGGGTCAGCCAGTTGATGGCATTGACATCCTGCCCCACTCCGAGATCGACGACGTCGTCAACTACATGCGGATGGGGATGCATGATCGTGTGGCAGCCAAGAGGAGGCGGGCCATGGTCACATCTCCGCATTGGTGGGATGACAAGATGTTGGTCACCAGCAAGTACCAGAAGGATGAGTTCGTGGCAAGGGTCATGGATCACATCGCGGACCAATATGATGGTCCGGTGGGGTTGGACCCGCCGACGTGGGATTTCCGAAGAATGGGGGCCGATAGTGACAAGAACCAGGCCGATGCCGCAAATTTCCGAAGATTATCGGTGGGAAGAGCTCCCCGCGACGATGAAGACGGCATATCGGACGAGGAGAAGTCAGACTTGGACCCGGAAGAGGCCTATACCGCAGTGCGGTCGGTTGTATCGATACCAAAGCAAGCGGCTGAAGAGGCCCAGGAGAACCCGAAGGTCGCCGAGCTGAAGGAGAGGCTGATCAATGCCTATCCGCGGCTATTCAGTGGCGTCGCCAACAAGAACCCTCCACATCGTGGGAGGTTTGGCGCAGCGAAGATTAAGCTGAAGCCGAACCCCAGGATCTATCGTCATCGGGAGTACCAACTTCAGGGCGATCGGGCCGAGGCCATGAAGAAGTTGTTGGCTGAGTTTATTTAGCGGGGCTGGATCGAACCCTCCGACAGTGAGTGGGCCAGCCCAGCCTTTATCGTGCCCAAGAAGGAGAAGGGCGAGTGGAGGTTGGTGGTGGATTACAGGGGTTTGAAGGAGCAAACCGAGCATGACTCGTACTCGCTTCCTCTGATCGACACCATCCTCCAAAAGCAACAGAAAAAGCGGGTCTTTACGCCGTTGGACCTGAAACACGGCTATCACCAGATGCCGCTACACCCGGACTCCAGGCCCTGCACAGCGATGTCGACGCCGCTGGGGCCCATGCAGTGGAAAGTGGTGCCTATGGGCGCCAAGAATGTCAACGCCGCTTTCCAGCGCATGATGGAGGACATACTCGGTCCTGTCCGGGACTGTGCCGACTTCTTTGTGGATGACATCATCATCGGGTCCGGCACGCAGAACATGACTGAGGACGAGCTCATCGAAGCGCATGAGAAGGATCTGCGCCGAGTGCTCAGCGAGCTGGACAAGCACAACATGGTGTGCAAGCCCACCAAACCCTCACTCTTCGTGAAGGAATTGGAGTTCGCGGGTCACGTGGTTGGTCACGGGCAACGCCGTCCCATGCCTGGGAAGCTGGCGTCCCTGCATCACTGGGAAAAGCCCCAGACCATCAGCGAGCCCCGATCATCCATGGGGTTCTGCAATTACTATTCGGGCTATGTGCGGATGTATGCAGAACTGATGGGCCCGTTGCACAAGATGTTCCAGGTGGGCAAGTTCGATGGCCGGAAGGGGAGCAAGAAGAAGCTTGCCTGGACCCCTGAGTCCGAAGATGCGTTCAGCCGCCTGAAGGAGCGACTTCTGGGGCAGCTGGGGCTATTCCTGGTGGACCCGGACAAGGGATTCGTGCTACGGACGGAAGCCTCGGACTATGCTGTAGGGGCAGTCCTCGAGCAGATCCTAGACGACGACTCGCACGTACCCGTGGCGTTTTGAAGTCAGATCCTGGCAGAGGGCCAACGTCGAACCTGGACCGCGAGGGAGAAGGAGACATACGCCATTGTCTGTGCGCTCAGGAAGTGGTCTGGCCACATCGGATTGCAACCTGTGGTGATTTGTACAGACCATCAGTCCTTACAGAGCTGGCACAAAGAGGACGCCGACACCCCCTCGGGACCGGCTGCAAGGAGGGCCCGATGGCATGAGACGTTCGTCAAGTTCGACCTCAGCGTCGTATACGTCCAGGGGAAGGACAACACTGTGGCGGATTGCCTCAGTAGATGGGCCTACCCCGCGGGCAAGGCATGGATGGACATATCCAGCCATGGGGACGCCGAGGAGACCGAGGAGGCCAAGCGCATCATCGAGATGGAGAAGGCCATGGAGCAGGAAGGGGTCAAGTGCTTTGTGGTGATGGCAAACCGTACCGACCTGGCCACGTTCCGGGGCGCCCGAGTCCAAGCTATTCGAGAGGAAACCCTCGAGCAGTGGATGGTGGCCCCTGTAGAGCTAGTCAGGTCGGTGCTTACAGAGGACTGGTCGGATGACTATGCGGCATCCGAGCACTGGAGCAGGTACTGGAATGCGGTGAGCGCCCCATCGGACGACGAATGGCCTAAGGGCCTGACCGAGGATGGGGATAAACTGTTCCTCAAGGACAAGCTATTGGTCCCTGAGGACCAAATGGAGGAGCTCATTGACCACTGGCATAACGCCCAGCTCATGCATTCTGGTCGGAACAAGATGCAGCTGGACCTGGAGTGGGGCTTCAAGTTCCCACCCTGGTACTACGCCATCCTGGACAAGTACTGCAGCGATTGCGCCGTGTGTCGGGCCATGAAGAGCCCCAACCACTCCACTGCGGGCAACCCGGTGTATACGGCTATATCGGAGGCCCCTATGCGGTCCGTGGCCATGGATGTATTCGTCATGCCTGAGGTCACCGTGGAAGGAGAGACATACGACTGTGTCATCCTGGCGGTGGATAGGCACAGCGGGTATATCGTGGCAGTCCCGGGCAAGAAGTCCAAGAAGAAGGACAAGAAGGACAAGCATGGAGTGGGTCTGCAGGCCAAGATTGTCGCCAACGCCATGATCAGACATTGGCTGACAATTTTTCATGTCCCAGCTGTCATTTGCAGCGATCGGGGCAGTGAATTCGTGGGTACATGGTTCAAGACGATGTGCAAGCACATGGGGATTCGGCACGCCAAGACCGTGGCGTACCACAGCCGGTCGAATGGCCGGGCTGAGGTGGCCGGGCGGCAGATCTTCGAGAAGTTCCGCCAGCTGCACATTGACAAACCGGGCCAGAACTGGTATAATTCGCTGTGGAGAGTACTCCAGGCGTACCACGACCTTCCGGGGCCCACTGGACTGTCGCCCCATCGTATCCTGTTCCTACGGGATCGAGTGTCACGCACTCTCCCGTGGTTGAACCATGGCAAAGTGGCCCGGGATGCGAACGCTATGATGGCTGAGGCGGACGACAGGGCGGCCAAGGTGTGCAAAGCACTTCAGGACGAACATGAGAAGAGGGCCAAGTACTTCAAGCAGGGAAAAGTCCAGAAGTATGCTCTCCAAGACACCGTATGGGTGGAGCGGCACCACAAGGATGTCCTGTCCAGGCATCGGCAGGCGTCTTGGTATGTGCCGGGGGTAATCGTGCAGAAGGTCGGGCAGGATGTGTATGCGGTTCGTGTGGGGGATAACAAGATCCTGGACCGCGACCATACCCAGTTTCGTCCCCGAGCACCAGACCCCAGCGGACGTCCTGTCACCTTCGAGTTTACGGCCGGCGATGTGGACTCGGACGACGAGGGTGAGGACGACGACTTCACTGCTGAGAGGATCCTGGCGGACAAGCCGGACCCAGGGACGCCTGGGGGGAGGCTTTATAAAGTCCGTTGGAAGGGAGTCACCGCATCCAGGGATACGTGGGAGCCTCCGAGTAGCTTTGTGCCCAGGTACACCACGGTCTGGATGGATTATCTAAAGAGGAAAAACATCTCTTTGGATGTCAAGGACGTGTTGGTCCATTTGGTGGCCGCAGTAGCACCGTAATGGATCCCCCCTGGCATTTTTGTTTCCTTCTGTGCTTGGGAGACGGGTGAGGGTGTTCATCCGGGGATTTTTGGGCCTTGATTGGCCATATACCCCCTTCACTTGATCTCCACATATATATTTCATTGAGGTATACTTATTTAGGTCGACCGACGACGTTTCTCTATCTTTGATCCCCTTGGTCCATGTTGTAGATCAAGAGGAGACCGGATATGGCATAGGGCACCGATTATGAGTGTCCTCACCCCTCTCTTGGGGCATAGGGGACGCCTACGACGTGTGTGGGGCCTCCATGTGTCCTTGGGACATGGGGGGGGGGTTGGAGCCCATTTGGGTCCTCCTGTCCTCTCTTCAATGACTTCCGAGCGGTAACAACGCTCTGAGAAGGGGGGTGAAGCCGGTTCGAACCCCCGTGGCCATCTTAGGGTCACTTGGGGTGTGTATCTATGTGCCGGCAAGCCGCCATTGGCTGATGGTGTGATAGGTTTGGCCATTCCAGCTATGAGCGGCCATATTCAATACCGAGGCGCCGCCAGCTGAGATTTATATATCAGAATATTAGGAATCAACAGGGTTTTTTTATCATAATGTTTCCGTAATTTTGCATCCTTCCGTTCTGATTGTCAATGTATCGGCGACTGTCAGTTGGCTCGCGATTTTGCGGTAACCGATTGGTTAACTGTTATTTACAGATATTTTGGCGGAAACCCCGATGAAGGGTCAGATTTCATCAGTAAAGGGTTCGTTGCGTCCGCAATGTTCATGTTATACACTCGCAAAATCAATCTGATTTTTTCAGACTTTCAGAATCGGATCTTCGACTTCGACATCGCCGCACTTGATATGATGAATCTCGAGTGGTCCTACATTTTTCCCCGATCACGAATCAACCTTCCTTTGGTTATCCCCTTCATTTTTCTTGGAGATAAACGAGAAACAAAATTGATTCGTGAGGCCACTATGAAAGGTCATATCTCCAGCTCACGGCGAGGAATACCAATTTCGAGAATTGGGTTGGAACCGTCTCAACTTAATTTGAGAAGCGTCATACGCCCTTGATGTGTACACATGCCTGGTGTAGCAAGGGATAATGGTCAAGAGGGTAGAAAGTGATATATAACTCTTGGACCGTGCAACCGAATATTTTAATGCGACTTCCGAGTGTACCGCATGAGTGTTGGTGTTGCATAGAAACTTTCTTTGGGTTCCTACGTATTTTTAACGTGAAGTTATGTCCATGGAGGGGCATGGCATATCATGGTGGGAGCCACTTTTTGAGGGTATGTGTTATATGCATGGTATGTGCTTCAATATGCTCACGCCCATGTTATATATCTCCGTTTGTAGGAAGATATATGGAGTCATACGTGGCAAGGGCCTCGCCCACCTCCCAATGGTGAGCTCCATAGCGCTAGACTAAGTCTACCGCTCATATAGTGCATGTGGGAGAGCTTACAGAGCGACCCACAAGCGCCACTATCAATTTTCCCATTTTCATGGTGCGTGTTGGGAGGAGGTTCGAAGGTGTCCTTATGCGTCCATGTGGGGATCCAAGTGGGGGGATTGTTTGCAAATGGTCCCAAGCAATCGTGTTTTGAATCATATGTTGATACCATGGGTGAGCGAAGTTATGTACTATTGTAATTATCTTGAGTTTGGCATTATTTGCATGTTTTTGACCTCATTTTATGCTCATCTTTGCATTTTATGTGCTCAACTGGTCGGCTAACAGTAAAGTGCCTAGAGATCTGTGAACTATAGTATGTTACTTATATGTTGCAATATGCTTCGGTGTTGCACTTCACCATATGCTGGATCACGTGGTCACTTTGGCGTGGCACACGAGGCCTCACAAATATTTGCCGTATGCTTTTTTGAGTATATAATTGATTTTTCGGCATAATGGTGTGATTTGCCTGATTTTGCTATGTTGTGAGGTCATCTTCATGGGGCAGTTCTCCAAGCCCAATCGACTCCAAGTCCAACCAAGGTTATGTCAGGGTAGGCTATGGTCCTGAGTGCCACTCTAGGCCATGACACGCCACCTCCCCTTTTGGGCTAGGATTTAGAGGCTTGGGAGGGAACACATATTTGGGGTTTGTGTAGTGAGTTTTGACACATGGCATTTAGCCATCTTATTTGGCTTGGTTCAGGGCATCATGTTGGCGAGTCAAGAGAAGGTCCTGAGTCCAGGGAATGAGGGGTCTATGGCTGTGATTGTGTATGTTTCGATCTTTCCCCAACCTTGCTTTATTTGTGTTCATATGCCAATTTCAGGGCTTCCTCTTTGGGGCAATTCTTGTACATGCCCACCGCCGTGTCTCCGTGTGCACCGTGAGACAACCGGCGTGTTGAACGGAAGCCCCCAGTGTGGATTGATTGGATTTGGATTGTACTTGGGAGTTGGGTATTGCAAGGGTCTTGTATGCAGGAGCCTCTTTTTCTATTTTTTTGGGGAAATTGTGCAGGATAGGGCAAGAGCATGCAGACCCTGGGGAGGAGCAAGACCCTAGGAGTGACGCGTTATGGTGGAAGGGGAACAGCAGGGGCCGGTCCTGGTAGGGACCTTCTTTAGCTTGCATCTTATACATTTGATCGACCGGCACTGCATAGTCGAGGCATGCAGCACAGAAATACTTGATGTCCCGTGAGATCAGATCGACGGATCTCTCTTTTGAGCTTCGGCAACGAAATGTACTCAATCTCCATATTGCTGCACTCCTCATCGGTGATACCATCTTCCGTTTCGGACTCATCGTACATGTCAGTACCGTGCTGAACGTGTGTCGACGAGTGTAGGTCAAGGTGTTTTTTGGCATGTGGGGTAGGATTCCCAACCGGACTCGCTTTCGAGGAACTGGATGAAAGTATCGAAAGAAGGTCCAGCTTCGAAGCTGCTGGAAACTGTAGCTGGGTGGAATGTCTTGATTCGCCAAAAGATAACCGGTACGAATTCCAACCATGTTGGATGTCGGCGTACCGTTCCTTCCAGTTGACAGTTGGATTGTAGCTTCGAAGCCATGGTAGTCCAAGTACTACATCCGGCACAATCTCCATGACCTTGAAGTGATGATGAAATACAAGCTCTCCAACTCGAACATAAGCTCTCGTGTAGTACCGTACTTCGACTTGGACACCTCCGGCTGTCAAGACGTGTCCAGGGTTTCTCAGTTTTTAGAGGGGAAGTCGCGCCCTCTTTGCAGTTTGCATCGACATAAAGTCCCTGGTAGCTCCACAGTCGACGAACAGTTCCACGCTGGAGTCAAAGGAGTCTTCACAACATGGGCAAATGCGCCCTTGAACCGTGAACAGAGACGCATGCTCAGGTTCGGTTCCTTCGACATTGACACCTCCAAGTGTCGAGTTCGTTTCGGGTTTATTGGTGCTGGTGGTGGTGTTGAGCTCTTCTCGAGGACATCCGCCACCAGGACTTCGGAATCGTTTTCCAGGCCGTTGTAGGCCTTTCTCTGCTCTTCGAGCGGGATGGAAACCGTCCCTTGCTGTCTCGACTTTGATCTCGTCTCGGTGTGTTCGACCTTGATTCCCGATGTTCTCGTCCTCGGGATGGCGGTCGACCTTTTGGACAGTCACCAGCCAAGTGGCCTTGTTCACCACAATTGTAGCAACGCCTACTTTCTCGACCATCTTGGCGTCCGAACCGTTCATTACGACGTTCGCCAATGTAGGCATGTAGCTCTTCTCGGAGCTTGGCAATTGCATCGAGGTTCATCGGCTCTGCCACGGTCGAAGCCGTGGGCGCTGCAGCTGGAGTCGGCATGGGATTGACGTGTGGCGTTGGCATAGGGTTGGATGGGAACGTGGAAGTTGAAGTAGGTGGAACCATCATAGGCAGGGGTCTTGACACTGCAGGACACAGAGTGTGATCTGATGTTGTTCTCGATGCGTTCTGTACCTCTTCGAGCTGATACCCAGCCGCAATGTAGGCTTCCGCGATGGTCTCCACCAAGGTATCAAATTCAACTGCCCTATGAAAACGCCATCTCAAACGGACTTCAACGATGTACTGCCGACGAACAGCGTCATTCGACAAGCCTTCAACAAATCGAGAGTTGACGAGGTAACGCATCTGGAGGTCACTGGTGTTAACCTTCGACTTGATGACGCAAGTACGAAATTCCCGAACGTAATCTGCATGTCGAGGGTACTCGCTCTCTTTCAAGCTCAACATCCCCGACAAATACACTGGCTAATGGGATATGCAGTCGAAACGTTGGCCTAACACACGCATGAGCTCGACCCAGTCATCCTGTACAGCCTTTGTCAAGCTATGATAATACTCGGCAGCATCACCATCGAGGAGGAATGACATAGTTGTCGCCTGATTGACGGGTGAGGTGATATCCGACAGGGTGAACGCTCGTAACAAATCCTCCTTCCATGTTCGAAACTCTCCACATCGAGGTCTTCCAGAGAACCTCTTGACCAGTTTATTCAAGCGCTCGACACGGCGTCCCAAAATCTCTTGTCTAGGAGCACGTTGGACTGCGAACTGATGTGCTGGATGTGGTTCCAAGGCAGGTGGTTGTAGAAGTGGTTGTTGTGGAGGGTGAGGTGACCTGCTCGGCGGTGCATACAGCGGTTGATTTGAAGAAGACGGTGGTTGTGGATGGGGCTGTGGTTGTGGTTGTGGAAACTGGATGTTGTTTGAAGGGGGTGGAGTCGAAGTTTGTACAAACTCGTTGAGCAGGGCATAACATTGCAACAATTCATGCTCTACACGTCGAAGTTCGTTTGCTGCAGATTGAGCTGCATTTTCCTTCGAGGACTGCAAAGCGTCGACTCGCTGACCAGTTGCTGCAGTAGCACTTGCTGCTGTTGCCTGCAATGCATCGATGCGTTGTTCCCATTCGATCCCTTTGGCTTGAGTATCTGCAAGCTTCTGCGAACAGCTGTCAAGATCACGAGAGAGACATGGAAGCCACTCGCTTTCTCGACTTGCGATGCGCTCTGCGATGAACGTTTCTAAGGAAATCGAAAATTCGTGATGCAAGGGTGAAGCACTTCGAGACAGACTGTCTCTGATGAAGTGCAGCATAGCTGCATCGTCGAAGGCCCGCTCCATTGTAGATCGAAATCCAAATCAAGTTGACGGCGTCGAAGATTGATCTCGAAATTGATCTCCCTGCCACCTAGCTGGCTACCACTTGTTGTGGTTTGTTTCTTGGGAACTGGACTTAGACTCCTGTGCCTGTTTGTTTCTCAAAATCCAAAATCCGAAATCCCAAATCGACAAACTTCGCAGGATCTTTAGACGGGGCACCAATAATGACACAATCTCGAAGACATGAACCCTGTTCAGAGATCGAAGTATCTTACAGCGTTCATTCACAGTTGGCATTCGATGATTCTTTATTATTCACAGACTGCAGTGCGATTGCGACTGCGACTTGCGACTTGCGCGCTGCCGCGCTGCTGCTGTTCGAAGCCATAACACTACTTAGCTAGGCTGAATGGGAATAGAACCAAGGACCTCTCTAAAAGACGTGCCACAGCTCCCTAGGGTGCAGACCACTAGGGTAGCTAAGCATTCATGAGAAGAAACATAGATAAATCTATAGGCTCTGCCTCAGTATGTCAGTGCCTCAGTCAGTCAGGAAATCGTGTTTTAGTTCACATTGCTTGGGGATTAAGGGGTCCACACAACATCCTGGGTTAGTGTTTGGTTCTATAGGTCAAAATGTGTTATCACCCATTTGGGTCATGCCAATACTAAGATAAAAATGAAGGATAACTAAGAGCATCTCTAATAGAACTAAAGTCTACTCCAAAGGAACCGAAAAGCACTTTTTCTTACTCCCTCCTTGTGCTGTGGTGGCCACCACTGTCGTATTTCAGGAAAAAGGGAATTTTTCTTGGTCTTTCCTTGGTTTCCACATCTACTTTAAAATACCTATAGCCTCCCTTGCACTGGAAAAGAGCGCTTTACCATGGCAAGCGCCTTTTGCTGCATTTGTCGTGACAATGACTACAGAAAACTCAACCCTCCTGGCGCTGCAGGGGTTCCTGAGGCTTGGTGGGGTTAGATTTGGGAATGCTAAGAACATATGCATATGCATCCCTTTCTCCAAGCTGCAGCGCGACACAACCCAACGCTGACTCTCACAGGGCGTTTGCTCTGAGTCTCTGGGAACCTGCTGGCGGCACCTGTCCTGGTTCAGGGCAAGGGGGCGACGAGAAAAATTAAATTGCCCCTTAGTGGGGTCTTGGGTTCTGGTTCAGTCTCCTGATGCTGCTTTTCGGCCAGTACAGCGGCCTACTCAGCCACGCTTCTCGAGGATATCTGTACAACAGAGAATGGGAGGATGAGGGACGAATCCACGCAAAACGCGAAGCGCGACACCAAAATCCGTCAAACGACGGCCTAGATGTTTCTAAAGGCACACACCTGACCAGAATCCAATTGTGCATCAGATGCACATGTTTATAAAAATTGTGGTCATCTCCTGAAATTTTAAATCCAGGAATTCCCACATTGAAAAAGGCGGCACGCCGGAGCGAGTCGTAACAAAGCAACGGAAAAACAAGAAATAATAAGATTTTCAACGTATGTCACGTATAATGACGGAAATGACGAGACACACATTAATAATGAAACATAGGTATTCCACCCATGCTCAAAGGCAAAATCAAAATCCAAGAATCCAAGAATTCGAAATGACTTCAATGAAACAGGTATAAACATGCAGGTTTGTCCTCGTCTCGTATGCAGCATGCACATTGCTTGCCGCGTGTCCCCGTGAACAAGCCTTGTAGCAGCGCTAACAAACGATGGAGGGCTAGATTAGAAAGAATGCAGATGATTAGAGGTGAGATCGGGTGATTAGAACATGCACATGAGTGCAAAAACGCTTGCCTGGCTTGTGTCTCGCTTTCTCCTCTCCCTTGCTTCGCTCTCCAGCGGTAGGTAAGGTAAGTAAGCCCGGGAGGGGCCACCCCCTGGTAGAGTTCGTGATTGTGGTATAGATTGATAGGAAAAAAGAGATTGGAACAGGTGATTGCAAACCTCGTGCATGAACGTGCATGCATATGACACATTAAAGGGTAGGCCAAGCGTGGTGCGCACGGTAAAACCCTTGTTTAGGTTACCCAGGGGCTCCACCCTACGTTCTTTAAGAGAACGGCTGGAGTTCCTTAAGCTTGCTTGCTTGTACTGAGGTTCAGGAACAGCGTATTATACGGCAGCCTGAGAAGCGTATAATACGTGGAGGCTGTCTTGGTTCCTCAGTGTTGAACATCAGTCATTGGCTTTTGCTTTACAGGTGGGAACGTCAGGGTGAATTGGTGCAGCTGCAGTTGCCTTCGGCGACTTTTGAATTTTTCGCCCAAGCTAAAACGGGCGCCCATCACACAATCAACAAACTGCCCCTCAGCCAGGAGTGGCGAGGGCAGTCCGACCTCTTCAACATCCAAGCTGTGCACGTAACCTGAGCAGTTCTTCCCCTGAGCTCTAACAGGGAAACACGTTGTGGCGTCCCTGTTAGGCCACACTCGCTTAGTAGTGCTGTGTTCTCTTGTCCCTTTCATAGGTAGGCCACTAGGTCCTTTGACAGATTCATCTACAACGCCAAGTAGCGTGTGGGTGTAGGTGTGGCAAGCCAGGGTGAGGGCTTGGGCCTCAGAGCCCGCTCATCCTTCGATGGCTGGTGCCACAGTAGTGAGTGTAGGACCTGTAGTGTGTGTGTCACTGTCCCGCCTGTTTCCTGAAATTGTATCAGGCTTTTGGTGGGCAGTGGCAGTGGTTAGTCCAGGTTTTGGCCATCGTAGGAAACAGACGTTTTCAGGCCTCATAGCTTTTGGCCACCCCTCCCTTGTAGTAGGCAGGTAGGTAGGAAAACAATACTTGGACTCATGTGCTGGTTATTCCCGAAAGGTTTTGCGCCATCACAGAAACTGGGCGCTTAGGGGCGGAGAGACCTGTGGCGTACCCTGTGGCACCGCTAAGACATCGGCCGGGTTCAGCAAGGGTGCAGACTTGGGTATAATTAGGACACCATTTCTGCAGCTTGTTCGTAGGACCTCAGGAATAGCACACTCACACACACACTTAGGCAGGTAAGGGTAGGGTTCAGCCCCTAGCTCTAGTCTTTGAGGCAAGCGTCTCAGTGAGCCTCAGCAACTCTCCAAGGTTGTTCTGGGACGAGTAGTCTACGAGAACTGAGTTTAGGCGTCCCTCAGGTAGTACAAACGCAGAGAAGGGCTCCCAGGTGGCCTCTTTGACCCCAAACCCTTCCGAGAGGGTGAGGAAGCGCCAACCCTGGCGGTAGCGGTGGCGTAGTATAGACTAGGCATCTTTTGCCAAGACTCCGCGGAGTCTCTAAACCACCTCATCAAAACTGTTTTTTTTACACTGACAAATCGCAGTGGTTCCACACAACGCGATGATTTGCCACGGAACACCTCTCATAACATGCATTCTCAATCTATTGCTTTGCGCGAATGCCTACAATATATATTTTTGTACTTTTACCTTGCGGTGTTTAAACGGGGAGAAACTCGGTGGCATGAGTCTGCTAATCAAGAGTGCCTCAAAGAATTGGAGGAGTGGTTTGCAAATAATGAGAGTGCGCATTGGAAAGACTATGACACTGATTCTCAATGTATGAGTGATGGTTAATGCTCCCATAGGTGTTTGGAAAGGGCCTTATTTACATGGCGGCGCTCCCCTTTGATGGAGAACAACTACAAGCAATTGCAACCGTATGTGAGTGCATGAAGGGTCTCATCAATTTGAGCAACCAACCTTCTAGTGGGCCCATCCAAGGAACCGAAGCTCAGAGCCCCGTCAAAGGCGTTGGAGAAGCGGCCCAAGTATGATGTTTCATCTACTCCAAATGTGACACACGTGCCTCACCTACTCCTACCGGTTGGTCCATTTACCGGTTCAATTTAAATTGAACAGAAATGAACAAAAAATTTAACAGCGGTGTTCAATTTAACGCATCGGTGCATATTCCACGTAGGTGGTTGCGCGTGCCCTCCAAGCAATTGCCGTGCAACAAGGCCAAGGGCCAACCACATCGCCGCCAAAGTCGGAGGCCTCCCCAAATGCTGTGGAACGGAGCCCATCTTCCCAGGTTTTGCCGATTGGACTCGTGACCACTCGCCACCGCCACCGCTATCGGCATATTCAGTCTCCAAGGTCATAGGCAACCAAATGTTGCAGTGTGGGCAAGGATCTTCATGGCGTGGGACCACTACGGGCTGGGACGGTTCACGCATCCAGGTGCCCTTGGTCCTCAAAGCCCAGCGAGTATGAGCTTCTGTGAACCCTCAAGGGATTGGTACTGTCCAGAGAATGCCTGGCAGTACCAGGGTAAGATTCCAGGTGTGGTTCTCACCCGCGGAGGCTACCGCAAGGGCCCAATCCAACAGATTTTGCATGATGAATCAAGAAGTGCGCGGGACCCAAAAGCGGATTTCAGCTCTGCCGCCGCTGCACTGCGCGACCGCATTGACCCTGCATGGGTCGCTACCAATTTCTTTATTAGTCCGAGAGGCATACAGTACTCCATGGAGCACCCAACCAAAGGAGAGAAGCTCGTGGACATGGGCAATTGGGGCCAATTGCTTACCACACAACCGGATTGGGCAATCAAGGTGATCCATAGTATGGGGCAACACACCACCCAACTCTGCCACAAGGTTGCAGCCTTTGAGCGAGATGAGAAGCGTCCACTAGGAAAGTGTGGTTGGTGGAAACCATTGAAACAAGTTGCACCCCTCCCAACAAAGACACCAGCGTTTACTAAGGTGGAGAACCGCTTGAAGTTGCGAGAGGAGAGTAGTGCGGAAAGCGGTTGGTCTGACGGTGGGTCTGACGGGGAATACAATGACCAGGGCCCCAAGAGGAAGAAGCATTTGAAGCGCAAGAATGCGAGGAAGGCAGGCACCGAAGAGTCACCACCCAATAAGACAGGGAAAAATGCAACTACACCAGGTGGGGCACGATCAATTGAACCCAATTCGCGTCAAATGAACAGAATTTACCTAAATTGAACAGAGATGAACATGCAAATTTGGCGTGTGTGTACATTGCACTCCCCTTCCATGCGTACCATGCGTAGTGGCGCGGATGAGCAAAAAGGCATTTGCGCAATTGGACAAGCTCAAGCCGAACAAGAAGTCAAAGGCCGAACGATGCTCCCAAGCTGAGGAGCCCGCACCAACGAAGAAATCGAAGGCCGAACGGAAGGCCGAAGCCGCACCGAAGGCGCAACCTTTGAAACCTTCTCAAAAGGCAAAGGAAGCTACAAAGAGTAGCCCCAAGGTGAACACCTTGGCCCACCTCCGTTGCTCATTGTTTAGTCGGTTGCTCTCCCTCCTATGGCGACATGTAGAGCGCTTCGCCGTAAAATTTCGAAAGCTCATCTTTGGTATTTCGCCAGTTTTTCCTGATAATAGGTCTGTCGCCTTGAGTAGTCCAACGATGCAACATTCTGATCGTGTTTTGGCCCTTAATACTTTGGCGTTGGTGGCATTTCAGGAATGCCACTTTGAGTACACGGCTATCGCCGTGGTGTTCGGTTACGGGAATACAGCAATGCGGTTGCACACACACGTGAGCGATCATTCTCCCATCTCCGGCGTTATTACCGTTGGCGATTATGTTGGGGGAGCGCTGTTTGTGGAGGAAGGGGGAAGTGCTTTCGGAGGGGGGGGGGGTGCGGGCCATTGGCACAATTGATGGGAGGCAAGTTCGGGGCTCGCTGCATGATGTATCAAGAGGGGTAAAGTATGATTCCCATGCACTTCATGGCCCTTGGCCATGGGATGGCACCCGCATTGCCATGGTGTACTATAGCCGTGCGGCGGCACAAGAGGTGACTAGTGAAGAGCAACAACACATGCGGCAAATAGGTTTCCCCATTGGGGCCTAAGGGGATGATGGGTAGCCTCTTCTCAACATCCGTTTGCAACACTTTGGTATGTGTCGATGTGCGTTTGATATTGACACGCCAAAAGTGTGGTGCTTGTTTTTCATTTTGCAATGTGAGTGATAATGGGCATCCTCATATGATGATGGACATCCTCATCTCAATGCTCATGTGGCATCATCATATTTCATCACATTGCCATTGCACAAAGTGTGTTACATTGTCGTGCTTGTGTGGTTATTTTGTGTTTCTCTCTTTCTTTTCAGAAATTGTGCAAGCTGAAAGCAATACCAAAGGATGAGGAAGCCCTAGTGGATGAGAGTGCGGAAGGCGCAAAGATGGATGCGATGGTGAATGAACCCCCAGAGGAGATTGAAATGATTGAAGAGGGAACTAACGGGCCTCCAACAAAGGAGTCCTTGCTCCGGGAAGGGGATGACGATGGTGAACAAGGGGACGACGATGGTTAACAAGGGGATGACGATGGGGAACGGCCACTACGGCTAGGCGACCTAGAAAAGGTTTGGGTCCCAATGAGAATGGATGGGACAAATGGATTTGTAGCATGTTGTGGTTACGAAGCAAGTAGGCTCAAAGGCACTAGCCTTGACGACGCCACTCCCCAACTATGGCGTAAAGCACAAAAACCCGGATGGAGAATGTTGCTAATGCCTCCACAAATCCCGGGTGAAGATGACCTCTCCCTAGTACCGGTGCGGCGGGCCGATCGTGAAAAAGATGAGTCGGAGGCATTGGCAAGGTGTAGGGACTATGAGGCTAACGAGGCAAGGAAGACGAAAGAGACAGAGTGCTCTACAAATTTATATGAGGTTTTTGATTCTATGTGGTGTATGATGGTGCGTATGTGGTCATGTGTTCTTCAATACATGAGATAAATCGAGCCCATCGTGCCACACCTCATTGTGCCTCATTCGGCATCATGGTTCAATTTAACGTTCATTCTCCTCAATCCGTTCCATTGGTGTGGCTATGTGCATTTGTCTTTGTGGAAAGGTAGGGAGGTCGTTTGCCATTGGTGGGAAACTCATTTTTGCATGAGGTAGTATATGTTTGGGTTTTCTTTTGGCCTCCAAAATGTGATTTTCTGAGCAAAACACACTTGTGGGATTGAAGCATTCAATTTGACACAACCGAGTACAATTGAAACAATTACATTGAGATGAAATGAACAACGATAACCTTCGAATGGTATTCTAGGGCTTCACAAGATAGAAGCCCTCCTTAGCCATCCCCTCGGCGTCCATGTCGGGGAGTTCCCCTTCAACTTCCATAGGGCTGGCAGCGCCCTGTAGGTCCAGAGCGGCGATCTCCTCGTCGTTCAGCTCCCATTCCTCCCCACACAGGTCCTCAGGATCGTAGTAGCGCTTTGGATGCTGAACAGCATCCAGCAGGGTCCCCCCTCGGTGTCCATCCACTGAGAGAATCTTGTAGAGCCCGAAGTAGGGGTCATCACTGGTAGAGCGTGGCCAAGCGGGTAGCCGACTGTGGTGCACCAACACCGAGTCCCCCTCTTGGTAGGAGGCGGGCACCCGGTGCTTGTTCTTCTTGTTCCACTGTCGCTCCCGCACTCTCTGGAGCATAGCCTTGGCCTTGTCCACTTTCGCTTGTTGCTCCTGGACCCAGTTACCCACAGTAGAATGGGTATCCTGTGGATAGGGAGCATGTAGGAACCACGCCGGGCACCCTAGGAATAGCTCATGGGGCGAGTAGCCAGTCGCCGAACTCTCTTGGGAGTTCATCATCAAGGATATGACGGGGAGTAGTCTCACCCAGTCTGTGGTACGCTCCATCGTGCACCATATCCTTACGTTCCCCTTGAAGACACGAATCTGTCGTTCACACAGGGGGTTGCTTGTATGAGAGTAGGGGATCCCCGTGGACACTTGGACATTGAGGGATGTCAGGACACTCTTGTACCAGCCGGTGTCTGAGCGTACTCGTACATCCTCATCGGAGTTGATCTCTTTGGGCGCCCGAAAGACACAAAACCACTACTCCAGGAGTATCTTGATAGTCTCCTCTCCGGTAATGTGCTTGGTACATGGAAACACCCGGGTAAACCTGGTCAACCCAGAGGTTACCACGAGGGCAAAGTTGTAGCCCCAAAAATTCGGCATCTCTGTGTAGTCCACATACAGCACACTGTTAGCACAGTTGGGGATGGGCAGGGTCGAGGTAGGTAGGTAGGTCATCTGGGGACTGGGGCTGCCCCCGAGGGGGGTCTTACCAAGGGACTTTTGCTCACCCACCCACGGCCCTACTGCACGTGCCCCCACAAAGCAGCTCCCCCACATGGGGGAAGGGCGCAGTTGCCGCAGGCAGTACCTTACAGCGGGTTCTGCCGAGAGAGGTAACCTATGTTGGACCGAAGCCTCACACTCCTCTCCTTCGGGCGGATGACACGTGGGGGAGGGTCCCATCGCACATCCTCATCAACCTCCGGATTCTGGGGCCCAGGGGCCGGGAGCCAGGCCAAAGGCCCTGTCCTGCAGGCACCCCAACCTGGGTTGGGGCGTGAGGCGACTTGAAGAAGCACATGCTACGGGACTCGCATGCCGTGGCGCACACTCACGCCTCCTGACTGGGTCGAGCTTGCGCTCTCCTGGGGGGCCGGGTGTTCGAAGCAGGTCGTTGCGGTTGGTTGGTCAGTCGTTTAATGGTTCGGTGTAGTTTGTTAACTTTGGTTGGTCGGCTGCGTGATGGTAGAGTCACGACGTTCTGTTTTGTTCGTGGGTATGGTCGTCGGCGGGCGTGGCGCATCATGGCGTGGCCAACCCGTTGGATGCCGTTCCCGTTTCGACCCGTGCACGCCTGGCTGGTTTGATGTTGGCCGGCTTGCCTGTGGTCTGTTTACGGTCAGGTCGCGGCTGCCGTTGCGCTGTGGTTGGTGCGCGGTTGTCGTGGCCGCGTCATGGTCAGCTGGGTGTGCGTGGGTTCCGTCGCGCTGCTGCCGGTGGTTGTATAGCCGAATGTTCTTTGTGTAGCCTGTACGTCCGTTTCGGTGCCGGTTAGTTGTGTCTTGATTTGTCCAACTGTAGTGTAGTGTGGGTTGTTAATGGTGGATGGTCAGTTACGTGATGGTAGAGTCACAATGTTCTGTGTTGTTCGTTGGTAAGGTCGTCAGCGGGCGTGGCGCACCATGGTGTGGCCAACCCGTTGGGCGCTGTCCCTGTTTCGACCCGTGCGCGCCTGGCCGGTTTGGCGTTGGCTGGCTTGCGTGTCGTCTGTTCAAGGCCATGTGGCGGCTGCAGCTGCGGTGTGGTTGGTGCGTGGTTGTCTTGGCCGCTTCATGGTCAGCTTGGTTTGCGTGGGTTCCGTCGCGCTGCTGCCGGAGGTCGTATAGCCGAATGCTGTTTGTTTAGCCGCCACGTCCGTTTCGGTGCTGGCTAGCTGTGTCTTGGTTTGTCCAGGTGTGGTGTAGCATAGTTTGTTAATGTTGGTTGGTCGGGTTCGTAATGATAGAGTTGTGGTGTTCTGTGGTGTTTGTGGGTATGGCGGCCGGCGGGCGTGGCGCCCCACGGTGTCGCCAACCTGAGAGTCCGTCCCCGTTCCGACCCACGCATGCCTGGCTAGTTTGGTGTTGGCCCGCTTGCCTGTGGTCTGTTTATGGTCATTGCGTGGCTGCTGCAGTGGTTTTGTTGGTGCATGGTTGTCTTAGCCGCCCGATGGTCGGCTTGTTTGGCGTTGGTTCCTTTGCGCTGCAGCGGGCGCTTCCGCGGTCGGATGTTGTAGTTGCCATGCCTGTTTCAGTGTTGGTTGGTAATATTCCAGTTGCGTTGGGCCGGCATGGTACGTTTTGACTGTCCGCCGCCCCCCCATCGTGGGGGAGAAAAGTAGCAACAGTTGGTATGATGTAATGGCTATACCATTTTTACCTTTGCTCTGAGCCACATTACATTCTTTTCAAACCCAACATAAAGATGACACTCAGAAAACCTTTTCCGTAAACTCTCCAAAGCTTGATTTTGAACTCGTTGGTGACAGACTCCCATAATTTTGATATTGTCACTCCGTTTCCTTTGTCCACTCCTGACCACCCTGGAGCACAGCACCAACTCGTTAACTCGCCGTACGGTTCATTTTGGCGGTCTGAAAGACGGCCACTCACTCAGTTTGTCTTGCGATGCTGAATAGCACGCCACTGGCTTGCTTATTGCATCCTCCACAAACCCTGTGGAGGAAGCAAACACTATTGACAACGTGATTTTATAATAAAAATAAATGACAGTGAATGCAAAATCAAATCACGTTAACTACTTCGTCTGAACTACATCGTATTTTACAGTTCTTCTGCACGCGCGCTCTGTGGCAGGTCTCTGCTGGTAGCTACTCAGATCCCGTGCCCATTGCACCCCCCTCTCAAAATGGAAACATGGGTGGGCATGGCTCCATAGAGGCACTGCCCTCAGTTGGAGACATTTGATAACTTACCTGATGGGCATGGATCTGTTAGTGCTACATGTCTGCGTGTGCTCACCTTCCTAAACCTCTGCCACTGCACTCCAACACACCCTGCTCACCGCGAGCACTCCTCTCCGTGCCGTGCACTCGAGCACTCGGTTGCTTCGACACACTCACAGTCCCAGCCCAGCACTGATGGCGCTGTCACCTATACTTGAGTGCCACCCTCAGCACTTGTACAAAGTATGGCGTCAGTCAGCGTAACTCCCTATGCCAACCAGAGCAACATGAGACTGACTGGTACATAACATACTGTCTCCTTGCACTCTCAGTTGCCACACACAGTTTTCATTGGTGTGGGTGCCTCGCATCGTCCACGGCAATGCACAGCACTCACGGGTGCATAACAGCGTAAACTGAGGCCTCAAGAACAGTGGGCCACTGAATAGGTGTATAACCACAATCTCATGTGGAAAATGATTTAGATGCAAATTTGCGAAAATGGATGGATGCTTCATTCAGGCCTTACGTGGCCTCAGTTAGACTCTACAACTGCAGTAAACCTTGACTCTGGTCGTCGTTTCCCCATCCTCACTGCATATCCTCGGTTCCCACCGCGTTGTGCGGGTCTTTTGGACGTCGTCACTTGTTGAAGGCTGTTGGCACCATAGGCCGCTGCTTGTTGTCGTAGCTCTGCAGTGCTTCGATTTCCTTCTGCTTTTCCTCAAGCCGGGTCTGGAGGTCGTGAATCTTCTTGTCTCGTCGCTGTATGGTGGCGTCTCGACGAAGCACGCGCCCTCGCTCTGCCTCCAAGAGTTCAGACATACTTGATTTGTCGTAGAGGTCGTACGCAAGTCCAGAACGCTCGCCGATTCTCGAAGTCTCCTTGTAGCGTTCAGTGGTAGTCCTGTAGCTCTCCTCTTCAGGGGCAACTCGATAATCAAGCTCCTTGTCTTTGGCTTCGGGCCATCCGTAATCCCAGTATTCATCGCTGTCCATGTATTCGTCACTGTAGTCGTCGCTGCTGCTGTGCGTAGATCTTCGTTTCTTCTTTGGCTTGGCGTCCTTTGCTGGCTTCTCACGCTGGCTCCTGGATTCCTTGGCACGCTTCTCACGCTTGCTCTTGGATTCCTTGGAACGCGTTTCACGTCGCATGTGGCTGCAAAGCGTGCACCGCTTTTATTCCGGGTTCGGAGGTCTTGAACCAAAGGTGCAATAAGCATGTGATGGCTATGCCATTTTTACCTTTGCTCTGAGCCACATTGCATTCTTTTCAAACCCAACATGAAGATGACACTCAGAAAACCTTTTCCGTAAACTCTCCAAAGCTTGATTTTGAACTCGTTGGTGACAGACTCCCATAATTTTGATATTGTCACTCCGTTTCCTTGTCCACTCCTGACCACCCCGGAGCACAGCACCAACTCGTTAACTCGCCGTACGGTTCATTTTGGCGGTCTGAAAGACGGCCACTCACTCAGTTTGTCTTGCGATGCTGAATAGCACGCCACTGGCGTGCTTATTGCATCCTTCACAAACCCTGTGGAGGATGCAAACACTATTGACAACCTGATTTTATAATAAAAATAAATGACAGTGAATGCAAAATCAAATCCCGTTAACTACTTCGTCTGAACTACATCGTATTGTACAGTGCTTCTGCACGCGCGCTCTGTGGCAGGTCTCTGCTGGTAGCTACTCAGATCCCGTGCCCATTGCCTATGACTGCTGAGAAAAGTTTCCAAATTCGATACCACATGCCCTGTCCCGACCTGGAGGCAGCGTTACACGCACAACCCATCATCTGGTATTTCGCAGTGCCCTTCGGCCGTCCTTTCAGCTACGCTTTCGCTATTCATATGTACAACCCCGTCCGTGGCAAGGCCCCTTCGGTCCCCCTTGGTGCATCCCCATGCTCCCCATGGGAGCCCTAGGGTGCTGCTCTGGCTCGGTGGTGCGGTGCTCGTGTTCATGTCTGCCTGCCTGTCGTGTGCTGTATCGTGCCGTGTCTCCCGGGTTATGTGGCTGGCGTGTCGGTGCCGCAGTGTGGTGTCCGGCAGTTAGGGTGGCCCGGCTCGTGCTCTAGCATCGGGGCGTTCCGTCTGGCGCGGCGGGCTGGGCTCGGCGTAACACTCCCGTGTCCGCTGGGCAGGGTCAAGTAGATACCCCTGTCCCTGATATCCCCAGGTTTGCAAGACCTACACGGGCACTTGTCCACGATAGGCTGGAGGGTCTTACGCAGTTCGTCATCACTCCAGGTAGTGTGGAACCACTGCTTGAATAGCCTCAGGGTACGGGCAGCACCCACATGACTGCTGGACTCATGGGTCCTCTTCAGTAGCGCTGGGACTCTGTCACTGGGTACCACGATTCCGTCCTCATGCCAGAGGTAGCTCTTGTCCCTCTTCCACTGATCTTGGTTGACCAGGAGGGGTTCCAGGCGTTTCTTCAGGCGCTTTTAGATATCTCCGAACTCCTTCAGGTACTCAGCTTGTTGGAGTCCATCTAGGCGTCGGATCATGGTCATGTTGAGGTCCAGACGTACATCCATACGGCTGAACGCCTCCTTGGCTAGTGCTTCTGACCGGGTACCAATCAGGTCGTCGAAGTCGTTGCGGCTGATGTAGTCCGCACACTCGCTCTTGACTCCCTCTTTCAATCGTTGCGCGCACTGGGGTCCTGTGCCAGAATGAAAAAAAAAGATGGGTAAACCACGACGAAACATTTTTCTGAATAGCTGAAAATAAAGCTAATTAGCATAAAAAACGCTTAGGCCAAAAAGCGCGCTGCTAAACGCGTAAAAACGCGACGCAAAATTTTTCGACGTGAAATAGGTGAATAGTTAACGCCGTAAGCACCGTAACGCTCGTAGGACCTTAACACCGTCCCTCTCGTCGTCCAAATTGCTATAGGCGCAAAGAAAAAAGCGTCGCGAGCAGCGCGTAAAAGGCGAAAATTTTTTATAACTCGCCACAACCACTCACGTCGCGCCCTGCCGCCTTTTTCTTCTTCTTCTCCGTGCACCTCCCTCCCCACCCTCGTGCCCATCACTCCCCTTGCCCTGCATCTCAGGCGGCGGCCCTGGGGGAATGCGGTTAACCCTTAGCAATGGACACCAACACGCTCCACGACGCCACGCACAAGTACAAGGACAAGAACATCAAGAACGACGGGTAGCACGTAAGACACTGCAGCGTACATGGTCGTGCTGCAGGCGAGTGTGTTGGGTCGTGTATAATTTTTCTTATTTTCAAAAGGCAAAAAAAAAAGAAGAAAAAAATATTTAAAGAAATTTTGCAGCGGTTTTTCAAGTAGGTACAACCACACCCACGCAAGAAACAAACCAAACAGGGCGGCAGGACAGGACACCACGGCACCACGCGGCAGCACAGCACCACGGGGCACAGCACAGGGGAGCAGGGCACCGGGGGAGAGCGGACCACACAGCAAAAACGCACAGGGCGGAGACGACAGGAAACACACAACACGACACCCCAGGGCGCACACGGCACAAAGCACAGCAGCGAACAACACCACGCAGCGACACACCACAGCAAAACACACACAGCGCGGGGGGACAAGACAAAACACGGCGCCAGAAGGCACATGACCCCAAGACGACGTACAGCGCCCCAGGACACAACACAGCGCGCGGAAGCACCAAACGGAGCAAAACGAAACAACACAGCGCACAACAACGCAAGGCCAGGCGGCACAACGCGCAGCAACACGGCGCAGCAGAGCACCCAGGGACACACCACAGCACGCCACCGAGACACGACACCAGGAGCCACCAGGATCATCCAGGAGACAACAGAGGACAGCCAGGCCCAACAGCACACACACACCCCAACACCCCAGCCAGGAGTGGCGGGGTGCAGCCGAAGCCCGAGTGCAAACACACACATCGACGGCGCGCACCCCAGCCAGGAGTGGCAGGGGGCAAGCGGAGCGCCCAGACCAGCACACGCCAAGAGTGGCGGGGTGCAGCCGAAACCCGAGCCCAAACACACAGACTCACGGCGCGCACCCAAGCCAGGAGTGGCGGGGTGCAAGCGGAGCGCCCACACCAGCACACGCCAGGAGTGGTTTGAGGTTTGAGGTTTGATTTTGCGGGTACTAGATGCCTTTCGGCCCCGGGGGGCCACCTGGTCGGGCCAGGTGTGTCCTCCCCACCGGGTCCTAGTGGGGGGCCCTCCAAGACGCACCTCCTGCCTGGTGGCGGAATCTCCCGGGTTCACAGGGCTCGGAGCCCCGTCCCTCTCCGGCTTCCCCGTTTCGCCACCCCCTGGTCAGTGCATCAATTCGCAGCCGTGGCTGCGGGCGCTTACCCACCGCGTTGCCCCCCTAGTGCGTGGTCGCCCGGGGCGCCGGCGCTGCCCGGCCCGTGCTACTGGCTTGTCGCCAGTGGGAACCCCTTGGGCTGGCGCGGAGGCTGCCTAGCTTAGGGGTTGGGGCGTGGCGCAGTGCGCCACTACTACCTTGGCGGGTGCAGTGCCCCGTCCGTGTCTGCGCGGCGCTGGCGGCCGGTTCGGGGGGCTCGGGCCGGTACCTGGTGTTGTGTCTCTCCCGTTTCCCCCTTCCCGCCCCGCGTGTCCCGCGCTGCGTTTGGTGGGCCGTCCAGTCCAGGTGTCCCTTATCCTCGCTCGCTGGTACGCCATTCCACGCGGTCTGTGCGTTCCGCGAGCTCGGTCCGGTTGCCCTTCTGGTAGTCCCCGCGTGCCCTTTGCGTGTGTGTGCGCTCGCGCTCCCTCGGTGTCCGCTCCCCCCCCCCCTGGTGGTGTGGTGTGTGCACCTCGCGCGGTCCCCGCAGTGGGCGCTGGTAGGGCCGTTTCACGTGGTCCGTGCCCCTCCGCGTGTCCTGCCCAGGTCCCTTGCTCGGTCTGGTGTGCTTGGGGGGGGCGGTCCGGCCCGGTTCCCCCCTAGTTGGCTTGGGGCTGTGCGCCCCCAGTGGGGCGGGTCCGTGGCGTATGCCCTTTGGGGGCTGCGTGCCGCGGGGCTGGCGGGGGACCGTCCCCGGGGGGGTCTCGCCTGCCACCGTTGTGAGGGGCGTCTGATGTCAGGCGCTGTCCCTCCCCCAGCCGCCTGTCCTCTGGAGCGGGCAGCGATGGTTCCGCGACCCGTGTGTCCCGGGTGCGGTCGGTGCGGGCGTGGGGACCCAGCACCGGCCCCACAGCGTGCGCCCTTGCGGGCCGGCGTTGCTCGCTGCGGGGTTGGTGGAAGGGCGTCCCTGGGGGGGGTGCCTTCCACCATTGTGAGGGGCGTCTGCTGTCAGGCGCTGTCCCTCCCCCGGCCGCCCGTCCTCTGGAGCGGGTAGCCGGGGTTCCGCGACCCATGTGTCCCAGGTGTGGTCGGTGCGGGCGTGGGCACCCAGCACCGGCCCCACAGCGTGCGCCCTTGCGGGCCGGCGTTGTTCGCTGTGGGGGTGGCGGAAGGGCGTCCCCGGGGGGGGTGCCTTCCACCATTGTGAGGGGCGTCTGAGGTCAGGCGCTGTCCCTCCCCCGACTGCCTGCGCACTGGGCGGGCTGTTGGGGTCCGCCAGGCACATGCTGTGGGCGCAGGTGTGTGGGTGTGGGAGCCCAACACTGTCCCCTTGGCCTGCATGCCGTGTGGGGGCTGCGTGCTGCGGGGGTGGTGGGGGGCCGTCCCCGGGGGGGGGGGGGGGTGGCCTGCCACCGTTGTGAGGGGCGTCTGGTGTCAGGCGCTGTCCCTCCCCCGGCCGCCCGTCCTCTGGAGTGGGCAGCCAGGGTTCCGCGACCCGTGTGTCCCGGGTGCGGTCGGTGTGGGCGTGGGGACCCAGCACCGGCCCCACAGCGTGCGCCCTCGCGGGCCGGCGTTGCTCGCTGTGGGATGGCAGAAGGGCATCCCCGGGGGAGGTGCCTTCCACCATTGTGAGGGGCGTCTGAGGTCAGGCGCTGTCCCTCCCCCGACTGCCCGCCGACTGGGCGGGCTGTTGGGGTCCGCCACCCACGTGCTGTGGGCGCGGCTGTGTGGGTGTGGGGGCCCAACCCTGTCCCCTTGGGCTGTATACCCTGTGGGGGCTGCGTGCCGCGGGGGTGGTCGGGGGCCGTCCCCGGGGGGGCTGGCCTGCCACCGTTGTGAGGGGTGTCTGGGGTCAGGCGCTGTCCCCCCCCCGGCCGCCCGTCCTCTGGAGCAGGCAGCCACGTTTCCGCGACCCGTGGGTCCCCGGTGCAGTCGGTGCGGGTGTGGGGACCCAGCACCGGCCCCACAGCGTGCGCCCTTGCGGGCCGGCATTGCTCGCTGTGAGGGTGGCGGAAGGGCGTCCCCGGGCGAGATGCCTTCCACCATTGTGAGGGGCGTCTGGTGTCAGGCGCTGTCCCTCCCCCGGCCGCCCGTCCTCTGGAGCGGGTAGCCGGGGTTCTGCGACCCATGTGTCCCGGGTGCTGTCGTTGCGGGCGTGGGGACCCAGCAGCGGCCCCGTACCGTGCGCCCTTGCGGGCCGGCGTGGCTCGCTGTGGTCGTGGCGGAGGGGCGTCCCCGGGAAGGGTGCCTTCCACCATTGTGGGGGGCGTCTGACGTCAAGCGCTGTCCCTCCCCCGACTGCCCGCCCACTGGGCGGGCTGTTGGGGTCCGCCACCCACGTGCTGTGGGCGCGGGTGTGTGGGTGTGGGGGCCCAACACTGTCCCCTTGGCCTGCATGCCCTGTGGGGGCTGCCTGCCGCGGGGGTGGTGGGGGGCCGTCCCCGGGGGGGGTGGCCTGCCACCGTTGCGAGGGGCGTCTGGGGTCAGGCGCTGTCCCTCCCCCGGCCGCCCGTCCTCTGGAGCAGGTAGCCAGGGTTCCGCCACCCGCCTGTCCCGGGTGCGGTCGGTGCAGGCTTGGGGACCCAGCACCGGCCCCACAGCGTGCGCCCTTGCGGGCCGGCTTTGCTCGCTGTGGGGGTGGCGGAAGGGCGTCCGCGGGGGGGCCGCCTTCCACCATTGTGAGGGGCGTCTGAGGTCAGGCGCTGTCCCTCCCCCGACTGCCCGCCCACTGGGCCGGCTGTTGGGGTCCGCCACCCACGTGCTGTGGGCGAGGGTGTGTGGGTGTGGGGGCCCAACACTGTCCCCTTGGCCTGCATGCCCTGTGGGGGCTGCGTGCCGCGGGGGTGGTGGGGGGCCGTCCCCGGGGGGGGGTGGCCTGCCACTGTTGTGAGGGGCGTCTGGGGTCAGGCGCTGTCCCTCCCCCGGCCGCCCGTCCTCTGGAGCGGGCAGCCAGAGTACCGCGACCCGCGGGTCCCCGGCGCGGTCGGTGCGGGCGTGGGGACCCAGCACCGGCCCCACAGCGTGCGCCCCTGCGGGCCGGCGTTGCTCGCTGTGGGGGTGGCGGAAGGGCGTCCCCGGGGGGGGTGCCTTCCACCATTGTGAGGGGCCTCTGAGGTCAGGCGCTGTCCCTCCCCCGACTGCCCACCCACTGGGCGGGCTGTTGGGGTCCGCCACCCACGTGCTGTGGGCGCGGGTGTGTGGGTGTTGGGGCCCAACACTGTCCCCTTGGCCTGCATGCCCTGTGGGGACTGCGTGCCGCGGGGGTGGTGGGGGGCCGTCCCCGGGGGGGGGTGGCCTGCCACCGTTGTGAGGGGTGTCTGGTGTCAGGCGCTGTCCCTTCCCCGGCCGCCCATCCTCTGGAGCGTGTAGCCAGGGTTCCGCGACCCGTGTGTCCCGGGTGCGGTCGGTGCGGGCGTGGGGACCCAGCACCGGCCCCACAGCGTGCGCCCTTGCGGGCCGGCGTTGCTCGCTGTGGGGGTGGCGGAAGGGCGTCCCCGGGGGGGGTGCCTTCCACCATTGTGAGGGGCGTCTGAGGTCAGGCGCTGTCCCTCCCCCGACTGCCCGCCTGCTGGGCGGGCTGTTAGGGTCCGCCACCCACGTGCTGTGGACGCGGGTGTGTGGGTGTGGGGGCCCAACACTGTCCCCTTGGCCTGCATGCCCTGTGGGGGCTGCGTGCCGCGGGAATGGTGGGGAGCCGTCCCCGGGGGGGGTGGCCTGCCACCGTTGTGAGGGGCGTCTGGTGTCAGGCGCTGTCCCTCCCCCGGCCGCCCGTCCTCTGGAGCGGGCAGCCAGGGTTCCGCGGCCCGTGTGTCCCGGGTGCGGTCGGTGCGGGCGTGGGGACCCAGCACCGGCCCCACGGCGTGCGCCCTTGAGGGCCGGCGTTGCGCGCCGTGGGGATGGCGGTAGGGCATCCCCGGGGGGGTGCCGTCCGCCGTTGTGAGGGGCGTCTCGGGTCAGGCGCTCCCCCTCCCCCGGCTGCCCGCCCTCTGGGCGGGCTGCCGGGGCTCGCTGGCCACGTGCTGTGGGCGCGGGTGTTGGTGTGTGCCCCACTACCCACTGGCTGTGGGTGCGGGGGATGCAGGCATGGGGACCCGTCACCAAGCCCACAGCGCGCGCTCTTGCGTGCTGTGGGGGCGGCATGAGGGTGCCTGGGGGGGGTGCCTCTTGCCTGGGTGTGGGGCGTCTGGGGACGGGCGCTCTCCCACCCCCCACCCTTGGTCCGTACGGGCGTGCGGCCGGGGCCCACTACCCACTGGCCGTGGGTGCGGGGGGTGCGGGCGTGGGGACCCGTCACCAACCCCACAGCGCGCGCTCTTGCGTGCTGTCGGGGCGGCATGAGGGTGCCCGGGGGGGGCGCCAAATGCCTGGGTACAGGGCATCCGGGGACGGGTGCTCTCCCACCCCCGACCACCCGTCCTTCCGGACGTGCGGCCGGGGCCCGCTTCCCACTGGCTGTGGGTGCGGTGTGCAGGCGCTGGGCCCCGGCTGTCCTTGGCACCTTGTCCCGTGCCGCGGTTCGTCGTGTGTTGTGCGCGCTTCCCGGGTTCGCGGCACCAGGTGCCCGTTGTTGCTTGGCACCTGTCCTCGTGCCGTGGTTGTGGCCGGCGGCGTGCCTCTCTGGCGTGCCTCGTGGCCCCGCGTTGGTGCGCTGCTCCTCGTCCGGTCCGGTCGCTCTCGGTGCTCCGGTCGGCTTTCCCGTCGCCGTGGTGTCTTCCCCCAGCCCGGGGGCTGTCGCCCCCGGCTTTACTGGGTGGCTGCGCGGGGCACGTGGAGGCCGGCTGAGAACAGGGCTCATTGTGCCTGCCGCTCGCCCCTGCCGAGGCAAGGGCGCTGGGCGCGCTCCGCGTCGTACCCGTTCAGGGCCCTGCGATGGGGTTGTCCCTGGCGGGTCCCTCCGGCTTCGGTCTTGGGCTGCATGCGCTGCGGTGGTTTGGCGTGTGTGGACCCGGTCACTGACGCTTCCGGTTTCCCGTACCGTCCGTCTTGCGACGGGGGACTCGGCCGGTGCACCGGGGCTGTTCCGTGTGGACGCCGACATCGCCCCCTTCGGATCGGAGGACGCCACGCCCAGGTCCCGAGCGTGTGTGCGTGTGCGTGCCCGGGTCGGGCGGGCCGGCCTCCTGGGCGCGTTCTGGTGCGCCTCACCTTTCCTCTGGCTGTTCTCGGTTTGCTCTTTGCTTGTTGGGCCCCCTCCGGGCTGGGGTTGCCCTGTTTGTGGTTGTTGTCTGGTTTTTTTTTTTTTCTCTTTCCCCTTCCCCCCCCTTCGTTGCGCCCTCGTTGTGTCCTGCTTTGCGTGTTTTCCGGCCCCGGGTGCCCTCAGCCTTGGCGTCTTGTCGCCCCCCCCCTTTTTTTAGCCCCCCCCCCCTGTTGTCTCTGGCGTTTCCTGCTTTCCGGTTGCCTGGGGCCTCTGCGCCCCCCCCCCCCTCTTTTTTTTTGTCTCTATTTTCGTTTGTTTCTTGTTTTTCCTTTTTCCGTTTTTTTTTCTCTCTTTTTTTTTGCCGGTTGTGCGGTGTGGGGCGGGGTGCACCGAAAACCCGAGCCCAAACACACACACCCACGCCGCGCACCAAAGCCAGGAGTGGCGGGGTGCAAGCAGAGCGCCCACACCAGCACACGCCAGGAGTGGCGGGGCGCAGCCGAAACCCGAGCCCAAACACACACACCCACGCCGCGCACCAAAGCCAGGAGTGGCGGGGTGCAAGCAGAGCGCCCACACCAGCACACGCCAGGAGTGGCGGGGCGCAGCCGAAACCCGAGCCCAAACACACACACCCATGGCGCGCACCCAAGCCAGGAGCCGCGGGGTGCAAGCGGAGCGCCGACACCAGCACACGCCAGGAGTGGCGGGGTGCACCCGAAACCCGAGCCCAAGCACACACACCCACGCCGCGTACCTAAGCCAGGTTTGGCGGGGTGCAAGCGGAGCGCCCACACGAGCACACGCCAGGAGTGGCGGGGTGCAGCCGAAACCCGGGCCCAAACACACACACCCACGGCGCGCACCCAAGCCAGGAGTGGCGGGGTGCAAGCGGAGTGCCCACACCAGCACACGCCAGGAGTGGCGGGGTGCAGCCTTCCCCCGAGGCCAAACACACACACCCACGGCGCGCATCCCAGCCAGGAGTGGCGGGATGCAAGCGGAGCGTCCACACCAGCACACGCCGGGAGTGGCGGGGTGCAGCCGAAACCCGAGCCCAAACACACACACCCACGGCGCGCACCCAAGCCAGGAGTGGCGGGGTGCAAGCAAAGCGCCCACACCAGCACCCACACAGCCCAACAGCCCAGCCAGGAGTGGCGGGGTGCAGCCGAAACCCGAGCCCAAACACACACACTCACGGCGCGCACCCAAGCCAAGAGAGGCGGGGTGCAAGCGGAGCGCCCACACCAACACACGCCAGGAGTGGCGGGGTGCAGCCGAAACCCGAGCCCAAACATACACACCCACGGCGCGCACCCAAGCCAGGAGTGGCGGGGTGCAAGCAAAGCGCCCACACCAGCACCCACACAGCCCAACACCCCAGCCAGGAGTGGCGGGGTGCAGCCGAAACCCGAGCCCAAACACACACACCCACGGCGCGCACCCAAGCCAGGAGAGGCGGGGTGCAAGCGGAGCGCCCACACCAGCACACGCCAGGAGTGGCGGGGTGCAGACGAAACCCGAGCTCAAAAACACACACCCACGGGGCGCACCCAAGCCAGGAGTGGAGGGATGCAAGCAGAGCGCCCACACCAGCACACGCCAGGAGTGGGAGTGTGCAGCCGAAACTCGAGCCTAAACGCACACACCCGAGGCGCGCACCCAAGCCAGATGTGGCGGGGTGCAAGCGGAGCGCAACTGAGCACACGCCAGGAGTGGCGGGATGCAGCCGAAACCCGAGCCCAAACACACACACCCACGGCGCGCACCCAAGCCAGGAGAGGCGGGGTGCAAGCAGAGCGCCCACACCAGCACACGCCAGGAGTGGCGGGGTGCAGCAGAAACCCGAGCACAAACACACACACCCACGGTCGCGCACCCAAGCCAGGAGTGGCGGGGTGCAGGCGGGGCGCCCACACCAGCACACGCCAGGATTGGCGGGGTGCAGCCGAAACCCGCGCCCAAACACACACACCCACGGCGCGCACCCAAGCCAGGAGTGGCGGGGTGCAAGCGGAGCGCCCACAGCAGCATACGCCAGGAGTGGCGGGGCGCAGCCGAAACCTGAGCCCAAACACACACACCCACGGCGCGCAGCCCAGCCAGGAGTGGCGGGGTGCGAGCGGAGCGCCCAAACAAGCACACACAAAGCCCAACACCCCAGCCAGGAGTTGCGGGGCGCAGCCGAAACCCGAGCCCAAACACACACAACCACGGCGCGCATCCCAGCTAGGAGTGGCAAGGTGCAAGCGAAGCGCCCACACCAGCACACACACAGCCCAACACCCCAGCCAAGAGTGGCGGGGCGCAGCCGAAACCCGAGCCCGAACGCACACACCGAGGGCGTGCACCCCAGCCAGGAGTGGCGGGGTGCAAGCGGAGCGCCCACACCAGCAAACACGCAGCCCAACAGCCGATCCAGGAGTGGCGGGGTGCAGACGAAAGACCAGCCCAAACACACACACCCCCACCGCACACCCGCGTCACGAGTGGCGGGGTACAAGGGGGGCACGCACACAAACATGCACACCCGAACACCCCGGCCGGGAGTGGCGGGGCACAGCTGAAACCCGAGCCCAAGCACACACACCCACGCCGCGCACCCCCGCGAAGAGTTGCGGGGTACAGGGGGAGCAGGCACACAAACATGCACACCCCGACAACCCAGCCAGGAGTGGCGGGGTGCAAGTGGATCGCGCACACGAGCACACACACAGCTCAACACCCCAGCCAAAAGTGGCGGGGCGCAGCCGAAGCCCAAGCCCAACACACACACCCACACCGCGCACCCCAGCCAGGAGTGGCAGGGTGCAAGTGGAGCGCGCAAACGAGAAGACACACAGCCCAACAGCCCGGCGAGGAGTCGCGGGGCGCAGCCGAAACCCGAGCCCAAGCACACGCACCCAAGCCGCACACCCCAGCCAGGAGACGCGGGGTACAGAAAGAGCACGCACACCAGCACACACACACCTTAACACCCAAGCCAGGGGTGGCGGGGCGCAGCCGAAACCCGAGCCCAAATGCACAAACCAACACCGCACAACCCAGGCAGGAGTGGCGGGGTACAGGGGGGGCACGCACACAAGCACACACACACCCCAACACCCCAGCCAGGAATGGCGGGGCGCAGCCGAGACCTGAGCCCAAACACACACCCCCACATCGCGCAGCCCAGCCAGGAGTGGCGGGGTGCAAGCGGAGCGCCCACACCAGCACACACACACCCCAACAACCCAGCCAGGAGTGGCGTGGTGCAGCCGAAACGCGAGCCCAAACACACACACCCACGGCGCGCATCCCAGCCAGGAGTGGCGGGTCGCAAGCGGAGCGCCCACACCAGCACACACACAGCCCAACACCCCAGCCAGGAGTGGCGGGGCGCAGCCGAAACCCGAGCCCAAACACACACACCCACGGCGCGCACCTCAGCCAGGAGTGGCGGGGTGCAAGCAGAGCGCCCACACCAGCACGCACACACCCCAACACCCCAGCCAGGAGTGGCGGGGTGCAGCCGAAACCCGAGCCCAAGCACACACACCCACGCCAAACGCCCCAGCCAGGAGGGGACGGGTACAAGCAGAGCACGCACAAAAGCACACACAAACCCCAACACCCCAGCCAGGACCGGCAGGGCGCAGCCGAAACCCGAGCCGAAGCACACACACCCACGCCGCACAGCCCAGCCAGGAGTGGCGGGGTGCAAGCAGAGCACGCACACAAGCAGACACAAACCCCGACACCCCAGCCAGGAGTGGCGGGGCGCAGCCGGAACCCGAACCAAACCACACACACCCGCACCGCACACCTCAACCAGGAGTGGCAGGGTACAAGCGAAGCGCACACACAAGCGCACACACACCCCAACACCCCTGCCAGGAGTCGCGGGGTGCAGCCCAAACCCGAACCCAACCACAACCCAGACCCAAACACAAGCGCCACGCAACAGTAGGAAACCCAGTGTCCATAGCCCGGGCACTGAGGCAGCCCGTGCCATGCAGGTGACCCGGCCAAACGAGATCCGGAGACCGGGGGTAAGGCTGCATCCTAAGGCCTGCGCTGCTTTGGGACTCGAGGCGGAGCGTGCGACACCCAAGTACCTTGGAACCCCAGTACCAAGAACATGCATGCGTGCCTCTGGAACGGGATACGCCAGGAAGTCCGGTGAACCCCTAGGGGTCCGCCCAAAGGAGGGGACGTGCGCAAGCACGGGGGCCCACCCTCCCGGCATGACAAGCAGTCACGCTGGCGGCGATCAGCCCTCCCGGTGTTGCCCGGGGCCGCTTTGTTGGGGGCCACCAGTCAGGTCTAGCAGGATGTAAGCCGCGTCCCCTCTTCACGCGCGGAACCTCTTCCTGTTCGTCACAGGGGCGAACCATGGGGCGCCTCTCCACGACCGAGTGCACCTACCTACCTACCTACCTTGACTCCCTCGATATGGTGCACTGTCAGCCGTAGTTGGCTGAGGTAGGTCCGCCAGCGCCGTAGCTTGTGCTTCTCAGGTGGCGGACCCCTCTGGAAAGTGCGGACCGGCTCTTGGTCGCACAACCGTACCACAGGGTTACTCCCGAACAGGAGTGCCTGAGAAGATAGCACCAGCATACCCGCGAGCAATCCCTGCTCATAGGTGGAGTAGTTTAGTGGTACTAGCACCCACTTGTCGTCAGGGTAGCTGTGCTTGAGGGTACCGTCTCGGTTGAGTCCATCTGTCCCCCATTGGGTAATGGCCGAGTCGAACTCCTCCTTCTCTAGTGCTTGCCATTGGAACAACGCTCCACCAGCGCCCGCGTTGCTGGCGTCAGTCACCAGGATCATCTCCCACTGTGCTCTAGGCACGCCCAAGCACTTAGCGTTGGCCACCTTGTTCTTGAGCTCGTCAAACGCTTGTTGCTCTTGTGGGTCCCAGTGCCAGGCGGTACTCTTCTTGATCAAGTCCGTTAGGATGGCGCTGGTGTAGGTGAAGTTCTTGATATGGCGGCGGTAGAAGTTGCAGGCCCCAATCAAACTAGGTACATCATGGAGTCCTTTCTTGGGGTCTTCATGCCGTACCTTAGCATCCATCAGGGGTTTTGCCTTCGAGGCTGCTGGGGTCCACCACCCATAGCCAATATCAAACCCCAGGTACTGCATGGTCTCCTGCATGAACTCACACTTCTCCAGCTTGACTCGTGTGTGGTTCGCCTGGCCCTCTGCAAACAATTCACCGAAGAGGATTAGGTGATCCTCCTGGGTATTGGTCCCTAGGCATACATCGTCGATGTGTGCCTCCATCTTGGCCCCACGGGATATGAGTTCTTGCACCTTGGGTCTTTGCCCTAGGATGTACAGGATCTTGTTCATCAGCTCTTGAAATAGGGCGGCTGAGTTTGCCACGCCAAAGGGCATGACCTTCCACTTAAAGACCCTCCCCTGAGGGGTGATGAAGGCGTGTAGCTCCTGGGCGTTGGGCGTCAGGTCCACCTGCCAGAATCCGCTTCTTTTGTCCATCTTGGTCTTGTAGCGGCAGGAGACTATCTTCTCAAGGGTAGACTCCATGTTACGAATGGACCCTGAGTGGTTCAACGTCTTCTTGTTCAGCTCTCCATAGTCCACCACCAGCCGTTTGGCTGTAGACCCAAGTTTCGCCAACAGGAAACAGGGGCTGCAGTGTTGGGGGTAGTCCCCGTCCCTGTACTCGAAGACTAGGCCAGCATCAATACACTCTTGTATCTGTCGCTCAATCTCATCAGCCTGCTCTTTAGGAGCCGGGTAGGCTCTCCTCTCAATCTTATGGCCCGCGAACTCGGGTTTCAGCTTGAGGTCCATCTGTACCAGCTTGTCACATGAAGCTGGGGGTGGTAGTTCCCTGAACACCTCCAGATAGGTCCTCATAAGCTTCTGTACCCGTGGGTCCAATAGTTTGATCTTGTCCTCCATGTCCTCGTCAGAGTCTAAGTTGCTTGCCCCCTGGGTAATAGGCGCCGGGAGGTGATCCTCCACTGGCTCTTCGTCCTTGGTAGTATCCTTCAACCTTTGGTAGGCATATAGAAGGTCTCTTTCAACAATCTCCGGCGGACGATGGCAACATAGGCACGCTCGAGGGGGTTCACATACACATTCCTCTGAGAGTTCATCCTCCTCTGGGGTCCTGACATGGGCACCCCACACGCTCTTCATGAGCTTGAGATCCACCTCCCTTTGCCAGGTGGTGATCTTTTGTTCGAGGTCCTCCTTCAGTTGGGAGAGGTGTCCCTTACACCCTTGCTTCAGTGGCCATGAGCTGCGGGTGGGGTTAGCGTAGTATAGCTTTTTCGCCACCAATCTCCTTTTGGAGTCCACGTACTCCCTCAGCCTGGATCGGGGGTCCAACTCCTCGTCCAACAGCTCTTCTCCCCTCATGGAGAGTAGGGGTTTCAGTGGGGCGACGTACTCCGCGTTCTCGACTTCCTCCACACAGGTCTGCACGAAGAAGGCCTCATGCTCAGTTTTGTCATCAGAGTGAATAGAGCTGGGGAGCTGGGATAGTCCACACTCTGAGACTCCATCAGGAATAGGTACATGGAAGGGAGAGTTTGGGGCATTGTTGTTAGTCACAACGTACTCGTCTCCCCCTGGAATAGTCTCAATAGCATCTTGAGGTCATAGTCGATCCTTCAGGTCATCCAGGTCGAGTCCGTCGCTCTCTCGTTGGATAGTATGGACCAGGGTTGACTCCAGGTACTTCCAAGGGAAAGAGGTTCAGACTACCGTCCACCACGCTGAGCATACTTCCCCATCCAGGTTTCCTGATGGGTGTATTGCGGCCCAGAGGCACGTAGATAGCCTCATCAGGTAACTGGACAGAGGTGATAGTCAGCCTGTCCAGGAGGGTTTGCCAGTACTCATTGCCCCCATGGGCTCCCCAATCGGGGGAACACAGGACCATACGGGAACGTTCCAGGGTCACCTTGGTCAAGACCTTCCCTAGTTCACTGAACCTGGGGTTCCCGTAGGCCCTCTCGAAAGAGGGCCAGTAAAATTTGTAGCAGCAGTTTTTCCCCTTGCTGCAGTAGAGGTCCAAGACATGTTGCTTGTCACTGGCGATCAACTCCACGCTCAGGTCTTCTCTGGAGTAACCCAACTCCTTCAGACATTGGTCCAGGACTTACCCCATTAGTTGCTAGTCCTCAGTTTGGGGGCCGCCATCATGTTTGAAGGCTCCTCCTTTGATAACCTCAGGTAGCTTGAGGTGTATTCAGACTGCTCCAGTGGCACGGACTCCCTGCCATCACGATGGTCCACGTGGAGGAGGTAGAGGGCTTGCAGCGTTAGGGATTGTATCTGGGTGTGCTGTACGAGGAAGTCGGTACCCAGTACAAAGTCCAAGGCCTCGGTGTCCATCACATAGAAACGATGGGCTATAGTTTGGGAGCCCATAGGCACCTCGACTTCACAGTCCCCGCAACTGTGCACCACATGTCCATCCCCCACTCGGATAGCCGCGGTAGTCATGGTGTTCGTCAAGCTCCCAAGAGGTAAAATTTTCTTAGCCACTATAGATATAGTGGCTCCGGTATCCAGTACCCCCAGGTATTCACGTCCCCCAAGTCGGATACATACCCAGAACACCAAGTCCAGGGCCCCACCGGAGCCTCCCCGTCAGAATTCCGCGGGACATGTCACCTGGAACCCCTTGTTCCGCAATTAGCGGGCCATCCGCATGAAGCGGGTTCTCTTCTTAGCTTGGCCATTGTCATCACCTTCATGTCCTCGCTAGGCCCCTTGCTCTTGTTGGGCCTGAGTCTGCGAGCGTGTGGTCGGCCTGGAACCAGACTGCCCTCCAGAGGGCTCAGAGTTCCCCCCTGGATTAGGGTTGGGGTTGCCTCCGGACTTGTCCTGGTTCTCGTTATCCTTCTGCTACCAGAAAGATGTCGTTGATTTTGATGAAATCCTGCAGGTTTTGAAGTTGTAAACCCAAACCAAAGCAGCAAGTAGAGCAAGAACAGGATGTGGATCAAATCAATGATTGGTTTTGGAATCCAGTGTAACACAGAAGGGCTGCAGATAGACAATGCAGGTTTATACACAAAGATTCAATCACAAATGGATAATACAAAACATTTTATATGAAAATTGGTCTGACTCTTGCCTCCAAGATAGCATTAGGCACTTCATGTGCACTCTTTTGGGTGAAATCGTGCTGGTCAGGAATGTGGGGCATAGATGTCAGGCCAACACAGAAAATGACTTGGCCAAGCAACTGAATTCAGAAACACTTACAAAGTAGGACCACAAAAAGTGGTAGAAACAATTGAGTATAGGGGTCTTGGGGTGGGAGACCACGAGGCTTAACCTCCGGGGCCTAAAGCATGAATTGCCTATTTTATTTCGCTATATCCTCCATGAAGGAAGGTACCTCCGCTCAGTTGAGTGGTAGGGGTGAACTTCATGGGGGGGCTAGGGTCACAACCCTAGTTACTTTGAGAAAGTGTACTTTGGACTTCAAAAGAGAGATAAAAATACTTAAGTTAGTCTTAGGATTAACAAAAGGGTTTTAAGGGGGGCTTGGCCTGGTGTAAGTGCGGCTAGCCCCATCTGCTCAGATTTTCAGACATTCTGCCCAGATTGGCTACATTTTGGTCATTTTCTTTGCTTCGGCGGAATTGCCGCCTCGCAGCTCAGTCACAGGATATTTCCTATATATTTCTGATATGCCGGATTTGATTCCGCGGTCCATTTCCCGTAAATCCGCCGCGTTCCGCTATTTTAGCTGGAATCGCCATTTGCCGCTGACGCGCGCTCGCGGGCCAGATCGGCCAAACATTTTTACATAAATGGATTATTTAAATCTTTTCAGACAGTTTTGGACACTCAGATGTATTTAGAATAATTCCCCTCAATTTTCTTCATAGACTGGGATTTTCTGCCGGACCACAATCAGCATGGACCTTGCTTCAGTTGTTGCTGCTCTCGCCTCCGTTGGTGTCCGTGTCTCCGGTTCGACCCCCAATAACAACATCCAGGGAGACTCCTCGCGTGCCTGCCCCACTGGTCTTGCCGGCCCCGAGCCCTCCGGCACCCACAACGACCCAGGGCAGCACTTTCATGGTAGCAGAGGCTACCTGAATGTTGTTCCCTTGGTGTCCCAACCACAGCTAGCTCCCCAGTACGGACCCGTAGACTCCGCCACCTCCGGAGACGTAACGATTACGTTGCCGTGGTGCTGTGCGAACGAGGCCTTGAGAGGAATGCCTTGCGCAAGCCCAAATTGCCCAAGAAGGACACAAATCAGCAGCTGTGGAGGCCCAGATTACAATCAAGATCCCAGTCGAAATTGGCCATCAAGCAGCTGGAATCTCCCAGCTTACGCTAATGGCAACGCTCCGGTGGAGCTTACGGACCTGGCAGGTACCAATACTCCCTACCAGTGTCCACATTTTGAGACCATCGACGCCGACATTGACGACATTGAGATGGGTGGTCCAGGTGAGGTACCTACCTATAATCGACCAGCCTCATGGGCACAATGGGACAACCATTTGTCTTCCGAAGTGACCCGTAACCTTGAGGCGCTTGAGGCCCTTTGTCTATTAGCCACGTCTAAGCTGATAGGACAAGAAAGAATCGCCTCTGACTTTTTATTCGAATATTTTTTCCTCCTTCAAGAAGAAATTAATACCAGGATGTGGTGGTGTTCTCAAGAAGATGAATCTTTTGCCATTTTTTTGCAGATCTGGGAGGCAAGTCCCTTCCCGAAGGAGAAGACCAAGGCACCTGTTGCCGGGCCCTCCGCCCCTCATCCCTCTGTTTCCATCCGCGACGATCTAGCCGCCGCGGTTGAGGAAGGAATTTTAGAGGCAGCTAGGCAGGCAAGCCTGGAAATTAGGACTGAAGGAGCTCCCCAAGTGGACTCCTGGCTGCGAACCACTGAGATTAGCGGTCCGACAGCCTGCTCAGGCCCTTCAGGACACGGTATGTACTGTCCTGCCGACTGCTCTTGCAGATTACAGCGAGATACTGAGCTCCAATTGCTCAAAGATCAAATGCAACTCATCATTCAGACGCTGGGAATTAAAGATCTTTTCAAGACCCACATGAGGTCTGAGGGCGCATCATCGGTGGAACAAACAACAGAACCGTCGGAGGAGGCGACAGAAATTTTTTCGATTGCTCCTTCGGTGGACTCTAAGACCACCGACGCAAGGATTAGCAGGACTAAGCTAAAGGAAAGGGTTACAATCTCTCGATCTCAGAGTAGATCGGCGAAGGCTAGGACTGAGGTTCAGAATGCCAAACGAACTGCCTCCCGTACTACCCTTCCTGCTGTTGATTCCAATGCAATAGCCCAGATGTTGCTCGCCCAGACCCTCGCCGGAGCTGGTGTGGCTAATGATGCCGCCAAGGTGTCTGCCATTACGGCCGGTGTTGGGCTGGATTCACTTCTAAATCCCACTTCATTGCGACTTCGTCAGGTTGCCAAGCAACCGAAGTATAATGGGAACCCCAGACGTTGGCCTCAGTTCCAACGGGAATTTAAATTGTGGGTTAAGACTCAAAAGCTCCAGGATGATCAGTTCCTGATGGCCCTCTTGGACTGCCTTGAGGGAGCGCCGGCCAACACTTGGCTCAGGACCTGGAGTGATCGTGAGGATTCAAGTTCCCCCCTTACCTTTGATGAGGTGTGGGAACAGTTGGAGGTACGTGGATCCCGGCTGCCAGAGGACCATTACCACCAGATGTTGAAGAATTTTCCTTCGTTCTCGCGATTAATCTTGCACGAAGTGCAAGACAAGAGACAGCGCTTCTGGAACCTCGTAGAAGAATCTGAACATTCAGGCGAAAAAATTTTCTAGTGCCGAGCTGAAAAATCTGATTTTTGACAAGATCCCCTCAGAAACCGCCGCCACCCTTCGGAATAAACAGTCCGAAGAAAAGGTCAAGACCTGGTGGGCGGAAGTCGATGGCTTTGATGCCTCGGCCAACCGGTTTACCGTCAGGGAGGCACTTCAAAAGTGCTCCCCCACGTCGTTTACCAAGGTGAAATTCACTGAAAACACGTGGAAAATCAAGTTTAATGAACACGAGGATCGGGACTTGTTTGTCCAAGTCCTCAACAGAGGAGTAAGTTTCCACGGCCATCGCCTGAAGGCCAGGAACTGGGTGTTTTCGTTCACCCCGCAGGAACTGTGGGAAGAGGTTGAGAGGCTCGCTGACGCCGCCAATCAAAATTTCCATGAGGGTCTTGGGGGAAACAGGAATACCCAGCAAAACACCCAAAATGGGGCCCAAAAGGGCAACAAAAAGGTGAATGACACCCGGAATGTTCAGGATCATTGTAGCATCTGCCTTCTTTTAGGTTCTACGAACCGAGCTAAGACGCATTCTACGGGTAATCACCGATGGTCTGCTTACGATCACAAGGTGATTGGTGAAAATGTCAGTAATTCGCAGAATTCAGACAGGAATGACAGACAGGTGCATGGTGCCAAGGGGGGAAAGGGTAATTCGACCCCCTCCGGTGGAAACAAAATACCGGAGGCCCTGGCGGGTTCCAAGGCAAAGGGAATCGGACTCCATCCGGCTCCGGTGGGCAGCCAAACGGACAGACAAGTCCCAATGTCAACGCCGGAGGCGGAAATGGAAATCCAGGCCAAACCCCTCAATCCGGTACAAACAAAGGAAATGCTCCAGGATCACAGGGTAAAGGTAAGGGAAATCCTTCAGGAACCCCCTTCTCTGGTAAGGGCAGAGGGCGTGGCGACGGTGGTGGCCCATCATCCGGCGGCCGTGGCCGTGGACGTGGAAAGGGCAATCATCGTGTGGATCAGGTCTCAGGTGCAGATCAGGTGTCCGATGCGGATCGAGATTATGTCGAAAATGCCCTGAATTCAGCAGATGATCCGTTCCAAGATGAGTGGATCGACGAATCAGGCTGTGTTCACAATGTTAATGCAGCCGCTGGAGGTCAGAACGCCTAGGGGAGCCACGAAAATCGCCCCTCCCCAGGCGATTTCAGGCATGATCCCCAAATTCCAGATCGACCATTACTTGATGTAGGGTCGCTTGTCTCCTCTCCTCTGGATCCGGCAGCGGATCCTTCTGTTGTAGTGGACGAGGTTGGTGTACAGTCCAAGCACAGGGCCCGTCAGTTTGTCACAAAGCTGTGGGTCTCTGATTGCAAGGGAAATTTCCATCTCGCCACTTGTTTGTGTGACAATGGATCAGAGGTAAATCTCCAATCCAATTCATTCTTACCCGACGATTGCGTGTTTGAATCGCCTCATCCTGTTACCCTCGAGGGAGTTTCTGGACATTCTCTCGCAGGTGGGCAACGCGGTTGTTATATATCAACTCATTTGGTCGCTCAAGACCTTTGGGAAGAGCAAAATGTGGAAGAAGTTGTCCTTAAGGATGACTACTTCTATCGTGCTGACATAAAGTATGACCTTTATTTGGGCCATTCTTGGCTTCGCAAGAACAGGGTAGCGCCCGTAGGTCATCGTCGTTGTTTTTTGCTGGAGTCAGGTCCCTTGGAGCGTCCTGAATTTCGTTTTTTGCACGCAGGGTTTAAAAGTGCAGAAGAATTTTTGAAGCAAAAAGTGACACCAAAATGTGGTGAAGATGTCACCATTGCAGAGGTGAATGGGAGTGCCGATTACTCCCAAGAGTTAGAATGTCTTCGTAGGGACTCCCAGCCACGACGCCCTTCGCGCTGGCACTCTTCATCCTACAGAGTTGTCGACAAATGGCGCGATGCAATTTGTGAATACTTTCATGAGCATCATTCCTTTTGGCCCCAGTATGATGCCTTTGCTAACCGTATGAACAAGCGCTTTGACAAGCACTTCAGCGACGCTTGGACCCACAAATGGGACAAGAAGTTGTGGATTAATCCTCCGTTTCACTTAATCCAGCAGGTCATCCACAAAATCAAGCAAGATAAAACCCAGGCAATTTTAGTTGTGCCCTTGTGGGACGACAAGCCTTGGTTTCAGGAATTACAAGACATTTGTGTAGATTACATCGAACTTCCCAGGAAGATTAAGCTGTATGCCAGGGACGACACAGGTCCCCTGCCACAGCGGTCCTGGAGTTCCCTTGCATTCCTGGTGGATGGAAAGCTTTCTGACTCTAATTCTGCTGATTTTAGTACAGATTCCTGTGTTGGGTCTGAATCTGAGGTTGAGCGTGGTACTGATGATGAACCTTTTTTTTCTGATTTTTGTCCGTCAGATACCCAAGGTGATTCAACGTCCAATGGATCCGCCTCGTCTCCCTCTTCCCCAATACGGTCGACATCGAAAAGAATCTTCAGTGCACGGGCGAGGAAAAATCTCCAATCGCGCCGCAAATTCAGAGTTTTTTATGAAAAACCCCCTGTGGAAGCTTTCATGGATCCTTTCGAGGAGCTGGATCACGAAGAGAATCTCTGGGATTTCGACACAAGACCCACCTATCTTCAAGAGGCAGTTGATACGTACCTGTTTAGGGACATCCGTAAGAAGATTCTTCCTGCCAAAGCCGAAGAAGTCGCCAAAGTTTTTTCGACAGTAATTCCTGGCGATCAGGTGGACACTGAATTGTGTTCCAAGTCAAGAGAAAAGATTTTTGAGGAACGGAAGCACACAACCCTTTCAGGGAAGTTGATCAAAGACCCCCCTTGTCCGTGGACAGTTCGGAGAAGCCTTCATCGAGCTTCGTGAAGGGTACAAGGCAAAAAAACAGCGCCCTTATGAAAATCATGGACATAAACATGAGATCCTCAGAAAAATCATCGAGAGAAATCTCAGGGAATTTGGTTGGCTTGAGGGTTGTATGACCAGCGAATGGTGCTGTTCACCCTTCACAGTCCCGAAGCCACCGCCTGCAGACCAGAACACCATTGATGGTTGGCGAATGGTTGTTGATTTTTGCAATCTCAACGCCGAAACCAAGGCGGATTCACACCCCCTGCCCCTCATTGAGGAGGAAATCGCCAAGAGGGCAAGAGGTCGTTTGTTTTCTGTGCTCGATCTCCGTCACGGCTTTCACCAAATGCCGTTGAGGAAGGACAGCCGACCTCTCACCTGTATGTGCACGCCATGTGGCCCAGTCCAGTGGACCGTCATGCCCACCGGCCTGAAGAACGCCCCCTCATTTTTTCAAAGAATGATGGAGGATGTGCTGTTCACAACCCATCCTGAGCTTCGTGCCTTCGTGAGTGTGTACATAGATGACATAATCATCGCGACGGATGGGGAGGGACTGACCGAAGCCGAGCTGGTGGCCCTACATGAGAAGCAGCTGAACCAAGTTTTGGACATTCTTGACGCCAATCAGCTGATTTGTGGGCCAAAGAAGGGAAAATTATTTTTAAAATCAGTCGAATGGCACCCGACGACCCAGTCCAGGGAAGCTCGTTGCTATTCAGAAGTGGAAGCGCCCTGAGACGATCACGGAGTTGAGAGGATTCCTGGGTTGTTGCAATTTTTACCACACTTTTGTGCCGAATTATGCCAAATTTGCTGCCCCCCTCACTGAATTATTGAAGGTAGGGAGAGATGCGGGCAAGGCAGGTTCAAAGGTTCGTGTCAAGTGGACTGACGAGTGCGAGGAGGCCTTCCATCACTTGAAGGCGGCCCTCTGCGAAGTCGCCACGTTGCATGTGCCCCAATTTGACCGACCCTTCTACATTAGAACCGACGCTTCTAGGTACGCGATCGGAGCTGTTCTTGAACAGGTTGATGAAGCCACCGGCGATCACTACCCTCTTGCATTTTGGTCTCGGAAGCTAGCCCCACGCCAAATGCAATGGTCGCCGCGTGAGCAAGAGACTTACGCCATAATTTTCGCTCTAAAAAAATACCAATCGTTGGTTGGCACCAATCGAGTCGAGGTCCTGACGGATCATCGATCTCTGGAGTATTGGGCCACTGAACACATTGATACTGTCGCGAGCCGAGCTGGTCGACGGGCCAGATGGCACGAATTTCTCTCTCTGTTTGACCTCCATGTGTCGTATTTGCCTGGAAAACACAACACGGTAGCGGATGCTCTGAGCCGATGGGCTTACCCCGCCTCAGAGGGGCTGCAAAGTACCAACATCCATGGTACGGAGCAGGACCGCCATGTCATCATCGAATGGGATCAGGAGGAAAAGAAACTCATTCGACGTGCATGCATGCAGTGCGCTGTTAAACAGCACGCATTGCCGTGTCACGACATCACGGCCATCTCAGATCCGGCGCATGCCCATGAGATCTGCACCAAAACACTGAAAGTCGTGGAGAAAGTCACCGATCCCTCCTCAGGGAGGGTGAAACGGTTTGACTATACCCGACGAGTAAGTCGATTTCGGTTGATCCAAGGCATTAAGCGTCGAGATCCGGCCAAAACTCCACCCCTGCCTAAAGATTCCCTGATAATCCGTGACTGGACGTCCGATTACCTGCAGGATCCCATGTTTAAAGATGTCTTTGGAAATCTACAATCCAAAGATGCTCACAAGGATGGGATTTTTGCTGAGTACTCGTTGGATGGGGGGAAGCTGTGGATGGAGGGTAAATTGTGTGTGCCAGACGCCCTAGCCCCCCGAGTGTTAAACTGGTGGCATAAATGGGAGTCCCCCCACGCACATGGCCGTCGACTGTGGTCGATGATTAAGCATAGGTTGTTTGGATCGAGGCTCTACACTCACTGCATGAAAGTAGCCGCCGGATGCGCCCAATGTGCTGTCTCGACGCCTCCCAGTGCGAAGAAGCACGGCCATCTGAGGCCTCATCCTATTCCGGAGCGCCTCTTTAACAGAGTCACCAGTGATTTCTTCTATCTCGGTGAACTCGATGACGAAGAGTGCCATTGGACTAACAAAAAAGTCAATGGTGTGCTCCTTATTCAGTGCCGTCATTCCGGCTACATTCAAGTGTTGCCTTGCAACATTGAGTCGATGACTGGCAAGGCTGCCGCCAAATGGTGCGCGCAGACCTGGATGGGAGGCTGGGACGTCCCATCCGAGGTGGTGACGGATTCAGGCAAAGAGTACACCTCCGAATGGTGGAGAGAATTATGTGCTCGCCTTGGAATCCACCACCTGCGATGTGAAATCCACTCGCATCGAGCGCTGCCTGGTGAAAGAGCCGGCCGCTCGATTATTAATATGCTTCGTAAGGAGCTCGCGAGTGAAAAGGATTTCCATTGGATGGAAGTTCTCTTCGCATTGCTTCGCCGTTACCACAACACGCCTTTGTATCATGGCCTTTCTCCAAATGAAATTGTCTTTGGACGAAAGAAGTGTTGGTGGAACATGCCGTTGAATAATCCTCGCCCCTGTAAGGATGCTTCGCTGTTTTTGGACGAAGTCCAACGAGCAGATAAATCTGTGTCGAAATTAATCGAGAAGCATCAAGCTGACTGGCTTTGGGTCCAGAATCAAGGCCGAAAAAACCCCCACAATTTTGAAGTCGATGATCGAGTTTGGCTTCGAAAATCCGAAACCACCCTGGACGGAGATGACAAGCTTCTTCCCTTGTGGGAGGGGCCATTCGCTGTTACAGCGCGTCTTGGTGAGCGCAGGTGGAGGATTCGTGTGGATGTCAGCAGGGAAATTGACGTTTCGGGCGATCGCCTCAAGAGAGAGATCCCCTCCCCCAAGGATCGGGTTAAACCCCTTTTTTGGACTGCAAAACACTTGTCCGATCGGGTCATCGAAGGGGGAAAGTACGAACTCAAGAGGATTGTTGAAGCAAGACGTGACGCCAAGGGCGAATGGGAATTTCTGTGTGAGTGGAGGGGTTTTGATTCCAGTCACAACAACTGGGAACCAGCCCAATCTTTTGTCCATGGGTACACCAAGGGGTTCATCGACTTCCTCAAGAAGCACCCCGAAATTGGAGTACTCCTGACAGATTGTTTGTCGAAACCAGACAGACAAGTGGAGAGCGACGGAAAAGGACCTGTGGTGAATCGAGATCCAGCCTTTTACGGCCCTCAGCAGCCACATTCCAGGGCTGATCCGTCGATCCCCCCTCCTGCGGTCAGGCCAGCCCAGGAGCCAAATGAGGACCAAGCTTCAAGTTCGGCCGCTGATTTGCAGCGCCCAAGCCGTACGAGGGCCAGGCCAGACAGGTTGGTGGTCACATGTATTCGTGCTTGGCCGAATTGAGGAAGCCATCCTACCACATTCCGCTCAATCCACTGTTCATTCTTTCTGTTTATGTCATGATGTGGAGAACTGCGAATGTTTGATAATTTGACGTCAATCAACTTTTCTTTGGTCTCCGTTCGGCAGACAAGGCGTAGATACGCTGACGGAGTGTGCTGCCGTGTTCAGAAAAAACCAAACTCAGGCTTAATTCAGGCAGATTCGGGGTAATCTTGTCCCTGTTGGTCTGTGCATCTTTGGAATTTGGCTACTCGTGCAGATGGAAGCAAATGTACATAATCAAAACGCTGGCCAGCGACATTCACCCCTACAGGTATCCCCTGTAGTACTGGCTGCACCAGATGCGACGCCAGGAACTCAGATCGTACCTTCATTTGCTGTGATGCTAACGCCAAAGTCCAGATTCAGATCCAGGATCCTCAAATTTACCTTGAATTTCTCAGGTTTGTCCATCATTCTGCCACTGTTGTACGAAACCCAGACGTCAATTGTTCAGACAACCTTCACATAGGAGCTCTAGGGACTTCTAACAGCAACCTCTGAAGTCCGTAAGCTTCGTTGTATTTTTGGCACACGCCAATGTGAGCTCAATCCGACCAGAAACTGTCGAGAATGGTGAATCCAAGTGTCTTGTGGGACTTCATCGAAAGATTGGCCTTGTCCAAGTCGATTGACACCACCGCCACTGTAAATTCGGTGTCTCTCAGTTATATACTGTCAGTAAAGCGCCTTCAGCGAACCTTCGGCGCGTTACATGCCAAGGATCCAGGGCCAGCATGTCCCATCATGATGCATCATCACATGATCCACATTTTGATAGAATCTGTTTGATGCTCGCGAACCAACGTGCCGGAAAGCACAATTGAGCTGAATAAACGACAATATATATTAACTTTAGTCTAAACGAAAGTGTTAGTAGTTTCAGTTCCAGACATTCCGCTTCATTCCACCTTCATCTCAGGGAATTTGCTGGTTTTAGGACAATTTAGATTGATTTCCTTATCATCTCCTCTCATTCCTTGAAGATCTGTTTAGATCTAGGGGAACAGAAGAACATCTCTACCTTCGGTGGTTCACTTAGGGTCTGTAGACTACATGTGTATTTGTTTAACCGCTCTGTGATTGTCTCATCCCCTTAATCTCTGCTCAATTTGATTCCCAATTTTGCTGAATCTTGTGATCATCCACCAGATGCGTCTAATCTGAAGCACATGCTGTACTTTTCAGAACGAGAAAAGCGGGAATAACACGATGTAGAGTTCGGCGAGGACACCGTAGCGTGCCCGCGACAGCGAAACTGTGCCAGAGCGCTGAGATGTCACTCCAATTCTTGATCCCCCCACTCAATCCAACAATAATCTACCTCATTCTCAACCAATGCATGGTTTGGTATCGATTCTCAATACGTTTACATGCTTTTTAGCCCTTGACCTAATGTTTTACTGCACAGCGGACTGTTCGTCACTTCTCATTCTGTCTCATTTCAGGTTCATCCAGCCTGGTTCAGTGCCAATTCAGCCCAAATCAGGTCAGATCAAGCAGATTTCGTCCCATCAAGGCTACATTTCCATGTTTTTCTGGGACTTACCCGCACTACGTTCTTCGTTGACGTAGCGACACACCCCAGTGTGTTTTTGGAGGGGGAGTGTAAGTGCGGCTAGCCCCATCTGCTCAGATTTTCAGACATTCTGCCCAGATTGGCTACATTTTGGTCATTTTCTTTGCTTCGGCGGAATTGTATATATTTTTGATATGCCGGATTTGATTCCGCGGTCCATTTCCCGTAAATCCGCCGCGTTCCGCTATTTTAGCTGGAATCGCCATTTGCCGCTGACGCGCGCTCGCGGGCCAGATCGGCCAAACATTTTTACATAAATGGATTATTTAAATCTTTTCAGACAGTTTTGGACACTCAGATGTATTTAGAATAATTCCCCTCAATTTTCTTCATAGACTGGGATTTTCTGCCGGACCACAATCAGCATGGACCTTGCTTCAGTTGTTGCTGCTCTCGCCTCCGTTGGTGTCCGTGTCTCCGGTTCTACCCCCAATAACAACATCCAGGGAGACTCCTCGCGTGCCTGCCCCACTGGTCTTGCCGGCCCCGAGCCCTCCGGCACCCACAACGACCCAGGGCAGCACTTTCACCTGGATCAAGCCCTCCAAGAAAGACATGGCAGTGACTTTTTCTTACTCCCCCCTGGAGTACTAGTTAGCTAAGCTAGTAGGACCAAGGAAAAAGGCTCAAATATTCCCAAAATTACCTCAGAAAATGCATTAAACTCACCAAAAACATCCTCATCAGTTCATAGAAGCCTATCAGACTGTAGGTATGCTCGAAAAACAGCGTAATGTACCGTGAATGATGTTCCTTCGATGGGGCATTCCTCAAAAGTCGCCAGCGTGCGACGAAGACTTTTGGAAACAATTTGGGGGTAGTGGGGTTTGAACCCAGGACTCCCTCCCTAGAGCACATATGCTTGCCCACTAGGGTACAGTCGAACGCTCTAATGCGGACGGCTATCGCTGTACAAACAACGTTTTAGTAAACGCCTGACCAAGGGCCAGGGCGCAGCAATACTCGCAATGGAGGACACAAATCTCCAGGAGCTGGAAAAAATAGAAAATGTAACCAACAGGGAGTGATTCCCGCGGTTTAGCGGAGGGGGTTGCGATTTAGCAAGTGAAATCGTGAAAAACCGACGAAACCACGCGGGAAATTGTCATTTTTACACATAACTCAGAGTCACAGACAAGCGCAAAGGAAGCGGACTTCAAAAACAAGGTTGCGCAAGCGTAAACGGATTTTGAAAAAGAAGGTATGAGCCGTAGTTTTTAAAGTTGTAAAGGAAATTTTTGCACAGTTGCATCAAAATTTCTATAAACTTCAGAGAAAAGTATTCAAATTCAACCCACACCACGGAGCAGGTGGACGACCCACCTCTCAGGTATGCCAGTGTCATCCCACACGCATGCATTGCGTTCGTGTTGGTTGCTTCGTTCAAACGTTAGGGTTGTCAACGCTGTGTTCGTTGGGGGTTCGGGCGCTCATCTCCTTTGCTCTGCACAGGTCAAAACAGGAATGAAAGGTATGTCATGCGAATGGAGCGCGCAGCGCGCACGTAGGGTTACTGTATGCGCTGTGCTTGCGATGCATGTGCCTAATTGAGGCATTCGCACGCTGTGACGCTTTCCCTGTACCCGAATTCATCCTTGATTTTCCTTCACAGGTAAGGAAAGGAAAGTGTTTGCTCGTGTGTAGCCGTAGCGTTAAGGTAGGGTTGCTTAAAACGCTTAGGCTTGTTTAAAACTCGCAATAGGGTTGCTTTGCGTTCGCTTCAGCTTGGCATCACACGATGCATGGTGAGTAAGGTAGGTTAGCCCAGGAGGAGCTCACCTCCTGGTTGAGTGAGTGCCTATGGTCCTGCCTCCCTTCCCTACATGCGTGCACACGATGCATTAAAGGGTAGGCCACGCGAAATGCGCGGGGTAAACCTTGTTTAGGTTACCCAGGGGCTCCTCGGTACGTTCTTTAAGAGCAGGGCGTGTTTGAGGACAGTGTATTATAGGTCACACTGAGGTAGGTAGGTAGGTAGGTAGGTTTCTTCGGGAGCTCGGGATGCCTCCTTTGACAATGCAGGAAGAAGGTCTTACCAAGGGGACGTCCTGTCCCTCCCACTGCCCTATGTCATGTGCGTCTTGAGCCGATCCCGCATGTGCTTTGGAAGGCACTGTCGCGGCCACCCGGTCCATGTGTCCCAGGTGGGAGGGTGTCCCCACATGTGTCCATGAGTAGGGCCACATGCCCCCTCCCTTGGGCAGGTCACACTGAGAAGCGTATAATACGTGGAGTGTGGCTTGGTTCCTCAGCCGCAAACACCCCTTCATTTGCCTCTGTTGTACAGGTGGGAGAGGTTCAGGGTGATTGGTGCATGCAGCAGCTGCCTTCGGCGGCTATTCCATTTTTCTGCCCCAGCAAAACACGGGCGCTGATCACACAATCAATTGACTGCGCCCCAGCCAGGAGTGGCGTGGGCAGTTCGACTCCATCAACATCTGCGCTGTGCACGCAACAAGAGCACCCCTTCCCTCCAAGCCCTAGCAGGGAAACGTGTTGTGACGTCCCTGTTAGGCCACAGTTGCTTAGCGGCGCTGTGTTCTCTTGTCTTCTGTACAGGAGGGTCATTAGGACCCGAGACATCTTTGACAGCAACACCCGGTGGCGTGTGTAGGGGTTAGGGTCAGCAGGCCTGGCAGGTGTTGAGTGCATGTGATGAGTGCTCACCCTGCCTTCGAAGGCCGGTGCTGGCGTTAGTGAGTGTAGTGTAGTGGTGTCTCCTGTCCCGCGTGCTTTTCCTCGTGGGCAGGGGAGTGCGTTAGCTTTTGGCCCTTAGCAAAAATGGGCGTTTTGTATGCCCTTAGCACACTTGGCCACCCCTCCCCTCTAGTAGGTAGGGCTTTTGCCGTCTTCCCCCAAGGATAGGCGCCAACACACAAATTGGGCGCCATAGGAGTGGTAATAGTACCTGATTAGGACCTTCAGTCCGACGTCAGCGAAGCCCGGTCTCCGGAAGCCACGCCGGGGAGAGAAGTGAGACACACACAGACATACGTAGCACACATAGGGGTATGGTAAACCCTGTAAGGAAGCGTAGAACCGCATGGGTCTGGACCAGTCAGGGGTCCTAACTGTGGGCTCGCTTGTCCCCAAGGAGGGAAGACACACCTTGCCTCATAACACCTTGCTTGTCATTCCCCCCTGGTGTAGTAAGCCACCGTTCTTCGTTGGCTCCCCAAGGTCATTACATTAGGGCAGTCCCCATGCAACACATGGTCAACAAGGCATGGGTCTGCAGGGCACAGACAGGGTCAGTGCAGTGCTCAGCACCTGTCAGTAGACTGACACAGGGAAATTAGTTTCGCTTCTTACGCTGGGACATAGTCTCAGCACGGGTTAGGAGCGGCCCCTCGTTGTTCTCAACGAGGTAGGTGCGGAAGATAGGGTTGATACTCCCGTCTGGTTGTATGAAGGCTGACATAGGTTCCCAGGTCGCCTCAGATAACCCATAGCCATCCCACAGGGTTAGGAATATCCAGCCCTGTTTCTATTCGTGGCGGACAAGACCTGCAACCACGTAGTAACCATCGACTACCATCTCATCTGCAGTCATCTCTTCGACTTCGTCTGCCTTCTCTGGACTGGCAGCGTTCTCTAGGTCTATACGCTCAACCTCACTGTTGCTGAGGCGCCACCCATCCCAAGACAAGTCGTCAGGGGAGTGATAGTGCCTCAACTGTTTAGGTGCACACAGCAGTTCACCACCTAGACGTGGACTGCACCTGACATGGATCCTGGATCCATCTATCCTGATGATACGATAGGGCCCAAAATAAGGGTCCTGTAGGCAGGTACGTGGCCAGGAGGGTAGGCGTGAATGGTGTACCAAAACAAGGTCACCAACCTTGAAGCTGGCAGGTCGCCGTAGGCGGTTACATCGGCTCAGTTCACGGTCACGAACGTGTCTCAGGTTAGTCCCAGCCTGGTTAGCCAGAGACTGCTTGTGTTCCAGCCAATCTCCCACAGGGCTCTTGAAGTCCTCAGGAAAGGGGGTTTTGAAGAACCAAGCAGGTCGTCCTCCATGGAACAGTTCGTGGGGGGGAAACCCGTAGAAGAGCTCCGCTGTGAGTTCATGGTCAGCACTGCCCAGGTCATCAGGCGTACCCAGTCCTTGGTACGCTCCTGTTCCATCAGGATTCTTAAGTTTTGCTCCACCACACGGTTCTGTCTCTCACAGAGAGGGTTAGACGTGTGGGTATAGGGCACACCTGTGGTTACCTCCACGTTGAGGGCATTTAGCACTCGTTTGTACCACCCAGTGTCACTGCGGATGCGTACCTCCTCATCAGAGTGCACCTGCTTAGGTGCTCCATAGGGTTCGAACCAATTGTTCGACCAACATTTTCACAGTCTGCTCACCTGTGATTTTCTTATTGCAAGGGAACACACGGGTGAAGCGAGCTAGGCCACAGGTGACCACTAGGCAGCTATCATAGCTGCCTAAGCGTGGTAGGCTGTGGATGAAATCCACATAGAGAAGAGAGTTAGCACAATAGGGTATGGGTAAGCTGGAGATCAGGCCCCTATCCCTACTGTCGCTCTGCTTGCTGGCATGACAGCAACAAGCATCCACAATGGTCTGCATACGGGACCTGAGTTCACTCAGGTTTAGACTAGAGTAGAAACACTCACGGAAGAAGTCCACTGAGCGATTAGCGCCAGTGTGACCAGAACTGAGATGGGACCACTGTAGGCACCGATCCAGTCGTGCCTCAGGCACCACAATTCGGTCCTCGTAGAATAGGTACTGATTGTTTTTATACCACTGGTGCCCGTCAATGACACGGGGTTCGAGACCAGTGCTGAGGGTTTGGAGAATTTCTTCATACTCTGACTGATAGTCGGTTAGACTCCAACCCTCCAGGATTCCAGCAGTGCGCATGGACAAGTCAAGCTGGACATCCATACGCTGGAAAGCCTCTCTGGGGAGCGCCTCAGAGCTCTCACCTATAAGCGCATCGAAGTTGTTGCGCGATATATAGTCAGACAGTTCATTCTTTATCCCTGGGATATGATGCACTGTCAGCCTGAACTGTCTCAGGTAAGTCCACCATCGCTTTAGCTTAGCTTTCTCTGGTGGTGGGCCCTTCTGAAAAGACTTCACAGGCTCCTGGTCACACAGCCAAACAATGAGGTTAGATCCCAGGAGTCGGGACTGTGACAAAAGCACCAACATACCGGCCAGGAGTTCTTGGTCATAGGTGCTGTAATTGGAACGCGCTTGGTTCCATTTCCAATTCCAGTGTCCCAGTGGCACCAGTCGCCACTCACTGGTAGGATAGTCATGTTTCAACGAACCATCACGGTTCAGTCCACTGGTACGATAATGGCAGTGGGTTAGTTCAGCGCGGTTAAGCTCCTGCCATTGGTAGATCGTACCACCGCCCCCTACATCACTGGCATCAGTGATCAGGACTATCTCGCCCTCAGGGCGGGGTACTCCCAGGCAGTTGGAGGAGGCAATCTTCTTCTTCAACTCCTGGAAACACTCTTCCTCTCTGGCGGTCCACCTCCAGGGAGTAGTTTTCTTGATTAAGTCAGTGAGGGGGGCAGAGGAGTAAGTAAAATTGTGGATGTGACGCCGGTAGGAATTACAGGCGCCCACGAAACTCCTCACGTCATGTAGACCCTTCTCAGGGTCATCGCGAATCCGCATGTCCTGTAGGGGCTGCATCTTAGACGCGGCTGGTTTCCACCAGCCATACCCCACGTCAAAACCCAAATATTCCATCTCCTCTTTCATAAACTCACATTTTTCGAGTTTGTTTCAGAGATGGTTTTCTTGACAGACAATGAAAAATTCACGGAGGAGAAGGACATGGTCCTCTCTGGTATTAGTACCCAACCTCACGTCATCGATGTGAGCCTCCATTTCTGCACCCCGAGAACCCGGGTACCAAGCCCTGCACCTCCCGCGCCCCCAAGACGCACTACGCCACGCTCGACAGCAAGTGACGAAGGCATGGGCGCAACACGGAGGCTGGCCCACGTCTTTCCCCAAAGAGGCCATGATGGCCCACTGGCGCTACTACGGAGACAATACGGGCGCCCTGGTCGACATGGCCTATGCCAAACACGCAGCACACCTCCTACACAGGGTAATACACAACCACCAACCAGAAGTTCGCGAGGCGGCAGCCATACGCATAAAAGAAGCGCAAATGGCCCGCAACACCTGCCCCCGGTGGATACTGGCACAACACGGCGTCTCCACCCCCGTGGGCACTGGCATCTGGGCCCAGCTACAACTTCTCCTACCGCACCACACACACGCCATCCTGACAAACCACCACTGCGATCAACAGGGGCCACTCGTGGCCACACACACCGACATCCACCGACGCCCGGCAGGCGAGGTGGACACCCTGCGCCTCGTAGGGGCCACCATTACCATAGTGTATATCACCCCAACACAGATGAAGATCATGGCCCAATGCGACGCCCACCACGCCCCGTTCCTTTCCGACCCACAATGGCCAGCACGCCACGTCTTCCAAGCGTACCTCCGCGCATGTGCTACGAAGGCAGGGCGCGACATGCCGGGGCCCAAGGACATCGACACGGCGTACACAGCCTTCCAGCGCCAGCACCCCCGGCCCCTGCCTGAGCGAGCACGAGACCCCCAACAACGGCGGCACGACGCAGGGGGAGCCAACCCCGTCAGCCGAAGGCTGGACACCACCCACCATCCTGCTACTAGCACCATACGGCCACAAACATGCTACCCGCACCGTCCAGCGACACCATGCCCCCTGGTCCATCCCCAAACACAATGCACCGGAGACCGATGTACCACCAGTCAGACACAGTGACCAGGGCATACCACGCACGTGCTGGCACTGCGGCCCGGCAGCCCTCGACACTCCGTGGCCCCTGCTGCACCTCATCTCCACCCACTACCGCACCCCCACCGCCGCCGCCACCGCCGACCAGCAGGCATGGCTCTCCCCCTGGTTTCACATGGTACCCCCAGACCACCCGGCGCACGTAGCCTGGACCCGAACACCCACGGCGACATGGACGTTCACCAACGAGCGGGCAGACCCGGACAGCGTAGTCATGGAGTACGACCGCTGCGACCCACACCGCGCAGGACCTCAGGAGGCACCCATGCGCCCCCTACAGCACAAATGCCCCACCCTCCGCGGCGACAAAGACGACAAGGAGCGGCGACAGACCATCACATGCCAGAAGTTCCACCCCAATACGGGATACCTCTTCCACCTGATGTACGCGTATATCACCCAGGGACGCCCAGACAGGGGCCTCCTCCGCCTCACCCCACGAGCCCAGGCCATCATCACCCAGGGAACAGGCGTCTATGCAGCGCCACTACTGCAACCCACGCAAATCACCGCCAGAACCACCCAGGGGAACCCCATCTACGTCTATCACCCCACAGCAATCGCCCGCCTACCCATACCCAGCGACACCGACATCATCTACTTCACTGACGCATCCGGCACCGAGCAACGCACCCCCACGGTCGGTTGCGCCTCCGTGCGCATCACCCGGCACGCGGACGGCCTCCACGTGGAACACCACACCGGGACCACCATCTTTCGGGCGTCCTCCCACGGCGAACTGCGCACCATGGCAGACGCCGTCACCGCCACACCGCCACCCACGACGGTCCGGCCCCGCAACATCTGGGTAGTCGTGGACGCCACGGTCGACATCCACCTCACCAGGCGCCTTGCGGACCTGCCCCTCCACAAAGCACTCGAGTCCGGCCTCACCACACAGGTGTTGGGACTATGGATGGCCTTCAAGGGCATGCACCCCCAGGACGCCCTACACATTGTCAAGCAGGAGTCACACCGCTACGCATACGGCAATGGACGCGCAGACACGCAAGCCAAACACCAGAACACCAACCACACCCCAGGGCTCGAACGCGTGCGACTGGACACCCCACACCACAGCCACCTGCAGCACCTGCCCCCGATACCCCTGGCCACACAGCCCCCCCAATGGATGCCCGAGGACACGCCGTACACGGATCGAGACAAGCAGTACCACTACCCCACACCCATCCAGCAACTGGCCACCACACTGGGCCACCCAGCAAACACCGAACTCCTCCGACGCCTCGAAAACTCCGTCCACACCCCCCTCTACTACTCCGCCCTGCGCCCGGATAGCCTCCCAGCACACCTACAAAAGACCCGACTCCAACTCGCCCTCGAACAGCTTCCCCTCCTCACCCGATACCACCGATGGTATACGCGCCGCTCGATCCACGTCCCCGCAGGACACACCAAATGCATCTGCAGCCACGCGGAAGAAGAAACATGGGACCACTTCAGGGCGTGCCCCCTGTACAGAGGACTGGACACCCTCACAGACTGGAACCCAACCCACACCATCGCACAGCACGCCGGATGGCTGGCGCAGTCCCCGGCGACCCAGCAACTCACCACCGTCCTCAAGCAGACGGAGGTGCTCGAGGCAGTCCGCAGGGGACTCGTCCCCACTGCCTTCTACACCTTACTACGCACCCACGCGGAGGACCCCCAGGCTACGGCGGCGCACATGCAGCGGACGGCTGTTGCCAAGACGGCGGAGCAGCTCACATACCGCACCCACAAATACCTGCAGCATGCGGCAACCCTGCCCCCAACAGACCAAGCCCACCTCCTCAAACTCCTGTTCTACCAACCATGAGAACCTACCCCGTGACATACCAACACCGAACCCCCACCACGTCTACACACCGTCCACCGAGCACAGCACTGGCACAGCACACACGGGCGCCACAGGCACCGCACACACTCCCACCAGCATGCGCGCGCCACCAGCCCCCATCCCCCCACGCCGCCGTCCGTCCACAGGTACCACCAACCACCAGCCACCGCATGTCCCCTCTGCGTTCGCCAGCGGCTACCACAGACAGCCCTGCCCTGCAACCCAGACCACTGGGTCTGCCTGGGAGCCGCGCACCGCCTCACCCACTGCCCCCACTGCGGGGACCTCAAGCCCCGCCACCGCGAACGGCCCGCGGCCCCAGCCGCACCCCCCCCCGCCAGCCACCCCATCTTCTTCGGGTACCTCACCGACACCCTCCGGGACCAACTGGGAGGGTACTACGTGGCGGACGCGGCGGACCACGCATGGGCCATAGCCGTGGCCGCGGGCAACACACCCCTGCCCCCCCACAGCCCACCCCTACGCCACAGCGGAGGCGGCTTGAACGTGGCGGCCCGCCACATCCTCCTCGCCCTATACCTCCACCACCGAGACCTACAACTCCCAGACCCACACCTCCCGGCCCCCCAAGCAGCAGCCCTGACGCCGGAAGCGTGGGCCGACACGGCACCAGGGGAGATAGCAGCCTACCTCCGAACCACGTGCCGCCGGTTCACAAACGCCCTCAGCCGACAGAAGGGAACACCTTACCCCCTCAGCGCACTCCTCTACCCAGCACACCACCCGCACCCCGCACAACAGACGCCCCCGGAGGGCTGGGCGTCTTTTCGGGACGCCAACCTGGCCGCCCCCGACGAGGCCACCGCCACGCGGATGGGCCTCACGGACCAGGAGGCCTACGTCAGAGGCCTCAAGACGAGCCTCCAAGAGGCACACCGCTGGCACGCCCGCTCCCCGTCGCCCCCACGGGGACAGGGGGGTTCACCCGCCCCCGACACCCACCAGGCCAAGAAGACCAAGACAGGTCAGGGGGCCCGCCAACGCGCCCGCCAGCAGGGCGCGACGCCCCGACCAAGGCCCGGGTCCAGCCACACCGCACCACCCCACGCCCAGACCCCCGGGGCACACCAACAACACCACCACCACCAACGTCCACCACCACCACCGTACCGCAGCACCCAAACCCTGCAGCCCAGTCAGCCACCACCGCCCACACACGTCCACACCATG